>JAPJYX010000065.1:1200000-1646693 GCA_030503985.1 Himalopsyche tibetana
TGAGCTTCTCCCTTAAATGTTTCAAGAAAACAAAAATAACGTATCAATTATCAGCCTAACGTTCTCCTTCTTGTGCTTTGCTTTAACGATAAGATCAAATATTTTGTTGAAGTCTCAAAAGTTAAAAGATAGTAATGGTTTCGAACACAAATGCAAAATCATTTCATAATGGCAAAAAAGATTTTATAGTGCAATATAAAAGGCTTTTGTTATCAAAGTGTTTTAGGAAGTTTAATATGAAGACGTATATTTTTCAGATACTATAATAACTCTCGAGGAAAGAATATATAAAAAAATACATAAGCAAGTGTCAGCGGCGTCAAACACGGCTATTTTGAATCAACTCGTTAATACAAATTTAAGAGTTATGGCAGTTGCGTTACGCCGAAAATGAATCATCCTTATTTAATTACTCATTCAACATGAAAGATAATTTTTATTGTGAAAATAAAACAAAAAACGTTCTTACGTGCCGGTTACAAATCCGTCCATTAGTGACGTTGAATTAGTGTTTCAACAATATTCGGCAGTCTATGAACATACTTAAGTATATTATACTTGTTTATGTATTTTTAAAGAAAAATGATATTATAGATTCATAATACTGTAAATTTTTCTCTCTAGTATTAGATGTTAATTGAAAATTTAAGAATTTCAAAATTTAAATGGTTTGGTTTTTAAATATTATTTTTTAAACAAATTATAACTATTATGCCTATGCCTTCATCAAAACTAACTTCTATCGCAATGTACTAATGGAAGCATTTGCAGAACTAGTGAACGACCATAAATAAATAAATATTCTTAGGGCCTCAATAATTCTGTCTTTTTTCACAATGTTCAATCTGCGGCAGAGCACAGTTTCTCAACCGGGGGTCAAAGAGAAAAAATAATTTTAAGGGAGTCACGGCACATTTTTGCGGGGCCACGAAAAAATCGATTGACAACTCCCAGGTATTGAAAATCTAGCAGGGACATAAATATGTTTGAAATGTGCTAGAAACGTAAAAAAATCTTTACTGTTTTCGAAGTTGAGAAATAATAAAAAAAAATATGTGAGAAAATGCGTTAATCCCTGGGATTTTTTGTTAAGAAGCTTTGTGGTAGAGGACAGTATTTATATCAATCCTAGAAGCGATTTTGGGTGACTCGGGGCTTGGAGTTTCCATGACTAGCCACATGTCGTTTCAGTAAGTGCGATGATGAGAATTTATCGAAACAGACACTGCATACAAAATTCTGTTCGGAGAATAAACATTTTTAAGCAATAGGTTAACTTACTCTCCGTGCAGTAAAAAATCCTTTTTAACATGCTGTTCTTTTTCGTAAGACGTCGAACATAAATCAGTTTGAGACGTAATTATCGCTGGTGGTTCAATGAGACCTATAGAGTTGGTATTGGTAGTTGTAAACTGAAACAAAAAAAGTATTATTAATTTAATATATTCTATTGTATAAATTGATTTACGTGTCTTAATATTTTATCATATTCATAATGTAATATATTATTTAATTTATTTATCAAAGACTTGGGCCTCGGATAACAAGTTGTTGATTTAACACGGTTGATGGATTGTGGGATATTTTTCTATAACACGGTTTAAAAATGTATCAAAGGAATTTTGGAGGATCTTACATTAAACGAAGAAGAATCAGTCAAATTGTGTGCCGATGAACCAACTATAATAAATGACTCAGAAAGCAGTTGCAGCGAAGAAGCTGCATGTTTACATTAAAACAATAGACGACGGCTTGAGATTGACTGATAAATTAGTACATTCTGTACTAAAAAATGATCTTATAATGGCAATAGGTATAGAGTTCAATATAAATAACTGAGTATTTGGACACTTCGTAAATCGCACAATCGCTTATTAGAGAATAAAAAATGTTTAAATCCAAAAATACTCCCGAGTCATCCGATGATGAAAACTCACAACCGATCTCGAAAAAGAGTCCTACATATAGAATTGTAAGTGATAGCGATAATTTATTAAATTAATTTATTATTTAAAGCATAAAATATCAAAAGTGTTTAAAGAAAAAAAAATGATTTTAAGCATGAAAAATGTCAAGAAAAAAGGTGCCGGAACGCCATTCCACCACGTAACACGTGGAGTCTAACAATCACCTCTTCTGGCTTCCATTCGGAATATGTGCACTCGACGACATCAATCTTTTCTACTTTTTTGAAACGGACGCCGTCGTAGTATTCTTTTTTGTACTTTTCCCAACTGCTTTCGTTTTCTTTCTTGATTTTCTGTGACTCCATAACGACAACCTACAAAAAATGTTATATTTATAATTTAAAAGTTAACGCGAAATAATACCGATAAATTTTAAGCTTATTATTTATAATTTAGCTAAACATTTGTCGTATTGAGCTGCAAGGTCAGTAAGCATAATATACTTACTAACCGATTTACTCTACTTTGATAACAAAAACACCATATTAGACATTTTATTTGTAAGATTTAACATTCCAAGACTACAAAAAATAAACAAACGGACTGTAGTATTTGCAGTTCGGATTCTAAGCTTAGATAGAATTTTAAACTCTAGGACGCGAAATTCGAAAATTTTGTTGTGGAAAAAGTCTACTAGAAAGTTTCGTTGAGTCTTTAAAATGCGTTAGATTGCATTATAAATAAAAGAAAACACTTTATATGCACCTTTTTTGATTTGAATACAAATGTATCAAACATAAGACATACGTATAAGAAGAATTCAATGTTTTGTCAGAAATGTTTTTAAAAACGTTACCGCGTTCAAGTAATCCATCATTATATTTCAACATACGTTTCCTTCTTTGCTGTTAACGTCTTCGTCAAATTCTTCCTGCTTCACATGTACGCCGAATCCATTGCCAGATGATTGACCTTCGCTAGAGATGTCTTCGTTTATCCCAGCATCGTTGTCTATCCCTGATGCACCGTGTGATGACAGCAATTCATCGTCTGGTTCTATCTTTATATCCATTCCGGAGTATTGACTCAATAATTGACGCGAAACACGTAGAAAATTTTTATGTCAAATAATAGTTTGACCATAGACAATATTTTTTTATTGGCTTGTGTTCGATTATTTATAGAAACTTTATGTATAGGAACACTAAATTTTCTATTCAACAATAAATATTTCAATCGAAACTGTTGAAGCAGCCAAATATTACGGTTTATATTATATTATTTTTAGAGCTGTCAGATTTTTTGACATCAGTAAAACGAAAGCGGCTTTGTGTCAGTTAGATAATCACATTTTGCTGCTGTGAAAATAAACGCTTTACCCTTTCACGCATGCTCTCGATATACATTTTATTAACATCTCGCAAATATTTTTTTTTACTACAGTTTGTAAGAGAAATGCGTTTTTTGACCATTATGAATTTGAAAAAGTTATATCGTCAAAATACAACGGTAAAACTGCTGCATAGATTTTGCAAAACTGCAATATAATATTACAAACACTATATTGACCATATTTCTTTTGCTTTTTTTTTCGTTTTGATTTCTAGATCTTTTCATGGAAGACACATTTAAATTTAAATACCATGTTTTAACGCCAATAAGCTTAGTCACTTCGAATCATTTGTATTTTAGTTACTATTTTTATAATTTTATTTCTCAGTTATCTATCAGTTATCAGTTATCATACATCGATCATTTGTCTATAAAAAAAGACGAGCAAGATATTTATAATTATTGTCTATGGTAATGTCATATTTCATAAAGCTTGTGCATTTATTTCTATTCACTATATTACAATAGCTTGGAAATGGATATCAAAATAGAACCAGGCGATGAATTACTGTCAATTTATCCATCTGAGAACGCTCAAAACAGCGACAGTCGCCAAAACAATGTGAATGCTATCTTGAACGACAAAGAGTTGATTGACATCAAGGTCGAGACGCTCTCAAAGCAAGGGGTTGCTGACGAAGTAGATCATCACGAGACAAATAAGGTTATCTTAAACATTAAATAGTCATTCATCTGCTTAACAAATCATATAAACACATTGTTATGGTTATTACGTGGTCAATACGTGCAGCATTTATTTGAGGTTATGTCCGTTGATGTTTTTAAAAATAGAATATCAGCAAGACAATGTCGCTTAGTAGTTTGGTACTCTATGCAATTAAAGCAAATTAAAAAATACATGTATCACCCGGGAATACATATATTTTCAGATCAACAGGCTATAAGTGCCTTTGATTCTGCAGTCAATTTCTAAGCGATTATTACTCAATGTTCAACTGAAATAAATTATTGCATGTCTTGAATTATTGTCCTTTGATTGAATTACAGGCTCGTAAGAAAGACATAGACAGGTGTCTTTTAAAAGGCTGCACCACGTTCAATTTGTTTTGCTCAGTCGGCTAGCACTGTCTTTATAAAAAAATGCAAGATGTATAGACAGTTTTAAACCTCGAAAAAGCCACATAAAACCTTCAAATGGGCCACGAGTTGGATATGACTGTATTAAAACTTAACGATTGCCATCTTTTGTGGTCTTTGGTAGTTGAGATGGTCTCGGCTTTTAAGTTCAGGAAAAATGAATTTATCTTTTAGATTAAATCAATTTTTGTGGGTTTGTAATAGAGACTTATTTTTGTTCCAGTTTCAAACGACTAAGACCATCACTGACGATCTCATTGAACCGCCAGCGATAACTTCGTCTCAAACTGATCTTCCATCTTCGAAGTCTTACATACACAAAAGGCATATTAAAAGGGAGTTTATACTGCGGGAGGTGAACGTTGTAATAAATCTTAAAAAAGTTGTTTTCCACAAGCGAAACTTTGTTTGCAGTGTTTGCTGTAATATATTCTCATCATCACACTCACTTGCACAGCATGTTACTAGCCATGTTCAATTGAAATTTGAAGAAAAAAGCAGGTGAGTAAAATTAGGCAATTAGCAGGTCGCTCAAAAGCGTTTCTGTTATTTGATACCGTTGCTGTCATTTTATATTCGGTGAAAAGATATATTTTTTTTACATTGTTGATAGCTAATTTGGCGAATGCCTTCATCAGAGCTTCAAAACTGAAATTAGTTTTTGACGTATATAATGTGGATATTACAAACTCACTTTACTGTTCACCTTTTTACGATGAATGTCTACCAAGTTAATGACAATTCAATCCACATCACACATATATGTTAAACAGTCAAATTTTATATATCACTTTTTCTTTGTTTTTATTTTTTTTATTTAGAGTAAAGCTTCAAACTAATGTCAAAATTGAACTAAACGACGACTCAGTGTCAGCAAAAACACCAGATAACCATTTAAGAAGCAATATGGATGACATCAAATTCGAAGCACTCGACACTCATCACCAGTCTATAAAAGTAAACGAAAACTATTTTTAATCATCTTATTGTTTTGTCAAGTTGTATTTCATTTCTTCTGTTTATGTTTATTGGATGACCTTACGCCTGTCAACTCCCATTTATATTTTCAAATGTATAATATCCATGCCATCATTTATTTTGTATCAGAAACCATATAAATTTACGACTTATCGAATTATATAGGGTAACGACCTCACCGTGGAATTTTATTGTTTGTGACATTAATTATATACAATATATATTTTCCATTTGTTTTAACTTGAGAATATTTTAGAAAATAATGAATATATCAGCATAACACATTTATGTTAACAAGTATTTTTTTTTATGTTGTGTCTAATTTTCATTTTCAGTTGCAAAGTAATGATGTCGACTCTTCAGTTTACACTGAATTACTTTCGAATAATTTGCTTCAAAATCAAAAACAAACAAAAGATAATGTACACGAACAAAACATAATTACAACAATACCACAAGAGAACATGGTCGCCATTGTTGTGATAGAAAATGCTGTGCTTAATGAGCGAAATTTCGTTTGTAATATTTGTTACGGCATATTCCCATCATCAAATATACTGAAGCAGCATCTCATCGGCCATGCTATAATAAAAATAGATGGGGAAAATTGGTTCGTTACTTTTTATTATTCGATAACCTATGTTGCCCTGGCAAAAATGAAATCCCTTCCAAACTTTGTGCTAAATTTCCAACGCAAAATTATTGTATACTACGTTAACGTATTTTATACAATATGCACACTTACACTTTTTACAATTTGATTGTTCGAAAATCCTACTCTTGCAGCTCAGACATATATTTAATCGATCGTTAAAGTAAGTCACAAGAAAGAGATCTGGGGGCTGATACTAAACTTTTTATTTTTGTTTATATGATACAATTAAGTGAGAAGCTTACAACGGATATCAAAATAGAACCAGAACACGAATTACTGTCATCGTCCAATCAGGACTCTTGTCATATTGAAAGTCACCAAAATAATATAAATGGCATATGGATCGAGGATCATCCAATTGACATCAAACACGAGGCACTGGAAGTTCACGAAAAAATAATTGAGCTTGAAAATCATCACCAGTCTAAAAAGGTATACCAAGTTCTTGTTTATTTTCCGAAAAAACAGTTGTTTGAATATGAACAAACGATTTGTCTTCAAAGCAACGTATATTTTTTACCCCTATTATATTTCTTTGTCAAAAATGTGTTTTTAAAACTACATACTAAATATTAAAACAGTAAGAATAGTTCAATGCTGTGTGGTTTTTTGTTTATAAACATCAAATTTGAGTCCTCGTCACCCCTAAATATTACAAGCTATCTTTCTCTTTTTAAAATTGAATAAAAATCGATTAAAATTGAGTTAAAAAAGGAGTGAAATTGTTCGTAGTTACTGCTGTAATAAACAATTGACTTTATTTGAGTATTCTGAATTGTTTTAAATTATTTTTAAGAAAATTTCACTGTTCTTAAAAATGTTTATTTGTGACGATGCTATTTTTGAGCACCTTTTTCATTTTGAATATAAAAAAAAACTGAATTAGTCAAATATGATTGCAAAATATGTTTTGCTTACAGACGGAAACATTACATGCTGGAAAAAATAATTTTGATTACGAACAAGGCACTAAAAAAACTGTTTATCCTGGTCAATTTGAACTGCATAAGTCACACACCGGAGATCAAATTTTGACACGTGACAGAAAAAAGAAAAAAGCTGCCATTTCGCGAAACAAAGGACATCATAACACGTCACACACTGAAAAAGAGCCTTTTCAATGTGACCTATGCAGCTATAGAACTGCTAGGTCTGATAACCTAAAAATGCATAAAATGTCACACACTGGAGAAAAGCCTTTTAAATGTGACCAATGCAATTTTAAAGCTTCTCGTAATTATCACTTAAAAACGCATAAGCTGTCACACACTGGAGAAAAACCTTTTAAGTGTGACCTATGCAATTTTAAAGCTCTTCGTTTTGCTAACTTAAAGACGCATAAAATGACACATACTGGAGAAAAGCCTTTCAAATGTGACCAATGCAGTTATAAATCTATTTCATCCATTCAATTGAAAAGGCATAAAATGTCACACACTGGAGAAAAGCCTTTTGAATGTGATCAATGCAGTTTTAGAACTGCCATGTCTAGTAGATTAAGAATGCATAAAATGTCACACACTGGAGAAAAGCCTTTTAAATGTGACTTATGTAATTATCAATCTGTTCAGTTAAAAACGCATAAAATGTCACACACTGAAGAAAAGCCTTTTGAATGTGATCAATGCAGTTTTAGAACTACCGTGTCTAGTAGATTAAGAACGCATAAAATTACACACACTGAAGAAAAGCCTTTCGAATGTGATCAATGCAGTTTTAGAACTGCTGTGTCTGGTAGCTTAAAAACGCATAGAATGTCACACACTGCAGAAAAGCTTTTCAAATGTGACCAATGCAGTTATAGAACTGCTTGGTCTGGTAGCTTAAAAAGGCATAAACTGTCACACACTGGAGAAAAGCCGTTTGAATGTGACCAATGCAGTTATAAAACTGCTTGGTCTGGTAACTTAAAAACGCATAAAATGTCACACACTGCAGAAAAGCTTTTCAAATGTGACCAATGCAGTTATAGAACTGCTTGGTCTGGTAGCTTAAAAAGCCATAAAATGTTACACACTGGAGAAAAGCCGTTTGAATGTGACCAATGCAGTTATAAAACTGCTTGGTCTGGTAACTTAAAAACGCATAAAATGTCACACACTGCAGAAAAGCTTTTCAAATGTGACCAATGCAGTTATAGAACTGCTTGGTCTGGAAGCTTAAAAAGGCATAAAATGTTACACACTGGAGAAAAGCCTTTTAAATGTAACCAATGCAATTATAAAACTACTACCTCCGGTAACTTAACTAAACATAAAAAGTCACACACAAGATAATTCCTTTGAATGTGAACAATGCAGTCTGCAACAAATCTGCTCAATCTCGTTACTTTACAATGCAAAAAGATGCACATTGGAGAAAAGCCTCCGAAATGAGACCAGTCATTGCATTCATAATTTTCAACAAGTGTTATAGAAAAAGTATCAAATCATGAGTTCTATTGAATCTCAGCTTATACTTTTCTGGCGGTTGTACGTCGATCGACCGTTAAATTCTGTTAATTCGATGAATATAACATGTATGTCTGAAAGATTTCTTTTATTAAAATATTGTGTTGCGTTGGTGTTATTACCTTCTGATTTACGCTGCCGTCCGTTAAAGTCCGTATATATTTATTTAGATATGATAAATATCGTTGTCAGAAATACGATGTGGTGTAGAGCAGTGTTTCCTCTAAGCTGTGCGCTTGTGCGCGCGAACGCAAACTGCAGAATAAATTCATTCACGTTAAATAGATTTTTTAAATGATATCATTATTAACAATCGACATTTTCGTTTAGTAGGTCTAAATACCGTTAAATGGCGCACAAACTTTTTAATTTCTGATGAAAGATGCACAGCCAATGTCTTTTGCGCAAATAACCTTCCGAAAATAAGAGGAAAAATTGCTGTAAAGTAGATTTTTCGAATTTTTAGTTATCGAAAAATATATAAAATAAAAAATACAGTTTTATTGCTAATTTATTGTATTCGTAATATTGTTCTTTCCATGATATTAAACCTGTGTATTCCTGTTAGTGTGCGTATATGTAATGTGTGTGTGTGTGTATGTTGTATTTTTTTGTACATTTAATACAATGGCACTTTGCTCTATGCATTCAACTTCTTTCATTTGATTACCCAATTTTTCTATCACTCATAAAAAAATAATCGTGAATAACCTTAAACGATAACAACAATCGGAATTAATTATATATTACTAGCAGGTACCCGGTTGCGTTGCAATGCAAGCGTTGCAATGCCACTCGAAGAAAGAAAGTGTTTGTATCTTTATTGTGTTTATTGAAGTACATGCTTTATTTTTCTGTCCGTATTTGTCTGCTGCCGACTGTCTATGGTATGACACACGCGCCATCTACTGTAATTTAATTTGAATACGCCTATAACCTTTGCGCAAGTTGCATGAACGGTATGGCACACATACAGACATTGATTTTTATATAAAATAGCTATTAGCTAATTTTATTTTTTTAACCTTTGCTCGTCAAGTATGAGCAAAAAGTTTCTCAAATTTTTTGGTAAATATGGCATATAGTAGCACGTCGACTACTGCGGTGAAAAATTTCACAAACTAAATGAAAACAAAGCCACGATTTAAGAATATTTATTGACGCATTCGTAATCGCGATAAAATATATATATTTTTTGATTTCGTATTCCTACTGTACATTTTGAGAATAAATACAATGTGCTAAAATATGCACTACTTGTTCGAAATCAAATCAAAAATATATGTATATATGTTACGCCGAATCGGTGAAACTGCCTATTTCACGTATTCGGCAGAGATTTTGCCGAATGCGTGAAATAGACAACAGGCTTGCTTATTTCACGCATTCGACGAAATCTCTGCCGACTGCGTGAATTCGCCAAGGAGTTATAACTATTGTCTATGATCAGTGAATAAATTCTTCAACTGTCAACATGACAGTTGAACAAATAATTTTGACACAGAAGTCAAATTTATTGCAGAATGATTGATTTAAACACTTTCACACTTGATAAAATGAATCAATGCTTATTTGATGACATAATTATTGATGTTGTTCAATCTGCAACTCCGTAAAATATTTTTTTGCTTTTCTTGTAAACTTAAATGCTATGAAAATTAAACAACACTGAAAAAATTGGTGTGAAATTTACTGAGGACGAGGAAGCTTGGCGTGGAAAAGGGATTTAATTTTAATAAATATGGAAAGTAACACTTTAAAATCCTGCACGGTTTATATTGCTAAAGAAATACCAGATAAAAATGCCAAATCATATCATTTTTATAATAATGCATTGTGATACAAAGGGTTTTATTACAACCATTTGTATTTCTAAAACAGTATTAAATGATTTTAAAGTATAGGATCAGATAAGCAGTCACAGAAACCTAGCTAACAAGACAATGTAAAGTTTAATATAAAATTAAATTTGACGACTGTTACACAATTTTTTTTACTGTTCATTATTTTTTCTTGATACTATTATTATATCCCTTTATCATTTTTTTTTTATTATTATTGTCAAAAGGTGTCAAGTCAAAGGTAGGAATTTAAATCTGTTTATTTCTAGAAATTTCTGTTTGTCTAGTTTTACCAACTTGTTATTAAAATTTAGAACTTTAAAATTTCTACCAATATCGAAGGTGTGGTTGTTTTGAAACAGATGGTTTCCAAATGAAGAAAGTTCATCCCCTTTCTTAGCAGAACTCAAATGTTCTTTGATTCTAATATTAAACGATCTACCTGTTTGACCAATATATTTGGCGTTACAAGAATTGTAGTGAGTTGAGTTGAGTAAATAAATCCCACTTTGGTTCAAAAAGTTTAATTTATCTTTGGACTTAACTAATGCCAATGCTCGCAATAAACGAAACCGGTCCTGACATATTAAACGAAGTACAAAGGAATATTGTGTTTTCATTAATATAATGCCTTTCCACCAAGTATTGACAGTGAACATCCTTAACTCTTCCGTACCCTTGCAGCAACAGCAGCGGACTTCGGCTTTTAAACCTTTAAAATACCCGTGTTATAGGTCTCTAAAAAATTTGGTTTTTTTTCTATTTGTCAATAAAATAGTTTTACATATGAATATAAATTTTAAAAAATATACATTCAACGTCTTCTTTGTATAATTATACATAATTTTAAAGTCTCGTCGATTTTATCATCGAAAAATATTGAATTATCGAGCATGAGATAGACATATATAAATATCAATATGTAAGAGTAACAAACACTTTAAGTTTTGCCGAGCGAAACAATCATATGAATTCCACGAGTAAGACGGAGAACGCAAAAAAAACAATATGCGATTGTGTTTGAACAATCTTATTCCTTGACGCTTATCAGCTCAGACGCGCGATCACATTCCAGACAATAGTGTTCCCGTAACCACATTCCAATACACATATCCCGTTGCTAACTTCGCGATAATTACTTTGTTATATTCATTTATTGACTTGGAATTTACTTGGTAGAACTCCATTATAATATGGTAAAAACAGCAACGTTTTTAGTTCTAGTTTTTTTTTATATTTACGAGTTGATAGTTATTTTGGCTTTCGCCATCGTCATATCTATGGTTAAACTTATTTTTTTCTCAGCTATATATTCTAATTCAAATTACAATTATAATATTACACTAATTAAATATGACTCTAGTGTTTCGAAGAGCGATAAGCAATCTGGGGTTTTTAAACGTTAATTAGGATAAATTTAACTGGTATTTATTATTAATTACATCACATTAAATTTACTAACTATGGCGTTAGTGTTTCGAAACATATACATATTTTGAACGATTTTTTCACTCAATATTATGTGACCGTGTTTATTTGATAGAGTTGTGTACAAACTCACTAATAGTACCAATATATATTTTTTTTCTTTTTTCAATCGGTGTCATACATTACGCTACGTAAGTTTATTTACGTATATACCGCCGAATTTTAGGTTTTTTGTAATAATTTTAAATATGTTTGTCAAAAAGTTTTATTTTCTTAGCATGTTTCCAAATACATATAATGTATCAAAAATGTTCATTATGTTTTTTTATATAATACATTATTTTACTTAGATAACGTATTTACGCGTGTGATTGATTATTTCCTTATCCCTTCCACTAACCGCTTACCGCCCGACAACGATTATTAGTTGCGTGACGCTTTGTGTATGACTGTATCGTTTCAAACGTGATCGAGACACGTCCCGTCTACTAGCTGTTGCACAGAATTTTGATTCTTGCTCCTTTCGACAATTATGCATGATTTGTATAAGTTTTTCAAGTTTTAGCCACAAATTATGACATAAAACAAGTACTATACACTATATTTAATCATATGGCGTTTTTTGAAAATGTCATTTTGCTTTAGAAATGCGTCTATATGGCAAATTCTAGACGGTCACAGAGCGTTACTGCATGGTCTGCGAAGGGATTTTTTAGCACGGTAAGGGAAGGGTTAAAGTGGTCACCCGTTGAGGTTATGTTGTACAGTGCTGCGTCCGAACGAACGTTATTTGATTTAATTGGATGCAAAAAATGCGATTAAATTTAATTACTAATGATTATAAGCTTTCTACAATTAAAATACAATTATTTTATCATCCACTATGACAGCTTATTCTTATACCATAGATAGTTAAAACATAACTTATTATGGTCTATGGTTTATTTTGACATCTGTCACATATGGAGACATTTAAAAGTCGAAAATAGATCGCTTAATGACGCCCGATGGGTTGATGTCGACGAGCGCTGCCTATCATACTACAGTTTTAACTTATTTGCAAGTTGTATGGAGATCAACGTCATTATAGTTAATTAACAGTATGCTTTTATATACTATGAAATGACATTTGGTTTAGTTGCAAAAAACACCGCCAGAGCGCTGTGATCATAGACAACTTACATAGTTTCTATCCATGTACCTTGCTGAATGCATGAAATAAGCAAACGATTTTATGCCGAATTCACGCAGTCGGTAGAAAATTTACCGAATGCGTGAAATAGACAACGGGCTTGCCGAATTCACGCATTCAGCAAAATTTCTGCCGACTGCGTGAAATAGGCAATTTCACCGATTCGGCGTAACATATATACCTGGACCGATTTCGCGCGCGCGAAATTGGAATAGTTTTAATTGATTTTTTTTCTACAAAAATACGAAAAACACGATAAAAGAGTAATATTTTATTCTAAAATATAATATCGATGTGTCGATGTAATAAATGTTGATAAAAATGTAAATTTAATTTGTCAAATATCCAGCTCACAAAACCTCAAAAATATCAACATTTATAGTTACAGATAATAAAAACTTTTTATAGTTCAGGGATGGGGAACCTGCGGCTCGTATGGTCGTCATGTGTGTTTTTTTCGTCCGAAACGAAAATTTTTATTCGACTGCTTTTATTAATTTATTAAATAAATCTTTTCCGTTTCTAAGCTCAAGAAATGCGACCCCAATACCAACATTTTCGTAAATATCTATTTTAATATGGGTGATACAATGTTTATAATTAAGGTATTCTTATATCATAGTTTTTTGGACCTTTTGTATAAATACGCGATAACGCTTATCAGGTGATTAGCGCCCGCGATAACGATTGTTCGTAAGATTACTTAGAACGCTGAGAACACTCGTCAGTAGTCAATTCATATGTGTGCTGGGATGACGTCTTTTTTACGCGCAACTTAAAATGTGATTATTTATTAAAAAAACACAGATTTTTATAAAAAAATGTATGAGGAATGATGCAAAGAGATATTTTTAAGCCCTTGGACAATTTTTTTTTTTTGAAATTCAAAAGAATAAGGCCAATAATGAGGAAACCACTGGGGTTAAAAAAGACCCCATCGGCTGACAAGTATTTTTCTAGCTCCGAGCCGCAAGAGTTAATGTACAAAAACTCAAGAGAATACTTAGAACAAGCTTATGATACCATATTAGTTTTAAAGTAAATAAAGCGCCTTTCTGACATGAAAAACTTCCTCACCCTTGTTCTAGTCTTATTTACGGACAGCAACCTGTGTGGCCAAAATATACGAATTAAGGAATCTAGGAAAACTTTTTACAGCGGAAACTAATGCTACTTATCTGTTTGACAACTACAACAATACTCACGAAAATAACAGCATATAAGTTTCTCCCAAGATATTTTGAACCTTGAGAATAACCCGAAAGTGTGAAAGTTGATATTTTATATGTAAACACGTCTCATGCGTTATAACGAAAGTGTGATATTTGTCGTTTTGGAGATGTGAAAGTTGTTATTTCAAATGTAAGCAAGTTTCATGATTTAATTTAAAAGTTGTGAAACTGAACGTTTCATTTAACTAAGAGTTGCAAAAAACTGCTAAAATGATTAAATGATCGGTTATATCTGGGTTTTATACATACTATCTACAAAGGATACAACAAAGAAGTTCAACCTATTACAAGCTTGTATTATAAAATAATAAGAACAAAAAAAATATCAACCATCGATTTTAGTTATTATAAGTATTATAAGACACTAGCTGTAAGCCCGTTGCCCAGCAACGTGAGATTTTTGTTGCATTGTGTTTTGTTGCATTGTATTTTATTTTATTTTACTTTATTTTATTTTATTTTATTTTATTTTATTTTATGTTATGTTATGTTGTGTTATTTTATTTTATTTTATTTTATTTTATTTTATTTTATTTTATTTTATTTTATTTTATTTTATTTTATTTAATTTTATTTTATTTTATTTTATTTTATTTTATTTAATTTTATTTAATTTTATTTTATTTTATTCTATTTTATTTTATTTTATGTTATTTTATTTTATTTTATTTTATTTTATTTTATTTTATTTTATTTTATTTTATTTTATTTTATTTTATTTTATTTTATTTTATTTTATTTTATTTTATTTTATGTTATTTTATTTTATTTTATGTTATTTTATTTTATTTTGATTTATTTTATTTTTATAGTAAGCAGAAATTTCGTAAATTATTTAATATTTGGAATAAAGTTTAAGTTTAAGTTTGCTAACAACCATTTTTCGTAGTAGCATAAATTTCGTAAAATAATTAATTTTTGGGATAATTTTTAAGTTTGCTAACAACCATTTTTCGTAGTAGCATAAATTTCGTAAAATATTCAATTTTTGGAATAAAGTTTAAGTTTGCTAACAACCATATTTCGTAGTAGCCGAAATTTCGTAAATTATTGACTTTTTGGAATAAAGTTTAAGTTTGCTAATGTTATGTATACTCGACATCTTGTCATAGAGTACAATGTGAATACTCTATGACATACTATAATTGTAACAATAACTTTTCAACGCCCAAAACCAATATCCTACTCTCCTTCCAGTCAGTTATAAATTTGAGTTCAAATCGAACGGTCATCGATCTAGTAGAAACCTTTTTTAAACTCACGTTGTATTATTCGATTATAAGATAAACGATTTAAAATTACAGTGTAAAACAATTATGAATATGGAATAAAAATTGAACAAACAGTTAAAAGTGTTTTAGTAATAATTATCCATAACATAAAACTGGGGGCTCGTCCGGGATTTGTGCTAAAGTAACGAAAATAATATATTGTAACAATATTTTTATTAACGGTGAATTAAAAATTCTTAAACAACAGTGCAAACCAAATAACGTACACAATAAATCAAATTAAATAATAGTACATCGATAGTAATCGAATGGAAATTATAATAAATCAATTAATCAATAATACGACACAATTAAAATTAAGACAAAATCTTCTAACTCTAATTCTACAAAACTAAATGGTGACAACAACATCCAGAAAATCCACCATCGAATCTTCAAACTTCAATCAACATTAATCTTCATACTCTGGTGACAATAAAATCTACAAGATCTACAATAGAATCTTCACTGAATCCAACTACATCTTCCTTGCTGACTTCAACTACATGGTGACAATAAAATCTACTTAATCTACAACTAGAATAAGACTAAATCTACATAAATCTTCAACCTCAAAATCTACGTAAATCAAACATAAATCTTCAAACTCTGATGACAATAACGTCAACGAAATATATCATCGAAAATTAACTAAATCTACGTTGATTCATCTACATCCGATAAACATACCTATATACATGGTGACAATAAAATCTACAAGATCTACAATAGAATCTTCACTGAATCCAACTACATCTTCCTTGCTGACTTCAACTACATCTTCCTTGCTGACTTCAACTACATCTTTCTTGCCGACTCCAACTACATCTTTCTTGCTGACTTCAACTACATCTTCTTTGCTGACTCCAACTACATATTGCTGACTCTAACTACATAATATTCACACGAAGAAACAAAAAGGAATATCCAAGTCAAGCTTCATCTTCAAGTCTACGTTTGTTTAATCATTATGTAATAAAAATTCATCTAATTCTGTAAGTACATTTATAACAATTTTTCTTAATCAGTATATACACCTTCACTTCAAAATGCCTGCTCTCACAATTGATACGTTAATAAAATTCATCTCAACATTTGACGGGGAAAGGAAAAATCTGTACCCTTTCATTAAAGATTGCGACGCTGCATACGAGCTATGCTCAGAACAACAAAAAAAGATACTCGTAAAATATATGATTCATTGCGTCGTTGGAAATGCTAAATATACAATTGCAAATTATGATTTAAAAACCTATGCTGAATTCAAATCTTTCCTAATAAATACATACGGCGAAAACAAACATACATCTCAGCTAGAACTGGAATTAACAAACTGCAAACAGAATGTCAATGAACCAGTAATCAAATTCATACAGAGAGTAGAAAATATCACCAATAATCTAATCGGAGCTGTTCGCTTCTCGAACAAAGATGACAAGGAACTGGTAGGGAGAATCAAACAAATCGAAGACAGCGCTCTAAATATATTAATTTTAGGAATGAACAGTCAACTTTCAACAATAGTCAGGCTATCAAAACCAAAAAACCTCATAGAGGCAACGAATATCGCCATTGAGGAAGAAAAGTTTAATAATGCGCTTAATGAAATGAACTCTAAAACAAATAAGAACAACCAACAATATTTCATTAAACAATCCAAGCCAAACTCATTCAATTCAGAACACAATCAATTTATAGGAAATTCTCAATCTCAAAACAATTCAAAATTTTGTAGATACTGTAAAAATTCAGGACATATCTTAGAAGAATGTTGGAAGAGACAATTTAATAATAACGTAAAAAAGCAATATCAACAAAATTCTTCAAATAACAAATTCCAAACTTACCAAACTCCTCGTAATTCACAAAGCTTTCAACCTCCTCAAAATTCAGAAAATCATCACATAGCGCAAAACTCTCAAGGTCATTTAAATTTCCTGCACTCCCGGAATCTTGCTCATTCCCGGAACGTGCAAACCATTCAGGCAGAATATTTAAATTCAACAAATAACGATCAATCTCGACAACGATTGCAAAATGAATTGCGATTATCTTACTTTAATACTAATGCTGATGCATTGTCACGAATAGAAAACCAAGTCTTGAATATAACAACCTCTCAATCTTTATCTTATGATAACTTCTTAGAAAAACAAAATGAAACTTTTAATGTTAACTTAAACGAAATAGATGAATCTCCTCTTAATCAAAAGCAATCTATAGCACATTGTATTTCTAACGACAAATCGATGTCTAAAGGAATAGCTTTAGAAATAAGTTCAATAATCTCTAATTATGACGAATTAGTAAATACACACTCTAAAGTAGGAGAAGTATTAAAATCAACAGAAAATAAAAATAATGTTTACCATTTAATAACGAAACAAAACTTTTGGGAAAAACCAAATTACTTTTCTATCTTTCAAGCATTATGTAACTTAAAAAATATTTTAATTAGCGATAAGGAAACAAATATCTCTTTTCCACGCCTTGGTAGTGGTTTAGACAACTTAAATTGGGAAAAGATAAAGAAAATTATCCAATATGTTTTTCACAATTCAAATATAAATATAACGATCTGTCATAACAAAATAATTAATCCTCATCACGACGAAATACCACAAATACTTAAAGAATATCATGACTCTCCTATAAGCGGACACTCTGGCTATCAAAGAACTTTAAATCGTTTACGATCCAAATATAAATGGACCAATATGCAAAAAGATGTTAAAACATATATCAGACAATGTGAATCTTGCCAGAAAAACAAAATATATCGTCGAAATTTAAAACAACCCATAGAAATAACCACGACTAGTCGAAAACCATTTGAACGTATAGCTTTAGATATAGTAGGTCCATTACCTTTAACCGAAAATGGAAATAAATATATTTTAACTCTTCAAGACGATCTTACAAAATATTCTCAATGTTACCCTATTCCTAATCATGAAGCAATGACAATTGCAGCTCAATTAACTAAAAATTTCATTTGTCAATTTGGCATTCCTGAAAAAATTCTTACCGATCAAGGAAAAGATTTTACTTCAAACATACTTAAAGAAGTAGCCAAACTTTTTAAAATCGAACAAATCCAAACAAGTGCGTATTCTCCTACAACCAATGGTGCGCTAGAGCGTAGCCATGCTACTCTAGCTGACTATCTAAAACATTATATATCTCCTAGTCAAACCGATTGGGACGAATGGTTACCTTTTGCTATGTTTAGCTATAACACTACTCCACACACTGCTACAAAATTTACACCCTTCGAATTAGTTTACGGAAACTCACCAAAATTACCAACAGCTATAACAATACCCGAATTTAAATATACATATGACTCGTTTTTAGACAATCTTAAGCTTAAATTAACTAAATCACACGAAATAGCTAGAAAGAATCTAGTTGAAAGAAAAGAAGACACACAATTAAGGCATAACAAAAATAAAACCTTACGCAAATTTAAAATCGGTGATAAAATATATTTAACAAATAATGCTACTAAGCTAAATAAATCTAAAAAATTATCTCCTAACTTCCAAGGTCCGTACGAAATAATAAAAGTCAACAATCCTCTTAATATTACTATTGAAGTAAAAAACAAATTAACTAAAGTTCACACTAACAGAGTGAAACTTGCTATTTTAGATCCCTTACAGTAAGTACATTTAATTTAAAGCAGATTATAAAAAAAAAACTATATCTCAAAAATATCATCTTTATTCAACCTTAAAAACACAATATACACTCTTAAAAACTCTAGAAAATTGTTATCAACTATGTAACCAAGATTTTATTTGTAAAACCTGAATGTAAAGGTTACTCTACAATGTAATTATGATAACTGAAAATGTAAAAACTTTATATATTATTATATATTTATCCCAGATGTAAACATCTTAACTGATGATTATTTTAAGTGACAAATAAATAAATAAAACCCATCTCCTCCATTGCAATCAACAGTACCTTATATACATCATCTCAATGTTTCTTATAATCATATATCTATTGTATAAACTCATTTATTTTACCAATAAGTTTATTTTTTTTAGGGGGGAGGTGTTATGTATACTCGACATCTTTTCATAGAGAACAATGTGAATACTCTATGCCATACTATAATTGTAACAATAACTTTTCAACGCCCAAAACCAATATCCTACTCTCCTCCCAGTCAGTTACAAATTTGAGTTCAAATCGAACGGTCATCGATCTAGTAGAAACTATTCTTAAACTCACGTTGTATTATTCGATTATAAGATAAATGATTGAAATTAAAGTGTAAAACAATTATGAATATGGAATAAAATTGAACAAACAGTTAAAAGAGTTTTAGTAATAATTATCCATAACAACCCCAGTGGTTTCCTCATTATTGGCCTTATTTTTATGAATTTTAAATATAAAAAAGACGTCATCCCAGCACACATATGAATTTACAACTGACGAGTGTTCTCAGCTATCTTACGAAGGATCGTTATCGCGGGCGCTTATCGTCTGATAGCGTAATCGCGTTATCGCATACTGATATAAACTAAAAAAAGTCCAAAAAACTATGATATAAGAATACCTTAATTATAAAAATTGTATCACTCATATTAAAATAGATATATAAGAAAATGTTGGTATTGGGGTCGCATTTCTTGAGCTCAGAACCGGAAAAGTTAAACACACGATGTGATGTAAAAAAATTAATAAATACTATAAAACCACATCTTAATTTTATATAACCATATCTTACTTTTTATTTCGCTCTAGAAAAAAGATTATATGATGAATTATACACGGCCACAGAGCGTGACGAAATAATCGTAAAATGGTTTTTTTTAGCAAAACGGTAAAGTTAAAAATTTAATTTTCCGTCTCTAACCTTTGATGCTTTTTAGAATGAAGGGTAGTTTTAAAGTTGCATTCGTCACATTGACAAAAACATTTCTACAGCGTTTTCAATGCACCAGAATATACCGTTTTAAAATTGCATCTGGCACATTTAAAAGGTTTTTCTCCAGTGTGTGACATCTAATGCGATCTAAAGTTACCAGATTGAAAATATGTATAATTTCATTGGTCACACTGGATATGCTTAACTCCAGTGTGTGTCATTTTATGCGTTTTTAAGTTACTTGACACAGCAGTTCTAAAACTGCATTGGTCACATTTAAAAGGTTTTTCACCAGTGTGTGACCTTGTATGCGTTTTTAAGTGACCAGAACGAGAAGCTTTATAATTGCATTGGTCACATTTGAATGGTTTTTCTCCACTATGTGTCATTTTATGTGTTTTTAGATTACTTAACCTAGCAGTTCGGAAACTGCATTGATCACATTTAAAAGCTTTTTCTCCAGTATGTGACATTTTATGCGCTTTAAAGTTACCAGATTGAAAAGTTTTATAACTGCATTGGTCACATTGCAAACACATTTCGTCAGTGTGTGACATTTTATGCTTTTTAAAGTTACCAGACCATGTAGTTTTATAATTACATTGGTCACATTTAAAAGGCTTTTCTCCAGCGTGTGACATTTTATGCTCTTTGAAAACACGACGATAAGCAGTTTTAAAATCGCATTGGTCACATTTGAAAGGCTTTTCTCCAGTGTGTGACATTTTATGTGTTTTTAAGTTACCGGAACAATAAGTTTTATAAGTGCATAGTTCACAGTCAAATTTTTTTTTCCAGAATGTAGTATTGTGTCTATCTGTAAGCAAAAAACTATTTTTAATGTAATCTGACGAATAGTGAAATTTTGTTTGAATTTATTTTTAATACAACTTTTCAACAATTTACTTCTTATGACAGAGATGTAAAAAAATCGTTTGTTATAAATCTGGATTTATTCTTTTTTTCAGTAAAAAAATAATATTTAGTGGTATTTTAATAAATCAATGTTAGTAATACCATTTTAGACTGGTGATGATTTTCATGTTCAATTATTTTTTCGAAAACTTCAAGTGTCTCTTGTTTGATGTCAATTGAATGATCCTCATTGCCTACGTCATTCATTTTGTTTTGTTGACAATCACTATGAAAAGAGTCCTGAGAGAAGGATGGCAGTAATTCATGCTCTGGTTCTGTTTTGATATTCGTTTTAAGCTTCCCATTTGATTGTAACATAAAAACAAAAAAAGTTAAATTGATGTTTTTTTTTGTTTTAAGCTTTAATAATTTGCCATGTCTGCTGTAAATGTAGAAAACATGGACTCCTTATGGAGCTTTTCTCAACAGAAGTGTTTCTACGAAAACTGCTTTTTACTCAGTTGCTCAACCCCTCTTTTTACAAAAAGAGTAGGAATAGAAGGATAGAGCAAGGACAGGCCTAGTGCTTAGCTTATCGCTCTCGATACGCCAAGTTTATTGGATAGGCTTGGTGGGAGGGGGCAATTCAAGTCATCACATACAACTTTGTTTTCGAACAGAAATTTATAAATCGATTGAAAAATCAATTCATAAAACTGTTTGTACTGGGATTCGAACACGTGACCTCTGGAACCGAAGCCAACAACGTTGACAACTCGACTACACAAGCAACATAATCAGATTTAAAATAAACGGCCTCAGGTATCGAATTGTTCAAGAGATGAGTGGTTTTAGAGTTAAGACTTAAAATACCTCCGGACATTTTCACTGGCATTTTTTCGCACACTTAAGTGCAAGCCGCCAAGTCTTGGTCAATTGATACCGAGATAATCTTGGAAAAAAATTGAAAGACGCATAACGGGTGTTACGCCACGAGAAACTTTGTTGGATTGTATGGCCGTGGCGGGTTGGGAGTTGCATAGTCCTGTTTTGTCTTATCATTTCTACCCTTACCTTTTGCTTTGAGTAGAGCGACTGAGTGACAAACAGGTCTTGTAGAAAATCTTATGGTAAAATACCTTCACAGGAAAGCCATATTTTACAACTTGGGAGTAGACACGGATGAAAAAATCGATTAAAAGGCAATAATCAGAAGTTTTGAACTTTTTAGAACAGTATTCAAATAGCAATGACCTCTTGGATATAGATTTACGATTTTATTACCTGAGTTGGTGTCCTTTCGACATATGAACATTCCCCAACATCAAACTGTTCCACTTTTAAAGGACGCCTATCTTCAATAACATTGCTTTTAAAGTTTTTCAATTGAATATCTTCTCTCAGATTGATGTTATTGTAGTGAAGCGAGATTTCCTATGGAAATAAAAATAATAAACAAAATCAATTCAGAATTTACTCATTCAACTTATGACGACGTGCGAAAAGTAAGAATGGTGAGAGGATGAAAGTATTTATGCACTATGTAGGTCAATGTATTTGATATTTTTAAATTATTTCGTACCTCATCGTAGTATTCTTTTTTATATTTTTTCCAACTGTCTTCGTTTTCTTGCTTAATTTTCTGTGACTTCATGACGGCAACCTACAAAAAATGTTATGTGTATAATTGAAAAGTTAATGCAAACTAATAATGATAAATCGAGTCGTATAGTATCAAAAGTAGAACTATCAATTTTTCGAAGTTGCGAGAAAAACTCGAAAAACCTATTGGCTTTTTCAGTTTTATCAATTTAACTTTTAAAAAGTATGGGGCATCAATTAAAGTAACTCTGTGATTGGTCAAAATCCTGATTAACCAAACTGTTCTACTTTTGTTTCCAACGTCGTGGACAGTTCTGCTTTTGATAGCAAGCATCATTTTCTTTTGCGTTTTTGTACCTCATTTATTTGATTTTAAAAAATAATAATAATTTCTAGCCCTACACTTTAACTAGCAGAATAATATGACAGCATTAGTTTAATTTAGACATATGTGGGATAGTTCTGCTTTTGATACCAGGCGACTCAATTTTAAGATAATTCTTTAGAATTTAGCGTCATATTTAAAATGTTGAGTTGCAAGAGTAGTAAAGCTATTTCTATAAACCGACGATTTTACTTCACCAACAAAAAACAATTCAATTCAATGATTTACATAAAAAATACTACGTAATATTTTTTACTTGCAAGAATAAACATTCGAAGGCCACAAAAAATAAGCAAATGGGCAGCGGATTGTTCATCTCGGAGAAACAAGCATGATTCCAAACTCTAGCACGCTGACTTGTGTAATTTTCGTACGGCTGACAGTTAAAAGTGTTATTTTGATAGTAAACGATTATTATGATTGAATTCGACATTTTGTTGTGGATATAAGCTATGAGAAGGTTTCATTAAGTCTTGAAACAAGTAAGGTTACATTTAGAAGAAATAAAGAACACACTGACGTAAGGATATTATATGAACACAAGCAATTCAATCTTTCAAATATGTTATTTGCCAAAACCATGTAATGTAGGTGGCTTGGTTCAAACCAATTCTGCTATATCAAAATGCATACACAAATTCGTTCGAAGCACAACACTTTAATGTTTTAAGACACATAACTGCGTTCGTGTACTTCAAAGTTTAATTTCAACTTACATTTCCTTCTTTGTTGTAATCGTCTCCGTCAAATTCCTGCTTCACACGTACATCAAATCCACTGCCAGTTAAATGACCCTCGCCAAAGATGCCTACGTTCATTTCAGCACCGTTGTCGATCCCTGATGTACCGTGCGATGACAGTAAATCATCGTCCGGTTCTATCTTGATGTCCATTCCAGTGTATCGACTCAACAATTGACGCGAAACATGTAGAACACGATTATGTCAAAAAATAGTTTGACCATAGACAATATTTTTTTTATTGGGTTGTGTTCGATTATGTAATGATATTATTTCACTTACAATTTATGATTAAGCAATTAATATTTCGACTGATGCTATCGAATCAGCAAATAATGTGATACTATTACAAAGGTTGTCAGACTTCTTGGTATCAACTTAAAAATGCGGGTTAATGTCAATTAGTCGATTGCTTTTTGCCCCTGTAAAAGTTTTACCCTAGCACGCAGGCTCTGTTACTAAATGCATTTTATGAATCTTTCGCACTCAGTTTTAGTAACTGCATTTTGTAAGAAAAAGCCTTTTTTGATTACATTGAAAAAGTTACATCGTTAAGCCTACAGCATTAAAATTCTTACGAAGATTTTGCAAAACTGCACTATATTTTCATAAAGTTGTATCAAGGTTTATATTTTATTTTTCTTAAGTTCTACGATCAAGTAATTTACCCTTTCGTTTAAATTTTTAATTCTTTATATGAAATCACATGAAATTTAACGTAAGATATATTTTAACATATAAGCTCAGTCATTTTAAATCATTTGCATTGCAATAACTATTATCTGTTATTGGAGTTTTAGACATGATTAGTCATATATCGATTTGTTTGTCTATTCAATGATGAGCAACATATTTATTTATATTGTCTATGGCCAACCATAAAGCGTGTTAACTTTAATTTCAACTGACTCGATCAAAATTCTTTTAAAATGGATATCAAAATCGAACCAGACGATAAATTTTTGTCACTAAATACATTTGAGAACGCTCATAGCAATGATAATCTTCAAAACAATGTGAATGCTATCTGGAATGAAATTAAAGTCGAGACGCTCGTGAAGCAGGAAGAGATTGTTGACGACAAAGATCATCACGAGGGTAACAAGGTAATATTATACATTATTTAGTAGGTCAGTTGTTTTAAAATCATATAAATACAGCATTATGGCTATTACGTGGTTAACACGTGCAGCATTTATTTGTTTTAAACGTTGAATTTAGGAATACCAATATGAAAAAATCTACTTCCACGATCAATGCGTTACGAAAGATTCAGCGTAACGCTACGTTTTACGTGGGCGAATTCACTGCGAACACTATAAGAACGCGGTTTGAATCGAATCAAAATATCAATTAAATTGACCACGGCGTGCATTTATCGCGTAACACAGTACTAAAGCGGGGGAGACCATTTCATATTTTCGTGCTTAACCGAGTCTCTTTGATTTCGCAAGACATACAGTCGATTGGAAACCGCCTAGATCGAGGAAAACATTAAACGTGAAAACTATATTCACAGTTTTATATCATGAGATGTAACATATTTTTTAAAAAAAAACAATTCAAAATATGAAATACTGATATTTAACGTAAATATCTGCGCTATTTTTATTGCATTTGATTTCTTTGGACCAATTATCAATATCATCAATCGTTGACTCAAAAATAATCATATATAATACACACAGACTTGAGTGTGAATTTATCAGAAGATCATTCTTTCAGTATTATTAAACTCAAACCAACAGTCTTTATTTATTAATTTTACTAATAAATAAATCGATCAGTTAAAATACTTATTGATCAGTAAAAAAATACAAATTATCAGTAAAAAAGTGCATTTTGGTCAGGATTTAATTGGAAAATGGTAATTATTTATTTGTAGAAAGATCAGTATATATTTATAAACTGACAGTGGTTAGAAGTGGTAATATGATTTGGTTAATATTGTGGCTTTCTTTACAAGTATCTTCATTTATAAAAAGTGAATTGTAAAGTCTTTGCACTAAGTAGTTTATGTTTTATAATTAAATAAACGAAAAGTAGTATTTATATAAATATTAGAAAAAAATATTAAACTGATAAATGTCGATAAATTTAATTAATAAATAAGAGTTTTAAGTGTTTGGCGAGTAATTTTTGAAAAAAGAGATTTTTTAAATCATTGTATAAAATTATTATACGCAAAATAAAATACGCTCTTAGCAGAGGTTTGCACGGGCCCGGCCCTTACCCGCAATTGCGATTCGGGTTTGGGCCGGGCCCGGGTAAGAAAATTATTCTTCCGAAAAATATTTCAGACTATGTTCGTGTCATTTATTTATATATTTATTGCTAAAAATCAAAATAACAGTACATGACATAACAGCTGACGCCAATTCGCCATGCACTTGAAAAATATAATAAGACAAAACATAAAATAAAAATACACAGTACATCAAATTCAACATAAAAAATCAAGAAATAAAAAAGAAAAATTTATCAAACAGTTCACAAATACCATCACCAAAAATGTCCACTTCTCTAGGCAATGCGTTCATTAGTCGAACGGCCCTTGGAACTGGTGACTCATACCTCCTAAGCGAGGTATAAGTTTTTAGAAATAAAAGTTTTTGCTCATTGTTTCGCCCACGTAAGAATAAATTGGGAGCATGTAAATTAATAGTCATGAGAATTTCAGGATTATTAACTTGGCCCCGAAGAAGAAGAGAAAAATGCTTTAAGCTTGAAAACGATCTTCGAGCTTCAAGATTATTGATATCAAGAGTAGGCCAAGAAGAATGTACTGACTCTGATTGGAAAGGGATGTATTTTTGCGGAATTTTAGAGTAAACTGATTGAAAATGCATACCAAAACCTTCAGCAATAGCCAGGTGATCATTCAATACACTACCATCGAGAGACATGGATGAAAGCTGAGCAGAAGAGTCACGTATTTGGCGGACATAGTTCCAGAAAGTTTTAGGTTCTGAAATTATGTTCATACCCATGTTGTTTATGTAAATTTTGTAATCACTTTGAATGAGTTCGTGAACTCTTCTGCGCAGCTCAGAAAAAATATAATAATCATTCGGACATTTATAGCGTTTCCATTTTTATGGCATTTATTTTACATTGAATTACATTTTTGGAAAACCATTTCGGAAAGTCCCGTTTTGAGCCCGAGTTAACATTTTTATCAAAAAAAAAATTGCGAGACATTATAAAATACACTGACAGAACAAACATGTTATGCTTTTATAAGTGAACAGAAGGAGAAGCTATATACTTGCATTGGTTACATTTGTAAAAAGTGAATGTCTTTGTGCGACATTTAATTGAACACAAAGGCTTTTCTCTTGTGTGACATTTTAAGGGTTTTAAGTCACACGACATAGCAGTTCTATAACTGCATTGGTCACATTTAAAAGGCTTTTTTTCCAGCGTGTGACATTGTACGAGTTTTTAAATTATAAGAACGAATTGTCTTATAACTGCATTCGTCACATTTGAAAGGCTTTTCTCCAGTGTGTGACATTTTATGCCTTTTTAAGCTACCAGAAAAAGCAGTTCTATAACTGCATTTGTCACACTTGAAAGGCTTTTCTCCAGTGTGTCATTTTATAGTTTTTTAAGTTACTAGAATCGGCAGATCTAAAACTGCATTAATCACATTTGAAAGACTATTCTCCAGTGTGTGACATTTTGTGCGTTTTTAATTGACCAGACGCAGCAGCTCTATAACTGCATTGGTCACATTGAAAAGGATTTTCTCCAGTGTGTGAAATTTTATGCGTTTTTAAATGACCATATTGTTCAGATTTAAAACTGCATTGGTCTTATTAAAAAGGTTTTTTTCCGGTGTGTGACATTTAATGCCTTTTTAAGCTACTAGACAGAGCAGTTCTATAATTGCATTGGTCACATTCGACAGGTTTTTCTTCAGTGTGTGACATTTTATGAGTTATTAAGCTACCAGACAGAGCAGTTTTATAACTGCATTGGTCACATTCGAAAGGCTTTTCTCCAGTGTGTGTCATTTAGTGCCTTTTTAAGCTACCAGACTGAGATTTAAAGTTGCATTGGTCGCATTTAAAAGGTTTTTTTCCGGTGTGACATTTTATGAAATTTTAAGCTAACAGACAGAGCAGTTTTATAACTGCATTGGTTACATTTGAAATGTTTTTCTCCAATGTGTAACATTTTATGCCTTTTTAAGTTACCAGACTCAGCAGTTTTATAACTGCATTGGTCACATTCGAAAGGCTTTACTCCAGTGTGTGACATTTTATGCCTTTTTAAGTTACCAGACACAGCAGTTTTATAACTGCATTGGTCACATTCGAAAGGCTTTTCTCCAGTGTGTGACATTTTATGAGTCCTTAAGCTACCAGACATTGCAGTTTTATAACTGCATTGGTCACATTCGAGAGGCTTTTCTCCAGTGTGTGACATTTTATGAGTTGTTAAGCTACCAGACCGAGAAGCTTTAAAATTGCATTGGTCACATTTAAAAGGTTTTTCTCCAGTGTGTGACATTTTATGCCTTTTTAAGTTACCAGACTCAGCAGTTTTATAATTGCATTGGTCACATTTAAAAGGTTTTTCTCCGGTGTGTGACATTTTATGCCTTTTCAGGCTATAAGACTCAGCAGTTCTAAAACTGCATTGGTTACATTTAAAAGGCTTTTTTCCAGTGTGCAACATTGTATGATGTTTGATGTTACCCGAATGGGCAGTTTTTTTCTTCTTTCTGTCGCGTGTGAAAGTTTTTTCTCCAGTGTGTGACTTATGCAATTTTAATTGACAATGATAAACATTTTTTTTAGTGCCTTGTTTATTGTTAAAATATTTTTTTCCAGAATATATCGTTTTCGTCTGTAAGCAAAAACAATATCTTTTATGACATTTGACTAATTCAATGCTTACTGTCATTTTTTTATATTTAAAATGAAAAAGGTGTTCAAAAATAGCATTGTCACAAATAAACACTTTTATCCTTACTTACTATGCAAAAAAAGCACAAGCTCCTGAGCTGTGTATCCGTTACACATCAGGCAAACGAGAGTGAATCATGGCAATTATATAACACTACTACAAATAATTGTCATGATCCACTCCTGTCTGCCGGCTACACAGCTCAGGATGTTGTGCTTTTTTGCATAGAAAGGGAAGGGTTAAAGAACACTTAAATTTTCTTTAAAATAAATAAAATCAATTGTTTAATACACCAGGAACTGCTATGGCCTAGTTGGTGAGGGCTTGCTCTACCGATCACGCAGGTCTGGTTTCTATTCCCGGTCAGATCACAATGAATTTGTGAATTATTCAATTCAAAGTTGTGATCGAAGACTGGGTGTTTGTGATGTCAATTTACATCATTTCCTCTCCTCCCATCCTTCTGATCCTTTTATAACTGCGTGTAGCAAAAGCGATTAGCCAACTAATAGTCCTGTTCTAGCCTTATCCTTCTGTCCCTACTACTCACTTTGAAAAAAGCGAGGTTAAGCGACTGAGTAACAAACAGTTCTCGTAGAAAAACTTCTGTTGTGATTCCTCCATTAAGAGGCCATATGCTCTACATTGGGAGCAGTGACAGATTAAAAAAAACATATACGTTGCTTTGAAGACAAATCGTTTGTTCATATTGAAACAACTTTGTTTTCGTAAAATAAACAAGAGCTTGGTATACCTTTCTACACTGGTGATGATTTTCATGTTCAATTATTTTTTCGTGAACTTCGAGTGCTTCGTGTTTGATGTCAATTGAATGATCCTCGATCCATATGCCATTAATATTATTTTGGTGACTATCTATATCACAAGAGTTTTGATTGAACGATGACAGTAATTCATGGTCTGGTTCTATTTTGATATCCGTTTCAAGCTTCTCACTTAATTGTTACATGAAAACAAAAATAAAAAGTTAAATATCAGTTCCCAGTTATCCTTCTTGTGATTTACTTTAATGATCAAATAAATTAATTTTGGCAAAGCGCGAAGTTTGGAAGTTATTTCATTTTTGCCACGGCAACAAAAGTTATCGAATAATAAAAAAGCAACAAACCAATTGTTATCATCAATTTTTAATATAGCACGGCAAATGAGGTGCTGCTTCAGTATGTTTGATGACGGGAATATGTCATAACAAAAATTACAGACGAAATTTTTCTCATGAAACACAGCATTTTCAATCACAATAATGGCGACAACTTTCTCCTGTAATATTGTCGTAATTATGTTTTGTTCATGTACATTTACTTTTGCTTGTTTTTGATTTTGAGGCAAATTATTCGAAGGTAATTCTGTGTGAACTGAAGAGTCGACACTTGCAGTTGGCAACTGAAAATAAAAATTAGACACAACATAAAAACAAATGACTTAATTAAAATAACTATTACTTAAAAAAACACTTGTTAACATAAATGTGTTATGTTGATATCGTCATCATTGACTAAAAATGTTTAAGTAAAAATAATCGAAGATATAAAATAATAATCAATAAAATTCTACGGTGACGTTGCTCCCCTATTTTATTCGATAAGCCGTTAAATTTATAAGGTACAAAATAAATGATGACACAGATATTGAACATTTAAAAAAGTCATCAAATAAACATAAACAGAAAGATGAAAAGCAACTTGACAACGATAAAATGATAATTAATAGTTTTCGTTTACCTTAATTGACTTGTGATGAGTGTCGAGTGCTTCAAATTTGATGTCGATCGAATGTGACTCATTACAGATGCCATCCATATTTTCCCCAAGATGATCGCTTTCATTATGGTCGTCGTCCAGTTCTAATGTGACATTAGTTTGAAGCTTAACTCTAAATTGTAAAATGAGCACGATAAATAAAATTTGGCTGTTTCCTCACACAAGGGCTTAGTTAATGCATTCCAATTTAAAAAGGAAAAGTAAATAATTTTGAAAAGGGATCATTTGGCTATATTTGATATAATCATAAATATTGAAATTGGTTTGATGATGAAAATTTCGATTAAAAGTTATATAAAAATATATTTCCATTCACAATTGATAGGCAATTTGAAATCACATGTTGGAGGGAATTTTAAGGGGCCAATTAAATTAATGTTTTCAAAAACAGAATGACGACACTGGCCGTTCTAGGAGATGATCCTTATAACATCACATTCGGAGACGACAGCGTTCAGCAGCAAGCTTAGTCCTTTGATGAACAAGTCATATGGTAAATGAATTTCCCGTGCGCCAGTTTTACTAATGATCATTCTTTTCAGTATTTTCAACAAAACTTTCATGTTAATTTGAATCTCCATTAATGAAATTAAATAGGCTGTTACAAATATGTATTTTTGATTAAATTGTAAGAAATTGAAAAAATAGCAAATTATTCAAGTTTTACAAACATAGCATTGCATATATAGTAGAAAGCTGTTTCTATCTACGCCTCCATCACAAGTATTTTCTGTCGTGATGCTCTGATAAAGGCATTCGCCAAATAAGCTGTAACAATGTTAAAAAATATATCTTTTACACCTTATTTTTTTTTATATGACAGCAATGGTGTCAAATCAAATAAACGCTTTTGAGCGACCTGGGGGGCTTGTCTAATTTTACAAACCTGTTTTCCTCATCAAATTTAAATATACCATGTTGAGGAACATGCTGCTCTAGTGAGTGTGATGATGGGAATATATTATAGCAAACACTGCATATAAAGTTTCGCTTGTAGAAAACACCGTTTTTAAGATTTATTACAACGTTCACCTCCTGCAGTAAAAACTCCCTTTTAATATGCACTTTGTGAATGTAAGACTTCGAAGATGGTAGATCAGTTTGAGACGAATTAATCGCTGGCGGTTCAATGAGATCGTCAGTGATGGTTTTAGTCGGTTGAAACTGAAACAAAAAAAAGTCACCATTTAAAACTTACAAATTGATGAAATTCGAAAGATATATTTACTTCTCCCTAAGATGATCGCTTAGTTCAAGCATTTCCAAGTCGTGGCCCAGCAGAAGGTTTTGTGTGGCCTTTTCAAGGTTTCGGACTGTCATTGTTTTTATATAGACGGTGCCAGCTGACTGAGCAAAACAGATCGAATGTGGTGCAGTATGTTTTTATGGCTCTCGTCTACGACGCTTTTATGAGCCTTATTACGGAGAGACGGCTGTAATTCAATCAAAGGACAATGAATGGGAAATCTGGAGTAATGTGGTCCATCAAAGAGATGCAATATGTTATCTCAGTTAGACACCCCTTGTTTATTTGTTAACGTTTAACATTTAGTTACAATCGCTTAGAATTTCAATTTTACTGCAAAAGCGCTTATAGCCTGTTGATCTGAAAATATGTCTTATTTTTCCGTGAATAAATGTCTATTTCTCAGGTAATATATACATTTTTACTTGCAGAAAACAGCTATTTGCAATAAACTCTTTTATTGCATACAAAATCAATGGACTAAGCGATTTTTTCTTAGTGATGTTATATTTTAGTTTTAAATCCGACGGTCTTTACATATTTATTTGAGGTTATGACCGCTGCACGTGTTAACCACGTTATAGTTACAACGATGTATTTTTTCGATTTTTCAAACAGCTTACCGAGTTATTAATGTTTAAGATTACCTTAGTAGTGTCGTGATGATCTGTTTTCTCAACAATTTTTTCCTGCTTCACGAGCGTCTCGACTTTGATATGAATCGACTGTTCCTCATTCGAGATAGCATTCACGTTGTTTTGACGATTATCGCCGCTATAAGCATTGTCAGATGCATTTGTTGGCGTTAGTACGTCGTCTGGTTCTATTTTGATATTCATTTGAAAAGAATTTTGATTTAGTCAGTAGAAAGCAATTTAGAAAGCTTTTTAAAATATGGCGTTACCATAGACAATACCTAAAAATATTTTTCTCAACTTTTCATAGATTTTGATGTATAATAAGTCAAAATTATAGAGAATAGTAACTGCAATACAAATGATAAGGACTTGAAGAATGCATCTTAAATTTTATATCATATCTTTATATGGAAGACACATACCAATGGCTGAATGAAATAAAAACGAGAAGGTTTGTGACTTGATTGTACAACTTGAAAATACCAAACAAAAGCCCAAATACTCTATTTTGTTTTTTCTTTACTAAAAAATGTTCTTCTCCAAACAAAACAATTCAAATTTTATAAAATGCCGCTTTGCTGGCATAAGCCGAAATTGGTAATTAATTTTTTTAGCCATGTTTTCAGTTTGTTTTTTACATTTCGAAAACAAAACTCCTTGAAAGTGTCGCATTTTTTTGCGACGGATATATTTAATTACTTATGCTTGACGATATGGCTTTTTCAAAGAAATAAACAAAAATCTTTTACTAACCACAGGTTACTGAAACTGATAACAAAAGATTCATAAAATGCACATAAAGCGACTGGGTGAAGTGGTAAAATTTTTACAAGAGCAAAAAACTTTCTGACATAAATCCGCTCTTGTTAAATCAATATCAAGAATTTCGACAGCCATAGTAACAATAAAATATTTTTAAAAGAAATGAAAACGTTTATCACATGATTCGGCTGCTTCGGTGGCATTAATTGAAATATAACTGCTTAATCATAAATTAAAATAAAAAAATCCTGTAAATAGTGCAACACGAGACAATAAAAATAATATTGTCTATGGTCTAACTATATGGTCTATGGTCTAACTATATAAACGATAGTTTATTACCTTCAATTATTGAGTCAATACTCCGGAATGGACATCAAGATAGAACTGGACGATAAATTGCTGTCATCTCACGGTACATCAGAGATCGACAACGATACTGGGATGAACGAAGACATCTTTAGCGAAGGTCATTCACCTGGCAATGCATTTGGCGTACGTGTGAAGCAGGAAGAATTTGACGAAGCCTATTTCAACAACGAAGGAAACGTAAGTTGAAATTTAGAAGTAGAGTGCTTGAACGCAGTAATGTTGTTTAACACATAAAAGTACTTGTGGTTTAGTTTTCATATAAAACAATTACGTCCGCTTGTAACATTAGTCGATTTCGAAGAAATTCGTGTGTGCATTTCGTTATAGCAGAATTGGTTTAAACCTAGCAACCTTCTTTACATTGTTTTGAGAAAAAACACATTTCAAATATTAAGTCTTGCTTATATTTACAGCTTGATACATTTGTATTCAAATCAAATAAGATTTAATATCATATTATTATCATGCTAAGTGTTTTCTTTTTTTAATAATGCGACCAAACTCATTTTGAAGACTAAAAGAAAATTTCTCATACCTTATTTCCATAACAAAATGTCGAATTCAATCACAATAATCTTTTTACTATCAAAAGAACATTTAACTGTCGGCCTTAAAAAAAATTGCTAGATTTTTTATTTATTTATGTTTATCCGAAATGCACAATCCCCGGCCCGTTTGTTTATTTTTTGTGGCCTTCGAATGTTAAATATTGCACGTTAAATATATAGCATCGTTTTTTGTTGTGTAAATCATTGAATTTGATGGTTTTTTGTTGTTGAAGTAAAATAAATCGGTTCTTAGAAATAGGCTTACTAATCTTGCAACTCAATACGGCAAATGTTAATCTAAATTCTAAAGAATTGACTTTATCGGTATTATTAAGCGTTTACTTTTACAATATGCGTACAACATTTTTTTTAGGCTGTCGTTATGGAGTCACGGAAAATCAAGAAAGAAAACGAAAACAATTGGGAGCAGTACAAAAAGGAATACTACGACGACGTCCGTTCCATCAAAGTAGAAGAGATTGATGTCGGCGAGTGTTCATATGCCGTACGGAAACCAGATAAGGTAAATGTTAGACTCCCCACGTAACGCGGCGGAACGGCGTTCCGAGATCTTCTTTCTTGGCATTTTTAGTGTTTCAAATCATTCTTTTTTCTTTTTATTCTTTTGGTATTTAATACTGTCATACGTTGCATATATTTTTTAAATCCTGATCTAAAAAATTACAAGGGGTAAACAAATATATATGAAAATTATCTACAATTACCCGTTGAGGTTGCTGTGTCTGAACGAGCGGTATTTGATTTTATTGTATTTCAGTTATGCAAATGCGATTTAAAAATGTTTATAAGCTTTTCACTCTGAAAATACAATTATTTAATCATTCGCGATGGCAATATACTATAAGCCATAGAATAATATAACTTATGCAAAGGCATTTATTGTGACAGCTGTCACCGTAGGGAGAAATTCGAAAGCCGAAGATAAATCTTAAAAAACTTTGTTGATCAAGGCTGCCAAAGTATATATTTCCAATTAATACGTAGGCATGTCATGATGAAATAGAATAATATTATGAAATATGACATTGGCAGTTCGCCTGTAATTGCGCGCGTATTGCATGTTCCGTATGCGCTCGCTCCCATACCGCGAACATAGAAACCCGTCTCAGGTCACGTAAAATGTTCCGCGATATGGCGTGAACACATACTAATGTTTCGGGACATATTCTGAAACAATCTATTCCCCAGCTAATGGGGGGTACAACAATCATCTCTTCGGTTCAGACATGATTTAATGAAGCTTCGGCTTTGCCTCACAGCCCCATATGGTAAACAGCCGGTTGTTGAATCCGTCTGTTATTAAATATTGTTCTGTTCAGAGCATTTGGTGATTTTTCAAGTATTTGCAATTTGAAAAAATATGTTTCGAAATAAGAAAAAGAAAAAAAAAGAATGACGACCGGATAATCATAACCAATAAAATTCAAAGTCAGCTTGAAAAAATAAAAACACTCCGCTACTAATATATAGATTATTTTGCTTCTTTTCTTTTTATTTCAGCCTCAAACTGCCAACACGAAATCTAAAGATCCCATCAAACCACCAGCGATAACTTCGTCTCAATTTGATTTATCTTCAACGTCTTACATAAACCGAGTTCATATTAAAAAGGAATTTTCACTGCAGGAGGTGAACGTTGTAATACAACTTAAAAATAGTGTTTTCTACGAGCGAAATTTCGTTTGCAGCGTTTGTTACAATACATTCCCATCATCGCATTCACTTAAGCAACATGTGACTTTTCATGGAAACAGGTTTGGCATGTATTCATTATTAAAAACTAATTGTTGACAACAATAAAATAAATTTATTTCACCTTAAATATTCTTTTCACCCTTTTTCCATTATTTTCAATGCAAAATAAGTTGATAATTATTATACTTTTTCTCTATACCATATTTTATTTAACATGGATTTCTCATTTTATTTCATGTGACAATGAAGAGCGAATCTTGATACCGATTTCTCAACGGAACCTGACGTGAAAAGTAATATGAATGACATTTCCAATGAGAATCATTCAATTGACATCAAACACGAAGCACTCGAAGTCCACGATAAAATAATAGGACAAGAAAAACATCACCAGTCGAAAAAGGTATTTCTAACAATTGGCATAAGAATTGGGTTGCATTTTAAATAAATAAAATATATATTTTTAGACGAGTAATTAAAAATATTAATAAGTCGCCAAATTTAAAAAAAAAGAATCAAGCTAAAAACTTTTAAGCGTGCAAATAGCATTTGTATGAAAACAGCAATAATGGTTCAATGCTTTTTAATTTTTCGTTTCTCACCATCAAATTCAAGGCCCTCTCACCTTCATGTGATACAGTAATATACCATCATCTAACACGGCTCGCTATCCTGACCTTTACAAAAAGACATCCATATCGAGAAATATTATATTATTGATTGTCATTTGTAATTTTAACGGACGATTCTTTACTCAGTATCGTTCTGATTCGCTTACATTAAATAAATAACAAAATTGCTGTTTGTCAATTATAAATATCATTTAAAATGTTTATTTGTGACAATGGAATTAAAGCAACATATCTTATAGAAAAAAGTCTAAATAAAGCGTTGAATCAGATGTGATTCAAAATATTGTTTTGCTTATAGACAGAAACGTTACATTATACTGGAACAAAGAGTTCCAAGTATGAATAATGCCCCAATAAAACTGTTTATTCTGATGTCTTATTAGCTTATCGACACGATTTTTTTAATATTTTGTACCGCAACTGAATGTAAAGAATTGTACTCTTTTTTTCTTTTAAAAAAAACAGAAATAATTTATATTTGCTGTTTTACTCCATTCAAATCGAGGCCTTCTCGTTTAAGAACAGTCCAACTTCATTGTCACATTATTGCTTTACTTTCGTTTTACTTTGTCTCAAACTCGTTTTCAATGACTTTAAAACTTAAAAACTCAATAAAGACAGTTATAATAATGACATTATTCAATGGCGACAAACCATTATTTATATTCTGTTCTTGTTAATAAAAACATAAAAGTAGCAAGAGCGATACGATTTAAATCTGCTCTTTCTTTTTCGTTACAGACAAAATTAAAACTTTATTCTCAAAAAAAACTTTACAATTGTGACCAATGCAGTTTTACAACTCCTGTATCTAGCTACGTAAAAACACATAAAATGTCACACACTGGAGAAAAGCCTTTTGAATGTGACCAATGCAGTTTTAGAACTGCTGCGTCTGGTCACTTAAAAATGCATAAAATGTCACACACTGGAGAAAAACCCTTTAAATGCGACCAATGCAGTTATGGAACTACTGCGTCTGCTGTCTTAAAAAAGCATAAAAGGTCACACACTGGAGAAAAGCCTTTTGAATGTGACCAATGCAGCTTTAGAACTGCTGCGTCTGGTAGCTTAAAAACGCATAAAATGTCACACACTGGAGAAAAGCCTTTCAAATGTGACCAATGCAGTTATAGAACTGCCGAGTCTGGTAGCTTAAAAACGCATAAAAGGTCACACACTGGAGAAAAGCCTTTCGAATGTGATCAATGCAGTTTTAAAACTGCTGTGTCTAGTGGCTTAAAAAGGCATAAAATGACACACACTGGCGAAAAGCCTTTTCAATGTAACCAATGCAGTTTTAGAACTGCTGCGTCTGGTCAGTTAAAAATGCATCTAATGTTGCACACTGGAGAAAAGCCTTTCAAATGTGACCAATGCAGTTATAGAACTGCTGTGCCTGATTACTTAAGACGGCATATAATGTCACACACTAAAGAAAAGTCTTTTAAATGTAACCAATGCACTTTTAGAGCTGCTGCGTCTGGTAGCTTGAAAACGCATCTAATGTCACACACTGGAGAAAAGCCTTTTAGATGTGACCAATGCAGTTATAGAACTACTCAGTCTGCTGGCTTAAAAAGGCATAAAATGTCACACACTGGAGAAAAGCCTTTTAAATGTGATCAATGCAATTATAAAAGTGCTTCTAAGCTTCAATTAAAAAGGCATAAATTGTCACACACTGGAGAAAAGCCTTTTAAATGTGACCAATGCAGTTTTAGAACTGTTTTGTCTGGTAGCTTAAAAACACACCAAAAGTTACACACTGGAGAAAAGCCTTTTGAATGTGACCAATGCAGTTATAAAACTGCTATGCCTGGTAACTTAAAAAGGCATAAAATGTCACACACTGGAGAAAAGCCTTTCGAATGTGATCAATGCAGTTTTAGAACTGCTACGTCTGGTAACTTAATAACGCATAAAATGTCACACTGGAGAAAAGCCTCATAATGTGACCAATGCAATTATCAATATATTCAATCTTATAACTTAAAAACGCATAAAAAGTCACATACTGGAGAAAAGCCGCGTATATATGACCAGTAAGAAAACTTTCAACTAAAAAATCAACATCAAATTACAAAAAAGAAAGAGAAAAAACCAAGCTCCCTTCTGTCTGTAAAAGATTAAGGTCAACAATTATTTATAAACTTCAAATTGTATAAGAGTGGAAATCAGCCAATGCTAGTTATTGGAATGCTGCTGACAGAATCCTTTAATACAACTCAAGGAATTAAAGAACAATTTACAATCTCAATCGCATATTATATCTCATATGCTGTCTGTCTTTATTGCATAATTTTTACATGCGATTCAATAATTATAATAGTTTTTTTTTTATTATTTGTATATATTTAGTGCATAAACTATTTTGTTTCTATACAAATAGGTAAAGAAATACCATTTGCAGTTTCTTCACCAAGAGAAGCTGTTTTGCTTTATTATCAAAGTTGTATTTTCAATTAGAATCTATTACTACTAACACTTAAAAATGTATGTGATTAATTTTATTTAGATTGTCTGATTGCCAAACTGTTATTTATTTTCGAACGGAAAATAAACCAGTTGTTATTTAATATTCATTCTGTGGAGTGAATGTTAAACTTATTCCTCTGACAGATTTTTTATAAAAATCTATAAAATGTTGATGGTAAAACGGCTTGTTTCATGTCAGGTAACTCTTTAAATTTAGGATTAAGTGACTTGAATTTCAAATTCATAGTTGGAATACTATTTACATAATAGAGGAATACATTTTTTTTTTCTCTACTATTTTTCTTTCTATACCTAATTAGTTCTTTTTTTAAATTAAATGATGTTTTTTATAAATAAAAAAAGAATATCTTTAATAATTTTGAATACAAATATGTCATTAAGAGGTGACTTTCTAAGGATTCCTATAAGAAGAATTGTGTTCCTAAAATTCTCAGCAATATAATACATTATAGTATAATGTCGTCACCTAACTAACTTTTTGTAATTTTAAGCTTTTTTGATTCATCAGCATTACAATCAATTCAATTATCTATGTTTGTATGTATGAAAGAATGAGCGACTCAAAATTAATTTTTGTCCATGGTAATAGTACTTTTATCTACTCTGTTATTAAGTGGTAATAAATATTAGTATCTGATGAGATCTATTCAATATAAATCAGTCTGACTATTTTATTTAGAGCAGACGTGGGGAACCTGAGGCCTTAAGGCTGCATGCGGCCTTTTGACTACTCTGGTGCGGCCTTCTGGCCAATTCTGTTATTCTGTCATTTTAGGCAAATTTGTAAATTCCTGACATAATCCGACCGTAAATTCTTGTTTCCGGCCAAAGATTCCCTAGTCAATATTTGCTGCGGCCTTATGTCGAATCAGAAAAATGCATGCGGCCTTTAGAGAAGAAAAGGTTTCCCACCCTTGCTCTAGAGTATTCAACATAATACAATGATGACGAAGTGTTTTTTTCTCCTCACACGATCTCTTGTCGTGACCAATTGAGTCGACTGGTATCAAAAGCAGAACTTTTTTATTAATCATGTATGGAACAGTTCTGCTTTTGATACCAGACGACTCGATTGTGATATTCAAATTTGTCTAAAATAAATGAGAATTTTAAGCCTCTACTCTTGACATTACAAGACTTTCAATTATTTTGAAAGAGAAAATGTTATATATCGAATATGATTCATTAAATGTTTCACCTCTCATCAAATAAGATTATATGCTTAATTTATTCGCCAATGTAAGTTTATGAATGTGTTATCCATGCAATGTCAATATTCATTCATTTCTGAGATGCTCTGAGTTGGCATTAACCAATGCTTCGTACAGTTTTGCATGTTGCCAAATGCGTTGCCGAGTCTTGACGGTAGAGTTGATTATTTTTCTCACTTATATAAAGAAAAGCCGAAAGTTATAACGTTGTGCAAAATGAAAATATATTCAACAATGTAATTGGATTATCGACATGTTTGATGATATCACTATGTTCCTAAAATTATATCTTAAATAAAAAACATTAAAAGTGATAGAAGTTTATTTATTCGCTTACAAAGAATGCAAAGTTAACCCGTTTGATTTATATGCTGTCGATGACAATTTTTTTGCTCATATATTCGCTTCAACTTGAAACAATCGAATTCTCATTTCTTGATTCTACTACATTATTCACATTTTCGTTTTTTGACACATTAAGTACCTTATGTCATGTAATGTGAATATTCTTTTAATACGTGTGGAAAGATTTGACCAATTTGATTATGACAATTTAAAAAAAAACATAAATTCGACATTTATTATCATCGCATCATATATTAGTTATCGCGGGTGCTTATTGCCTGATAACGTAATGCGTTATCGCATACTTATATAAACTACAAAAGGGTCCAAAAAACTATGATATAAGAATACCTTAATTATAAACATTGTATCACCCATGTTAAAAGAGATATTTAAGAAAATGTTGGTATTGGGGTCGCATTTCTTGAGCTTAGTCCAAATAATATTTTGAACTTTCCAAACAGCTGTATAATTAACTTTCGTTTGGTTGCCAAAATGCAAGGTTAGACAAATTATAAAAAAACAATCATAATAATAACACAGTTTTAATTATTACGATTTTAATATTAAAATTTAGTTCTATCATCATATAGGGCCACACGATCTTATCTATTAATACGATCTTGTATTTAACCTCGATTTTTTCGTAGGATTTTCATCATCTTTTGACAGAGAAAAAAGTCATAGTGGGCTGCGTATTTTTGTAAGCATAGCATCGTCTAGTTATCAATTATGGTTAAAAAAATATGATGGGATAAAGAGCAATTATCATTGTTCATACATGCTGTTAACTCAAAAAACACAATCATATAAACTTATTATTTATTTTTCACTTTACAGTCAAAACTCACTACAAGAAAAAAGTAACAAATTATGCAGTAAAGTATTTCCATACCATTGTCAAGTGTACATTTTTTGGCAACGCAATGGTATTGTGTAGCCCTTTGGAGGTACAAGAGAGAGGAAAATACCTTAAAAGTCTTGAGATTGCAATAATTTTTGTGAATATTTGGGGAAATGGTCAAAATATCTGGTATAGGCTGCAAACTTTGGCCCAGACAGTTTTATGTGTTAACGAATTGAACATATTAATATTTTCAAAAACTTTTTGTAAGCAGAATCTAAAGAGATTGATAATAATAATTATTAAATGATATCGGACTATTTAGGGCAGTTCATAGCAATGCGAAAGCCTTCACAGCTAGGCACTGCTAGGTTTACAGTAATGAAATTTAAATTGAAGCGAAAGTGTGTATGTAATTACAATATTTTAATTTTTGACAATTAAAAAATGATTTTTTAAACCCATTATATTTTTTACGGTTATTCTAAAACCTAATTTAAAAAATGGTTAAAGAAGATATCAGTTAGTCAAATAATAAGATGAAGGCAGCACAACTCAACTCTTTTAAATAAATTATATTGTTTTTTAATAAATTAACATTAAATTCCATTATCATATGATCGAAAATGAATTATTTATTTCACATATAAATATAACCAAAAAAGATGCTAAAACTTATATTCCAATTGTGGCTATTGTAAAGGGTTATTCACGATTATTAATTTTATACGAGTGATATAAAAATTGGGTGATCTAATGAAAGAATAAGTTAAGTGTATCGAGCAAAATGCCATTGTATTACATTTAAAAAAATACAACATACGCACAAGAACTAACATATGCGCAAACTAACAGGAATACACAGGTTTAATATCATGGAAAGAAGAATATTACAAATACAAGTGGGAATCTATATATCTCTAGTAAATATATAGTTAAAACTATTTATTTTTCGATAACTTAAAATTCGAAAAAATCTATTCTACACCACACCGTATTTTTAACAATATTAATCATTACTAAGTCAACATATATGGACTCTCCGATGAAGCGTATGTCAAAAGTTACTAACAACAACGCATAACACAATCTTTATTTAAGAAATCTTTCAAACATACATAATATATTTCATCAAATTTACAGAATTGAGGGTCGATCTACGTGCAACCGTCAGAAAAGTATAAGCTTAGATTCAATGGAACTCGTGAACACAAGTTGTAACTTGAGAGTGCAAAGACTGGTCTCATTTCGAAGGATTTTCTCCAGTGTGCAACCTTTTATGCACTGCAAAGTTACTAGAACAAGCAGATTTTTAACTGCATTGGTCACTGTCCAGGGAAATTTCGTGTGTGACTTTTTATGTTTTGTTAAGTCACCGGAGCGAATAGTTTTATAATTGCATTGGTCACATTTGAAAGGCTTTTCTCCAGTGTGTGACATTTTATGCAGTTTTAATTGAACAGATTGAACCGATGTATAGTTGCATTGGTCACATTTAAAAGGCTTTTCTCCCGTGTGTGTCATTTTATGCGTTTTTAGTGAACTGGAACACACAGTGTTATAATTGCACTGGTCACACTTGAAAGGCTTGTCTCCAGTGTGTGTCATTTTGTGTATTTTTAAGTGAGCAGAACGAGAAGCTTTATAATTGCATTGGTCACATTCAAAAGGTTTTTCTCCAGTGTGTGAGATTTTATGCCTTTTTAAATTAGAATAGCGGGTTGTTTTAAAGTTGCATACGTCACATTCAAAAGGTTTTTCTCCAGTGTGTATGATTTTATGTACTTTTAAGGCTTGAAAAAACGCAGTTTTGAAGTTGCATTGGTCGCATTTAAAAGGTTTTTCACCGGTGTGTAAAATTTTATGCATCTTTAAGTGACTAGAAACAGCAGTATTATAACTGCATTGGTCACATTTGAAAGGCCCTCTTCTAGTGTGTGATGTGTTATGATTTTTTATGTTACGCGAACGGGCAGTTTTTTTCTCCTTTCTGTCACGTGTGAAAGTTTTTTTTCCCGCGTGTGACTGATGCAGTTTTAATTGGCCAGAATAAACAATTTTTTTTGTGCCTTGTTCATAATCAAAATTGATGTTTCCAGAAAGTAATGTTTCCGCCTGTTAGGAAAAATAATATTTTTAATCACATTTGACTAATGCAATGGTTTTTTTCAGTTTATTTTTATATTTAAAATGAAAAAGGTGCCCAAAAATAGCATTGTCACAAATGAACATTTCAAAGAAGAGTGAATTTTTTTTAAATAATTTGGTGGAAACAATTCAGAATACTGAAATAAAATCAACTGTTTAATACACCAGTAACAAATAATGTCACTTTTTATGTCATTCTAAAAAGAGAAGGATAGCAAATGAACATTTAAGGAGCTTTAATATCCTGAAAGAGCAGTGAAAATTTCTTTAAAATATTTTAATGAAAAAAATCGTTTGCCTAATACAACAGTACTACAAATTATGTCTCGAAGTTTTATAAACTCAATATTTATTGATTTTAATGTCATTTTCATAACAATAGGATAGCAAGGCATGTTGAGTCATAGTTTATCATTGTATTATTTAAGGCTGTCAGTCTCAAATTTGAAGGTTATAAACAAAAAACCGCATTGAACTATTATTACTGTTTTAACATATAGTACGTTTTTTTAAATTTTGATAAATAAAAATAATAGGGGTAAAAAAATATACGTTGCTTTGAAGACAAATCGTTTGTTTACATTCAAACAACTGTTTTTTTGGAAAATAAACAAGAGCTTGGTATACCTTTCTAGACTGGTGATGATTTTCAAGCTCAATTATTTTTTCGTGAACTTCGAGTGCCTCGTGTTTGATGTCAATTGGATGATCCTCGATCCATATGCCGTTTATATTATTTTGGTGACTATCCATATGACAAGAGTCCTGATTGGACGATGACAGTAATTCATGGTCTGGTTCTATTTTGATATCCGTTTTAAGCTTCTCACTTGATTGTAACATATAAACAAAAATAAAAAGTTTAATATCAGCCCCCAGATCTCCTTCTTGTGGCTTACTTTAACGATCGAATAAATATATTTCTAAGCTGCAAAAAAAAGGATTTTTGAACGATAAAATTATGAAAAAAAATTAAGTGTGCAAATTAAATAAAACACGGGAACGTAGTAAACAATAATTTTGCATTGGAAATTTAACAAAAGTTTGGAAGGGATTTCATTTTTGCCACGGCAACATAAGTTATTGAATAATAAAAAAGTAACGAACCAATTTTCTCCATCTATGTTAAATATAGCATGGCTTATGAGATGCTGCTTCAGTATATTTGATGATGGGAATATGTCATAACAAATATTACAAACGAAATTTCGCTCATTAAGCACAGCATTTTCTATCACAATAATGGCGACCATTTTCTCTTGTAATATTGTCGTAATTATGCTTTGTTCATGTATATTTACTTTTTCTTGTTTTTGATTTTGAGGCAAATTATTCGAAGGTAATTCTGTGTGAACTGAAGAGTCGACACTTGCAGTTGGCAACTGAAAATAAAAATTAGACACAACATAAAAACAAATAACTTAATTAAAATTACTATTACTTTAAAAAACACTTGTTAACATAAATGTGTTATGTTGATATCGTCATCATTGACTAAAAATTTTTAAGTAAAAATAATCGAAAATATAAAATAATAAACAATAAAATTCTACGGCGACGTTGCTGCCCTATTTTATTTGATTAGCCGTTAAATTCATACGGTACAAAATAAATGAAGACAGAGATATTTAACATTTAAAAAAGTCAATGGGACTTGTCAGGCGTGAGGTCATCAAATAATTATAAACAGAAGAAATGAAATACAACTTGACAACAATAAAATGATAATAATTTCTATATAAATAGTTTTCGTTTACCATAATTGACTTGTGATGAGTGTCGAGTGCTTCAAATTTGATGTCGATCGAATGTGACTCATTACAGATGTCATCCATATTTTTCCCAAGATGATCGCTTTCATTATGGTCGTCGTCCAGTTCTAATGTGACATTAGTTTGAAGCTTAACTCTAAATTGTAAAATGAGCACGATAAATAAAATTTGGTTGTTTCCTCACACAAGGGCTTAGTTAATGCATTCCAATTTAAAGAGGAAAAGTAATTAATTTTGAAAAGGGATCATTTGGCTATATTTAATATAATCATAAATATTGAAATTGGTTTGATGATGAAAATTTCGATTAAAAGTTATATAAAAATATATTTCCATTCACAATTGATAGACAATAAGCAATTTGTAATCAAATGTTGGAGGGAATTTTAAGAGCCAATTAAATTAATGTTTTCAAAAATAGATTGACGACACTGGCCGTTCTAGGAGATGATCCTTATAACATCACATTCGGAGGCAACAGCGTTCAGCAGCAAGCTTAGTCATTTGATGAATAAGTCATATGGTAAATGAATTTCCCGTGCGCCAGTTTTACTAATGATCATTCTTTTCAGTATTTTCAAAAAAATTTTCATGTTAATTTGAATCAACATAAATGAAATTAAATAGGTTGTTACAAATATGTGTTTTTGATTGAAATGTCTATAACTTTATCGTAAAAAATTGAAAAAATAGCAAATTATTCAAGTTTTACAAACATAGCATTATATATATAGTTGACAGCTGTTTCTATATATGCCTCTATCACAAGTATTTTCTGTCGTGATGCTCTGATAAAGGCATTCGCCAAATAAGCTGTAACAATGTAAAAAAATATATCTTTTACACCTTATTTTATTTTTGTATATGACAGCAATGGTGTCAAATCACAGAAACACTTTTGAGCGACATGGGGGGGCTTATTGTCTAATTTTACAAACCTGTTTTCTTCATCAAATTTTAATATAGCATGTTGAGGAACATGCTGATCTAGTGAGTGTAATGATGGGAATATATTATAGCAAACACTGCATATAAAGTTTCGCTTGTAGAAAACACCGTTTTTAAGATTTATTACTACGTTTATTTCCTGCAGTAAAAACTCCCTTTTAATATGCACTTTGTGAATGTAAGACTTCGAAGATGGTAGATCAGTTTGAGACGAATTAATCGCTGGCGGCTCAATGAGACCGTCAGTGATGGTGTTGGTCGGTTGAAACTGAAACAAAAATAGGTCATCATAAAAAAACTCACAAATTGATGAAATTCGAAAGATATATTCATTTTTCCTGGGCTTAAACCGAGATTTTTTCAATTACCGAAGACCACAAAAGATGACGATCGCTTAGTTCAAGCATGTCCAACTCGTGGCTCAGCGGAATGTTTTGTGTGACTTTTTCAAGGTTTCAAACTGTCATTGTTTTTATTTAGACGAAGCTAGCTGACTGAGCGAAACAGATCGAATGTGGTGCAGCCTGTTCTTATGGCACTCGTTACGTTTTTATGAGCTTAATTACGGAGAGACGGCTGTAATTCAATCAACGGACAATGAATCGGAAATCTGGAGTAACGTGGCCCATCAAAGAGATGCAATATGTTGTTTCAGTTCGACAGCCCTGATTTAGTAGTTGACGTTTAACAATCGCTTAGAAATTGAATTTTACTACAAAAGCGCTTATAGCCTGTTCATCTGAAAATATGTCTTATTTGTTCATAAAGAAATGTCTATTTCTTAGGTATTATAAACATTTTTACCTGTAGAAAACAGCTATTTGCAAAAATTGCTTTCATTGGATACAGTAACAAAGGACTAAGCGACTTTTTCTTTGTGACATTATTTTTTTTTTTAATCCTACGGTCTTCAATTATTTTTTTGAGGTTATGACCGCTGCACGTGTTAAACACGTATTAACCATAACGATGTATTTATGTGATTTGCCAAACAGCTCACTGATTTTATAGTGTTTAAGATTACCTTTGTAGTATCGCGATGATCTGTTTCGTCAACAATTTCTTCCTGCTTCACGAGCGTCTCGACTTTGATATGAATCGACTGTTCCTCATTCGGGATAGCATTCACGCTGTTTTGACGATTATCGCTGTTGTAAGCATTGTCAGATGTATTTGTTGGCGTTAATTCGTCGTCTGGTTCTATTTTGATATTCATTTCGAAAGAATTTTGATTTGGTCAATAGGAAGCAACGTAGAAGCTTTATAAAATATGGCGTTACCATAGACAATAACTAAAAATATTTTTCTCAACTTGTCATAGACAAATGAATTGATGTATAATTAGACATAAAATTATAGATAGTGGTAACTGCAATACAAATGTAAATTACTTGATCAAACAACTTTAAAAAACCAAGCATAAGCCGAATTACTCTATTTTGTTTTTTGTTAACTTAACCGTAATCTTCTTCAAAGAAAACAATTACGATTTTATAAAAATGCCGCTTTGCTGGTATAAACCAAAATTGTAAATTAAATTTTTGAACCAAATATTTCTTTTGTCTTTTACATTTCGAAAATAAAACTCTTTGAAGGTATCGCATTACAGCAAGACTTATTTTTGTGTCAACGGTTTCGCAACTTTTCCAACGAAATTAAAAAAAACACTCACCGCAGATTTATAAAACTGACTAGCTGACCCAACGAACTTCGTTACGCCTAAGAATCAATAAGTGTTATGTTAACTTGATAATTTGAAACATGACGACTACCAAGCCAACCTTTGTAGTTAACAAATAAACATTTTATGGATTTGGTTAAACATACGATGTATGTACATTTAACATATTCTTCCAACCAAAAAATAATTGTTTTTACTTCTCTGTGACAAGTGTCTTCAGATATATTTGATTTGATTTTTTCCGATTATTGTTTTAGTGCACTTTATAAATCTTTTGCAATCAGTTTTAAGCAACCTATGGTAAGTTGGAGAAATTTTTGATATCTTTGAAAAAGTTATGTCGTCAAGCATACGTAATTATATCCGTCGCAAAAAAAATATGCAAAACCGTATATTCAAAAATGAATTTTGCCGAAATACAGCACCTTTAAGAAGTTTTGTATTTAAAATGTTAAAAACAAATGGAATATACGGCTAAAAAATTCAATTACCAATTTTGGCTTATGTAAGATGCACTCCTTAAGTCTTAATCATATGTATTGCAGTTACCATTCTCTATAACTTTATGTCTAATTATACATCAGTTCATTTGTCTATGAAAAATTGAGAAAAATATTTATATTTACTATCTATGGTAACGCCATATTTTGTAAAGCTTCCGCATTGCTTTCTACTGACTTAATCAAAATTCTTTTGAAATGAATATCAAAGTAGAACCAGACGACGGAATAACGCCAGCAAATGCATCTGACAATGCTTATAACAGCGATAATCGTCAAAACAACGCGAATGCTATCTCGAACGAGGAACAGTCGATTGATATCAAAGTCGAGACGCTCGTGAAGCAGGAAGAAATTGTTGACGAAACAGATCATCGCGACACTGCGAAGGTAATCTTCAACACACTTAGCTGTTTGACAAATTATATAAATATATCGTTGTAATTATAACGTGGTTAACACGTGCAGCGGTCATAACCTCAAATAAATAAGTAAAGACCGTTGGATTTAAAAATATATATATAATGTCACTAAGACAAAGTCGCTTAGTCTATTGATACTGTATGATATGAAAGCATTTCTCTCAAATAGCTATTTTCTGCAAGTAAATATGTGTACGATACCTAAGAAATATACATCTTTTGATTGAATTACAGCCGTCTCTCCATAATAAGGCTCATAAAAGCGTCACAGACGAGTGCCATAAAAACAGGCTGAACCACATTCTATTTGTTTTTCTCAGTCAGCTAGCACCGTATATATAAAAACAATGACAGTTCAAAACCTTGAAAAAGCCACACAAAACCTTCTGCTGGGCCACGAGTTGGAGATGCTTGAATTAAGCGATCATCATCTTTTGTGGTCTTCGGTCATTGAAAGGGTCTTGGCTTAAACCCAAGAAAATTGAATATATCTTTTGAATTCTATGAATTTATGTGAGTTTTTAATGGAAACTTCCTTTTGTTTCAGTTTCAAACGACCGAAACCATCACTGACGATCTCATTGAACCGCCAGCGATAACTTCGTCTCAAACTGATGTACCATCTTCGAAGTCTTACATTAACAAAGTGCATATTAAAAGGAAGTTTTTACTGCGGGAAATAAACGTAGTAATACATCTTAAAAACGGTGTTTTCTACAAGCGAAACTTTATATGCAGTGTTTGCTATAATATATTCCCATCATCACACTCACTAGAGCAGCATGTTCTTCAACATGCTATATTAAAATTTGATGAGGAAAACAGGTTTGTAAAATTAGACAATACGCCCCCCAGGTCGCTCAAAAGCGTATATTTGATTTGACACCATTGCTTTCATATAAAAAAAAATAAGGTGTAAAAGATATATTTTTTAACATTGTTACAGCTTATTTGGCGAATGCCTTTATCAGAGCATCACGACAGAAAATACTTGTGATGGAGGCATAGATAGAAACTGGTTTCTACTATATATGTAATGCTATGTTTGTAAAACTTGAATACTTTGCTATTTTTTCAATTTCTTACAATTTAATCAAAAACACATATTTGTAACAGCCTATTTAATTTCATTAATGGAGATTCAAATTAACATGAAAGTTTTGTTGAAATTACTGAAAAGAATGATTATTAGTAAAACTGGCACACGGGAAATTCATTTACCATATGACTTGTTCATCAAAGGACTAAGCTTGCTGCTGAACGCTGTTGTCTCCGAATTTGATGTTATAAGGATCCCCTCCTAGAACGGCCAGTGTCGCCAATCTATTTTTGAAAACATTAATTTAATTGGCCCCTTAAAATTCCCTCCAACATGTGATTACAAATTGCTTATTGCCTATCAATTGTGAATGGAAATATATTTAATATAACTTTTAATCGAAATTTTCATCATCAAACCAATTTCAATATTTATGATTATATTAAATGTAGCAATGATCCCTTTTCAAAATTAAGTACTTTTCCTCTTTAAATTGGAATCCATTAACTAAGCCCTTGTGTGAGGAAACAGCCAAATTTTATTTATCGTGCTCATTTTTTCTTTGTTTTCGTATTACAATTTAGAGTTAAGATTCAAACTAATGTCACATTAAAACTGGACGACGACCCTTATAAAAGCGATCATCTTGGGACAAATATGGGTGACATCTGTAATGAAGAATATTCGATCGACATCAAATTTGAAGCACTCGACACTCATCACAAGTCAATTATGGTAACCGAAAGCTATTTATTATCATTTTATTGTTGTCAAGTTGCATTTCATCTTTTCTGTTTATGTTTATTTGATGACTTTTTTAAATGTTCAATGTCTGTGTCATCATTTATTTTGTACCTTATAAATTTAACGGCTAATCGAATAAAATAGGGCAGCAACGTCACCGTAAAATTTTATTGATTATTATTTTATATCTTCGATTATTTTTACTTAAACATTCTTAGTCAATGATGACGATATCAACATAACACATTTACGTTAACAAGTTCTTTTTAAGTTATTTGTTTTTATGTTGTGTCTAATTTTTATTTTCAGTTGCAAACTACTAGTGTCAACTCTTCAGCTCACACTGAATTACCTTCGATTAATTTGCCTCAAAATAAAAAGCGAGCAAAAGTGAATATACATGAACAAAACATAATTACGACAATATTACAGGAGAAAGTTGTCGCCATTATTGTGATTGAAAATGCTGTGTTTCATGAGAAAAATTTCGTGTGTAATTTTTGTTATGACATATTCCCATCATCAAATATACTGAAGCAGCATCTCATTTGCTGTGCTATATTAAAAATTGATGATAACAATTGGTTTGTTACTTTTTTATTATTCGATAACTTTTGTTGCCGTGGCAAAAATGAAATAACTTCCAAACTTCGTGCTTTGCCAAAATTAATTTATTTGATCATTAAAGTAAATCACAAGAAGGATAACTGGGGACTGATATTTATTTATTTTTTTGTTTTCATGTAACAATTAAGTGAGAAGCTTGAAACGGATATCAAAATAGAACCAGACCATGAATTACTGTCATCGTTCAATCAAAACTCTTGTGATATAGATAGTCACCAAAATAATATTAATGGCATATGGATCGAGGATCATTCAATTGACATCAAACACGAGGCACTCGAAGTTCACGAAAAAATAACTGAACAAGAAAATCATCACCAGTCTAGTAAGGTATACCAAGCTCTTGTTTATTTTACGAAAAAAAAGTTGTTTCAATATGAACAAACGATTTGTCTTCAAAGCAACGTATATGTTTTTTTTAAATCTATCACTGCTCCCAATGTGGAGCATATGGCCTCTTAATGGAGGAATCACAACAGAAGTTTTTCTACGAGAACTGTTTGTTACTCAGTCGCTTAACCTCGCTTTTTTCAAAGTGAGTAGTAGGGACAGAAGGATAAGGCTAGAACAGGACTATTAGTTGGCTAATCGCTTTTGCTACACCCAGTTATAAAAGGATCAGAAGGATGGGAGGAGAAGAAATGTTGTGAATTGACATCACAAACACCCAGTCTTCGATCACAACTTTGAATTAAATAATTCACAAATTCATTGTGATCTGACCTGATCGGGAATAGAAACCAGACCTGCGTGATCGGTAGAGCAAGCCCTCACCAACTAGGCCATAGCAGTTCCTGGTGTATTAAACAATTGATTTTATTTATTTTAAAGAAAATTTAAGTGTTCTTTAACCCTTCCCTTTCTATGCAAAAAAGCACAACATCCTGAGCTGTGTAGCCGGCAGACAGGAGTGGATCATGACAATTATTTGTAGTAGTGTTATATAATTGCCATGATTCACTCTCGTTTGCCTGATGTGTAACGGATACACAGCTCAGGAGCTTGTGCTTTTTTTGCATAGTAAGTAAGGATAAAAGTGTTTATTTGTGACAATGCTATTTTTGAACACCTTTTTCATTTTAAATATAAAAAAATGAAAGTAAGCATTGAATTAGTCAAATGTCATAAAAGATATTGTTTTTGCTTACAGACGAAAACGATATATTCTGGAAAAAAATATTTTAACAATAAACAAGGCACTAAAAAAAATGTTTATCATTGTCAATTAAAATTGCATAAGTCACACACTGGAGAAAAAACTTTCACACGCGACAGAAAGAAGAAAAAACTGCCCATTCGGGTAACATCAAACATCATACAATATTGCACACTGGAAAAAAGCCTTTTAAATGTTACCAATGCAGTTTTAGAACTGCTGAGTCTTATAGCCTGAAAAGGCATAAAATGTCACACACCGGAGAAAAACCTTTTAAATGTGACCAATGCGATTATAAAACTGCTGAGTCTGGTAACTTAAAAAGGCATAAAATGTCACACACTGGAGAAAAACCTTTTAAATGTGACCAATGCAATTTTAAAGCTTCTCGGTCTGGTAGCTTAACAACTCATAAAATGTCACACACTGGAGAAAAGCCTCTCGAATGTGACCAATGCAGTTATAAAACTGCAATGTCTGGTAGCTTAACAACTCATAAAATGTCACACACTGGAGAAAAGCCTTTCGAATGTGACCAATGCAGTTATAAAACTGCTGTGTCTGGTAACTTAAAAAGGCATAAAATGTCACACACTGGAGTAAAGCCTTTCGAATGTGACCAATGCAGTTATAAAACTAGTGAGTCTAGTAACTTAAAAAGGCATAAAATATTACACACTGGAGAAAAACATTTCAAATGTGACCAATGCAGTTATAGAACTGCTCTGTATGTTAGCTTAAAATATCATAAAATGTCACACCGGAAAAAAACCTTTAAAATGTGACCAATGCAACTTTAAATTTCAGTCTGGTAGCTTAAAAAGGCATAAAATGACACACACTGGAGAAAAGCCTTTCGAATGTGACCAATGCACTTATAAAACTGCCCTGTCTGGTAGCTTAATAACTCATAAAATGTCACACACTGGAGAAAAGCCTGTTGAATGTGACCAATGCAGTTATAAAACTGCTGAGTCTGGTAACTTAAAAACCCATAAAATGTCACACTAGAAAAAAGCCTTTGTGTTCAATTAAATGTCGCACAAAGACATTTACTTTTTACAAATGTAACCAATGAAAGTATGTAGCTTCTCCTTCTGTTCACTTATAAAAGCATAACATGTTTGTTCTGTCAGTGTATTTTATAATGTCTTGCAATTTTTTTTTGATAAAAATGTTAACTCGGGCTCAAAACGGGACTTTCCGAAATGGTTTTCCAAAAATGTTATTCAATGTATTATCGAAAAAAATAAGTGCCATAAAAAATGGAAATGCTATTAATGTCCGAATGATTATCATATTTTTTCTGAGCTGCGCAGAAGAGTTCACGAACTCATTCAAAGTGATTACAAAATTTACATAAACAACATCGGTATGAACATAATTTCAGAACCTAAAACTTTCTGGAACTATGTCCGCCAAATACGTGACTCTTCTGCTCAGCTTTCATCCATGTCTCTCGATGGTAGTGTATTGAATGATCACCTGGCTATTGCTGAAGGTTTTGGTATGCATTTTCAATCAGTTTACTCTAAAATTCCGCCAAAATACATCCCTTCCTAATCAGAGTCAGTACATTCTTCTTGGTCTACTCTTGATATCAATAATCTTAATGAGTCCGATATGCGGTATGCCTTCTCTCGTCTTTACCCAAAAGCTTCAGTGGGTCCTGATAGTATTCCCCCATGGTTGCTCAAAGACTGCCAATCTATTTTAAGTGCACCTCTATTGTATCTGTTTAATTTGAGTTTAAGTACCTTCACTTTTCCAAAATGCTGGAGCTTGACTCGCATAAGACCAGTCCACAAAAAAGGCTCTCTGTCTGAAATCACAAATTTTCGACCAGTAGCAATTTTATCAGCACCAGCTGAACTTTTTGAACCTATTTTACATAGGTATATTTATATGCATGTTGATTGTCAATTAACTGATTCTCAACATGGTTTTAGATCAGCACGTTCAACTACGACCAATCTGATTGTGTATACTGATTATATTTCGCAATCTTTGGATTCTAACTGTCAGGTTGATGCTATTTATACGGATATTTCTAAAGCATTTGACCGTGTAGACCATGATACTCTCTTGGATAAATTAAGTGCTGTAGGATGCTCAAACAGGAAGATTAGTTTTTTTGTTTCCTATTTGTCAAATCGACGCCAATATGTTGATTACGCTGGGTGCATATCAAACGTCTTTCCAACATATTCCGGCGTACCTCAAGGATCTAATCTTGGCCCAATTTTATTTCATATCTTTGCTGATGATTTAAAACTGTTTTTACGTATCAGTTATGAGTCTGACTGTACTATTCTGCAACAGAATATGAATGATATTTTGAATTGGTCTATAAAAAACAAACTCGACTTCAACATTTCAAAATGTTTTTGTATGTCCTTCTCTCGCTCAAGATTACCCATCACATATAACTGTGTGATATCTAATGATGCTTTAAAGCGTTTGTCTGAAGTTGTTGATCTTGGTATAAGATTTGACTCCTCTTTCACCTTTCATTCACATATTACTTCTATTGCACTGCGTGCAAGCAAACTTCTTGGGTTTATTGTTAGACAAAGCATACCATTTGAAAACCCAACTGTGTTTCGTTCGCTTTATGTTTCTTTGGTCTTAAGTAAGCTTGAATATGGATCCATCATTTGAAGCCCATATGAAAGTTCATACAAGCTGCAATTGGAGAGAATCCATAAGAAATTTCAAAGATATTATTATTTCAAAAAATTTTAATTCTTCCCTTTGATAATTCCTTAAAGGAATACTACCCCACCGAATTTCTTTTAGGAATGTTATCATTTCACTCTCTTGAAGCTCGAAGATCGTTTTCAAGCTTAAAGCATTTTTCTCTTCTTCGGGGCCGAGTTAATAATCCTGAAATTCTCATGACTATTAATTTACATGCTCCCAGTTTATTCTTACGTGGGCGAAACAATGAGCAAAAACTTTTATTTCTAAAAACGTTTACCTCGCTTAGGAGGTATGAGTCGCCAGTTCCAAGGGCCGTTCGATTAATCAACGCATTGCCTAGAGAAGTGGACATTTTTAGTGATGGTATTTGTGAACTGTTTGATAAAATTTTCTATTGTATATCTTGATTTTTTATGTTGAATTTGATGTACTGTGTATTTTTATTTTATATTTTGTCTTATATTTTTCAAGTGCATGGCGAATTGGCGTCAGCTGTTATGTCATGTACTGTAATTTTAATTTTTAGCAATAAATAAATAAATAAAGTAGTAAAAAAAAAACATAGTCTGAAATAATTTTCTTACCCGGGCCCGGCCCAAACCCGAATCACAATTGTAAGGTGGGTGTTAGCTTATATAATATAGTGTAATATAATAAAACATTAATATCAGTCTTTCTGATTTAAAATATTTACATACACTCTTTTAAAGTATGAGAAGTACGGGCTCTCACAAGTGCAAGTGAGATGCATCATGTGGCAGCGAGACTACAACATTTCACACCGCTCAATTACTTTGCTTCGGCGGCAGTGATACACAACCATAGATTTGCGTACAATTTGTAAATGAATTATTGCTTATTTACAATTAAAATAATCCATGATTTTACTACAATGATTACATACATCACGGACAGAAAAATATATTAGCAATTATCAAAATTGTTGGTTTAATTATCTATCATCTCATCGGATCGTGAATGATCATCAAGATCGGAGACCGAAGAACGACTTAATAAAAAACCACATCATTTTTAATTATGGCAAACAAAAAGACTGCTTCGTATGTTAGAAAAGAAGCTTGACAGGCGGGAGACATGAAATACGCTTTAATTGTGATACCTGAGCTAGAAAACAATTACCGAGGCATAACTCTTCTCAGTATTCCTGGGAAGGTAATGGTACACATTCTCTTGGCGAGAATAAGAGGTCCCATTATGAAAATACTTAGGAAAAATCAAGCGGGCTTCCTCCCTGGAAGGTCGTGTGCGGACCAAATACACAATCTTCGATGTCTCCTCCAGCAGAGCAATGAATTTAACAGTGCTCTTGCTTGTTGTTTCGTCGACTATGAGAAGGCATTTGATAGTCCGCACAGACCCTCTTTGTGGAGGATACTGGATGCCTACGGGATTCCGCCAAAGATTGTGGCCATTATCAAATCCTTACATGAGAATAGTGCATGTTGTGTGAGAATCGGTGACTCAAATACCGAATGGTTCGGGGTCACAACCGGAGTGAGACAGGGGTGCGTTCTTGCATCGTTCCTGTTTATTATTATCTTTGACTTCATACTTCGCAGGTCAATTCCGCCTGATCGAGGTGTAGCTGTTGGTCCCGGTCTGAAGCTGTGTGACCTTGAATATGCCGATGATGCTGTAATATTCGATAAATCCATTGAGGGCATCCAGAAGACTATTGATGGGTTAGGAACTAACTCAGGTCGCATTGGTCTAAAAATTAATACTGGTAAGACCAATGTGATGTGTAACCAAACCTGTCATGACTCTGATAGGACCCTTACCAGTGCGGGACAGATCATCGAGAGGGTTGACAGCTTCAGACACCTCGGCGTACATATCCCCGAGACGGTAGTACAAAAAACGAGCTCGCCATTCGTTTAGAAATGGCTGGAGCCACATTTAATTCAACGCGGACTGTCTGTGACACACAGCTGTACTCGATTAAAACCAAATGCCACTTGTTCAACGCTTGCATTCTGACGGTTATGCTTTACGGTTGCGAATCATGGCACTTGACTAAGACTCAAAAACCGTATACTGAGCTTCGAGAACAGATGCTTGCGTCGGATAATGGGGGTGAGGTGGTTTGATTTTGTGAGGAATTCAGAGATAAGGGCTAAGATAAGATTTTTGTTGCATAATAGAAAAGTCAGAAATTTACTGGCATTAACAATTGAATGCATATTTAATATTATATATCGACTGTGGAAAGGAAAAAGGACGTAACCCTCAATAGAAAAAAACAGCTTTTTTTAGATAATCAAGATGTATACAACTTGACACACATTCTATCAAAATGATGGAATCTTAAAATGACGAATAAATATCTAAATTTAGCTTTTAAGTTTGAAAAAGATGACCTTGTAAAAAACTAAAACCAAGAAAAAACACTGAAATAAAGGTTTTTCTGAGATAGTTTCTTTAATAAATATTAGGTTATGTCAATTAACAAACGTTGACACATATCTTCTGTGTAGATTTATAATCGCATTGATCACATTCGAACGGTTTCATGATAGTGTGTTAGTTTATGTTTACTGAAATTTGAATTTCGTCCAGTCTTATAATCGCATAGATCACATTCGAATGGTTTCTCGCCAGTATGCGTAAGTAGATGAGTTTTATAACTGCTCTTATATGAAGATTTATAATCGCATAGATCACATTCAAATGGCTTCTCGCCAGTATGTAATAATTTGTGGATTTTCAATGATGCGAGATAAGCAGATTTATAATCACATTGATCACATTCGAATGGTTTCTCGCCAGTATGCGTAAGTTGATGAGTTTTATAACTGCTCTTATATGAAGATTTATAATCGCATAGATCATATTCAAATGGCTTCTCGCCAGTATGTAATAATTTGTGGATTTTCAATGATGCGAGAAAAGCAGATTTATAATCACATTGATCACATTCGAATGGTTTCTCGCCAGTATGCGTTAGTAGATGAGTTTTATAACTGCTCTTATAAGAAGATTTATAATCGCATAGATCACATTCAAATGGCTTCTCGCCAGTATGTAATAATTTGTGGATTTTCAATGATGCGAGATAAGCAGATTTATAATCACATTGATCACATTCGAATGGTTTCTCGCCAGTATGCGTAAGTTGATGGGTTTTATAACTGCTCTTATATGAAGATTTATAATCGCATAGATCACATTCAAATGGCTTCTCGCCAGTATGTAATAATTTGTGGGTTTTCAATGATGCGAGATAAGCAGATTTATAATCACATTGATCACATTCGAATGGTTTCTCGCCAGTATGCGTAAGTTGATGAGTTTTATAACTGCTCCTATATGAAGATTTATAATCGCATAGATCACATTCAAATGGTTTCTCGCCAGTATGTAATAATTTGTGGATTTTCAATGATGCGAGATAAGCAGATTTATAATCACATTGATCACATTCAAATGGTTTCTCGCCAGTATGTTTAAGTTGGTGAGTTTTATAACTGCTCTTATATGAAGATTTATAATCACATTGATCACATTCAAATGGTCTCTTGCCAGTATGCGTGAGTTTATGTGATTTTATGTTTCTTTTCCGTGAAGATTTATAGTGACATTGATCACATTCAAATGGTTTCTCGCCAGCTTGCGATGATTTGTTCATATGAGTCATTGAATCACATCTTTTATTTTGAAATAGTTTGGCAATGGGATATCTTAATTTATGTTGTTTTAAGACAATGCTGTTAACAGATTCAACATCGGACTCATTACATTGATGGAGTTTCTCACATTGCGAAGATGTTAAGACAGATTTATAATTCAATTCTTTTTCACGATGGTCCCATTGAAGACGAAGAGTCGCATCTCTGGTATTTTTTATACTTAATATCGATTTGTGGTGAACATTTTTATGGAATAAAAGTGAATCAAGCGATGCAAATAGTTGCATACAAACACTGCAAACGAAGTTTCTCTCGTGAAACACTTTCTTTTGTAGATTTATTACAACCACAATCGGTCGATGTCCTAAGACTTCGTTTTTGACATTGACTTCGTCGATTTCAATGTCGTCGAACGATACTGGCGAAATCTTCTGAGAGTAATGCGGTAATGGACGCAATAAAGGAAATGAATTATGGCCAGCTGGCACCTGAAAGAAAATGAATTAAGTTAATGTTATATGATGGTATTTTTTTCTGCACTTGATATGAGTAATTTGATAGTTTTGTTAGAAGTTTGGGAAGTTATAATAATTAATTAATTAATAAGGGTTATCGGATATCAGGGGACAACCGAGACAACACCCGTCACGTCGGTGGTTAAAAGACGTTGAAACTGGCTGGGTCACGTACTGCGGATGCCTTTGGAAAGCTTAAGCCCTGCCTGCCTCTTCTTCCAGCCGAATGGATTCCGGCGACCTGAACGATCGTCGGGTACTATCTATAGAATCGCTTGAATTGAAGGATAATGGCATGCAATAGAAGGAAGCAAAAGAATTGGCAGGAAACAAGGAAAAATGGGGGGGGTGCCACGTCAAGGAAGAAGAACAATTACCTCTGTTGGTTTCCATACAGGATTTGAACTCTCGTCGACATCATTTTTTTCTAGTTTTATTAAACGAACGTCGTCGTAGTATTCTTTTTTATATTTGCCCCAACTGTCTTCGTTTTCTTGCTTTTCGATTTTCTGTGACTCAATAACGACAACCTACAAAAAATGATATATTTATAGTTGAAAAAATAATGCCAACTAATACTGATCAATTCAAAGTTAATAATTTAGAATTAGGCTTCATATTTCCAGTATTGGAGTTGCAAGATTAGTAAGCCTACTTCTATAAGCAGATGTATTTTACTTCACCAACAAAAAACAATTCAATTCAATGATTTACATAAAAAAAACACTACGTAATATATTTTACTTGCGAGATTAAACATCTGAAGGCCACAAAAAATAAACAAATGGGCAGCGGATTGTGCATTTCAGGTACAAAACAATAATGTCAAAATTTAGCACGCTGACGTATGTAATTTTTTACAGCTGACAGTAAAAAGTGTTATTTTGGTAGTAACACGATTATTGTGATTGAATTCGACATTTCGTTGTGGTCATAAGCTATGAGAAAGTTTCTTTCAGTCTTAAAACAAGTAAGTTTACACTAAAAAATAAAGAAGAATATAGATCACACTATCGTAATAATATGATATGAACATATGAATACAGCAATTCAATCTTTTAACTTTGTTATTTGTCAAAACAATGTAATGTAGGTGGCTTGGTTCAAACCAATTCTGCTATAACGAAATTACTTTGAAGCACAACACTTTAATGTTTTAAGACACATAACTGCGTTCGTGTACTTCAAAGTTTAATTTCAACTTACGTTTCCTTCTTTGTTGTAATCGTCTTCGTCAAATTCCTGCTTCACACGTACATCAAATCCACTGCCAGTTGAATGACCGTCGCTAAAGATGCCTACGTTCATTTCAGCACCATTGTCGATCCCTGATGTACCGTGCGATGACAGTAAATCATCGTCCGGTTCTATCTTGATGTCCATTCCAGTGTATCGACTCAACAATTGACGCGAAACATGTAGAACACGATTATGTCAAAAATAGTTTGACCATAGACAATATTTTTTTTATTGGCTTGTGTTCGATTATGTAATGATATTATTTCACTTACAATTTATGATTAAGCTATTAATATTTCGACTGATGCTATCAAATCAGCAAATAATGTAATATTATTACAAAGGTTGTCAGACTTCTTGATATCGACTTAAAAATGCGAGTTAATGTCAATTAGTCGATTGCTTTTTGCCCCTGTAAAAGTTTAACCCCTGCACGCAGGCTCTGTTCCTAAATGCATTTTATGAATTTTTCGCACTCAGTTTTAGTAACTGCATTTTGTAAGAAAAAACCCTTTTTTGTTTACATTGAAAAAGTTACATCGTTAAGCCTACAGCATTAAAATTCCTACGAAGATTTTGCGAAACTGCACTATATTTTCCTAAAGTTGTATCAAGGTTTATATTTTATTTTTCTTTAGTTCTACGATCAAGTAATTTACCCTTTCGTTTTAATTTTTAATTCTTTATATGAAATCACATAAAATTCAACGTAAGATATATTTTTACATATAAGCTCTGTCATTTTAAGTCATTTGCATTGCAATAACTATTATCTGTTATTGGATTTTTAGACATGATTAGTCATACATGGATTTGTTTGTCTATTCAATGATGAGCAACATATTTATTTATATTATCTATGGTCAACCATAAACCAATTTCGACAAAATTCTATTAAAATGGATATCAAAATCGAACCAGACGATGAATTTCTGTCACTAAATACATTTGAGAACGCTCATAGCAATGATTATCTTCAAAACAATGTGTGTGCTATCTGGAATGAAATTAAAGTCGAGACACTCGTGAAGCAGGAAGACATTGTTGACGACAAAGATCATCACGAGGGTAACAAGGTAATATTATACATTATTTAGTAGATCAGTTGTTTTAAAATCATATAAATACAGCATTATGGCTATTACGTTGTTAACACGCATTTATTTGAGGTTATGACCGCTTATTTATTTTAAACGTTGAATTTAGGAATACCAATATGAAAAAATCTACTTCCACGATCAATGCGTTACGGAAGATTCAGCGTAACGCTACGTTTTACGTGGGTGAAGTCACTGCGAACACTATTAGAACGCGGTTTGAAGCGAATCAAAATATCAATTAAATTGATCACGGCGTGTATTTATCGCGTAACACAGTACTATAGCGGGAGAGACCATTTGATATTTTCGTGCTTCACCGAGTCTCTTTGATGTCGCTTTCGCAAGACATACAGTCATTTGGAAACCGCTTAGATCGAGGAAAACATTTTTTTCGATAAACATTTAATGTGAAAACTATATTCACAGTTTTATATCATGAGATGTAACATATTTTAAAAAAAAACAATTCAAAATATGAAATACTGAAATTTTACGTAAACATCTGCACTATTTTTATTGCATTTGTTTTTTTTGGACCAGTTATCAATATTATCAATCGTTTAATCAAAAATAATCATATATAATACATACAGACTTGAGTGTGAAGTTATCAGAAGATCATTCTTTCAGTATTATTAAACTCAAATCAACAGTCTTTATTTATTAATTTTACCAATTTTAATGGATTCGATTTTGAGACAGCTTATTCAATAATTTGAGTTACCCCAACCGATTGTAAATTTATGAAATAAAATATAACATTTCGAAGCCAACGGTGAATGCAAAATACTTCGCGCCCGTCGGTGTATACTATTTTGCAATAATATCTTCAGACTCTACGGTGATTATAAAAAAAATAGTGAATTGAAATACTTATCCAGTGATGTTACGTCGACAGCTCTGCTTAACTAAGAAACCGCGTTAAAAGAGGATATATGTACTACTGGTCCAGAGAATAGCCATTGTTCTTTTCTTCTGAGCCATTTGTTTTTGTTTCAGTTTCAAACTACCTTTACTAATTCTGATGATCCCATCGAACCACTGGCGACAACTTCTTCTCAAACTGATTTATCTTCGACGACTTATACAAGCGACCAGCATATTATTAAAAAGGATTTTTTTCTGCAAGAAGTAAACGTTGTAATAATGCTTAACAATGGTGTCTTCTACAAACGAAACTTCGTATGCAGTGTTTGTTGTGATGTATTCCGATCATCACAATTGCTTAAGCAGCATGTGACTAGCCATGCCATATTTACATTTGATGAGGAAAACAGGTTTGTAAAATTAAGTTAAATGTCACGTAAATCTCTCAAAATCGTTTGTAACATATTGCTATCGTGTAACATATTTTTAATAAGGTGAAATGAATGCATCATCATGCCTTATCAGAGCATCAGAAATTCTTATAACACTAAATGAAACAAATATAAATGTTTTCTTCCAAATTTGAATGCACTACCTTACATACCTTAGTGCAATATTTTATTCAACTTACTCACTTTTTTTTGTTATATAATAATTAAGAGTGAAGCTTGAATCCAATGTCACAATAATAAATGAATTAATGTCAGCAAAAACTTCAGATAAATCGTATGATAGCGATCATCCAATTAACAATATAGATGACATGATTGATTGCAAAGCAAAAGAATCCCAATTTTGACCAATTTCTATGCCTTTTATGCTTATTCTTGCTATAACAGTTGGACACTCGGGACTTTTGTAATGTAGTATAAAATATTTTTGTATTTTGTTCGAATGCAAGGCAGCGTGTTATTTATTCTGATCATTTAAAAAGAGCACAAAAAGGCTTATTATTAAAAAAAAATCATTCTGTTTTCATGTGACAATTAAGTGAGAGGGCTAAAGTGGTAATTAAAATTGAACCGCAACACGAATTACTGTCGTCAGAGAACTCTCTTAATAGCGTTAGTCACCAAAATAATATGAACGACATTTTTACTGAGGATAATTCGATTGATATCAAAGTGGAACCCTTTGAAGTGAGTAAACAAAAAATTCAACATGAGAATGAAGATTCTAGAAAGGTAAACTTAAATATTCATTATTTGCTGAAAAGGCATTCGTATGATCCCAAAAGAATAGTTTTCTAAATATATAACTGTGCTGTTTGATTTTTTGTTTCTTACCATCAAAATTGAGGTACTGAAAACTTTAAATCTTTCGAATGAAAAATCAAACTGAAATTAAAACAAAGCTGTAACTTTCATATCAGCTAATGTTTTATTTATCAAACGATTTTTTATACAGTGTGAGTAGGGATTTGTAAACATCATTGTAATAATCTTCGGAAGACATTATTGATAATTAATGACTTCTTTACAAAAATCAGGCTTCTTTATTTATAAAATAAGGTTTTTTTTCGTTAATGACTTCGCCATTGTAGAAGAATATTTTTATAACCTTTAAAAAATTAAAGGAAAGCGAATCTTATATTTATCTTATCTTTATTTACAGACGAATTCAATGCAACATTTTCGAAAAAAGATTTCAAAAAGGAACCAATGCAATTCTAAATCTTCCGGTTGTAATCACATCAAAACGCATAAGAGATCACACACAAAAAAATCTTTGCAATGTGACCAATGCAGTTATAAAACTAACCATTCTGGTGATTTGAAAAAGCACACAATGTCACACACTGGGGAAAAGCCTTTTAAATGTGACCAATGCGATTTTAGAACTGCTTTGGCAGGTAACTTAAAAACGCATAAAATTTCACACACTGGAGAAAAACCTTTCAAATGTGACCAATGTAATTTTAGAACTGCTTTGGCTGGTAATTTAAAAACGCATAACATGTCACACACTGGAGAAAAGCCTTTCAAATGTGACCAATGCAGTTTTAGAACTGCTGTGTCTAGTAGCTTAAAAACGCATAAAATGTCCCACACTAGAGAAAAACCTTTCAAATGTGACCAATGCAATTTTAGAACTGCTTTGGCTGGTAACTTAAAAAGGCATAAAATGTCACATACTGGAGAAAAGCCTTTCAAATGTGACCAATGCAATTATAGAACAGCTGTGTCTGGTAGCTTTAAAACGCATTTAATGTCACACTCTGGAGAAAAACCTTTTAAATGTGTCCAATGCAATTTTAGAACTGCTTTGGCTGGTAACTTAAGGCATAAAATGTCACATACTGGAGAAAAGCCTTTCAAATGTGACCAATGCAGTTATAGAACTGCTGTGCCTGGTAGCTTTAAAACGCATAAAATGACACACACTGGAGTATAACCTTTCAAATGAGACCAACGCAATTTTTAAACTGATCTTTGTTATTTAAAATGCATTATATGTCACACACTGGAGAAAGGCCTTTTCAATGTGACCAATGCTATCATGAAACTTCTCGCTTTAATTACTTACATGAATATAAAAAGTCACAATTTTTTTTTATGTTACCAACACAATTATAAAGCTGCTCGTTTATGTTAATTAAGACTGGACTTAAGAAGACACTGTAGAAAAAGTTGTCAAATGAGAACAATCATAGATATTTTCAGTTAAATAGAAAAAAACAGCAAACCACGAGAGTCCGTAGGAAATACTTCTACTTATTTTTTTTTTCTTTCAAGTTGTATTTTTTTTTTACAGTTATACGTAGATCGACCTAATTCCACAAATAAAGAATTCTTTTGTGGTATAACTTAAAAATATCAAAACATCAAAAAGCCTTTGTATGCAAATGGGGTTATGATTAAAATTAGCACATTGGTTTATGCATTTATCAAATTACATTTTTAATGCATTATTTCGTATCAATTGTATAGAAAAACTTGTCTTCAATATCAATAAAAACAATCGGAATTTATGTGATATTATAATAAGTTTTGGCGCCTCTTATTATCTTATTCATATTTAAATTAAATTTGCGTTTTTTATCATATAACAATAACAATTTACTTAATTAATGATAATTTAATCAATAGCAATACAATTTATTTTTAGGAAACGAGTTGTGATGCCCCAATTTTATGATATGTTTCACTGATGAAAAATGATCCTTATACATTTTTTACAAGGTAATTTAATAACCTTTTAAAATAAAAATGGGTTCTCGGAACATTTAAAAAAAATGCCTTTTTTTAATCATATTTTTGCTTCAATTTATAATCCATTCATGTCATAAATTAATAATTAGTTTATATCATCGTGTCTGTCTTAAATTTATGACATGCATGTGGTGAAGTGATAATTTTTCTTTGTCCCATCATAATTTCTAACATAGTATTAATAGACCACTAGTTATGCTATACTCATTAAAGTATCCAGTGTTTTCAATAGCGCATGATGATTATCTTCTTGTCAAAAGATGAAATTATTGGTTTCGAGAAATCCTACGGAATAATTACGCAATGAAAATATTAAAAAAAAAAAATTGACAGTAAATTCGAGAAATGTTCAGTATATTTGATCGTCAAACTCTATTTAATACAGTAGAAGAAGGTGACATAATTTGATTGTAATATACACAGATTTAAATACCAATTATAAAGACATATTTTTATTTTTTAATGAGAAATTTAATTGCATATTCTGTATTGAAATATTGTAACGAAATAAATTAAAATATACAATAAAATAAATTTGATTCATAATGTGTTTAAAACTCCGTCCGACCCACTCATCTGAAAAAAGCTATGTTTTCAAAAATACAGCATCGCTTGTTATTATAGGGGGCTTTTGACCAATGCAGTTTATAATCTGCTTACACTGGTGTTTTGAAAAAGCATTGAAGATACAGGCAGGGAAGTAACCCATCAATTCTCCCATTCTTTGCAAAACAAAATCTTTTTGCACATCCATACTGTTACACTGTGTGACCACGTAGAAGTGTTTTATGAATTAAGTTTTTGATCTACACAATACTCTGAACGAAAATTACTCAGAATAACCATATTCCAATAATCACGCAAAGGAACAATTTACAGTACACAGACTTATTACTTAAAAACGTGAAAAACACAAAGACATCATTAAGTTATTTACTTTAGAAATGTAGTTTCACTTTCAGTTCGAGTGCATTCGCGCACTGATTAGCACCGGAAGATGCCAAGAGGTGAAACCCGGGTCGTGTTCGACCACAAGTTTTATGAAAGTGTATAAAATCAAAATGAAAATAATTCTAAATTAATTCAAGATTTCGACTGAAGGTGCTTGGTGGAATTTCAATATTAAATTTGAATCGTTCAAACTATGTACATTCTCACAGATTTTGTCACTTACGACCCGGGTTTCGTCTTTCGGAATCTTCAGGCATTCAAGTGCACGGATGAACTTGAACAGACTCTAAAATTCTGAACTGAATTCTAAATTAGTTTCACTTTGTTAAAAATTTCACAAATTTTAATTGTGTATAATTGCCGTCGTTCACCACGTGTAAATTATTAGTCTTTGGTGACTTTTAAAATTGTATGTTGTAGGTGTTAAGCATTTTAATTGTGTGTAACTGTAGTGTCACTTAAAGTGTAATTTGTAAATTCTTTTCACAGTAAATTGCTTTTTACACCTTTTATTTCAATTGAATTTTGTAGAAAAAGCACTGTTTCTATATTTTTCTTATCAGTTGACAATGCTCGCAGTGAGAGAAACTGGTCCTGACTTATTAAATAAAGTGGAATAAATTACAAAGGAATATTGGGTTTTTTAAATTTATCTACTAACAAGGACAAATAGACATAGCAATAGGTAAAAGGATGTAGATTATTTAATTAATTATAATTTCATAGTGGATTATTAATATAAATTAGTAACATCATGACGAATTTTCTTCATTAACAATTCAAAAAGCTAATTTTACTTTACAATACATAATTTGTTTTCTTCTGCTTTATCGTTTTGGTACTCAGATACAAATACAACAGTCAATATGACGAGCTTTCTTGGTTGGCAGAACATGAAATAGCTGCAAAAATGATAAAATACGATAATTACACAACGGCCGAATTTTAATTTCAAGTAAGCAAAATAATATACAAAGCCGACATGGGGATGCTAAGACCGGACGCATCTCACCTAGACGCGATTTCTCCTGCTTCACCCAGAGCACCACGCACCACTGAACCCGAATATGATACCTCTCTTTCACCCAATAAAAACTCGAGTGATTCTTCCGAAGATCTATGTTTGTGAGCAAATAACATACCCACTTTCCCCACCTATAACTAAAGTTATTGGAAATAAACGAAAGGATTTTTTGAGCGGCTTAGAGCCATAACTAATGATCTCCATCAATGCTTTTTCTTGACAAATGAAAAAAACTATTTTCTTGACACACTTGCACGTAAATTGTTTGATTTTAGTTGCACTAGATAAAAGATCAATAAAGATATACATTGATTTTTTCTATATACTTGATATCCTAATTTTTGTAGATGATTGTTGATAATATTTGACATGAGCAAAACTGTTCCTGATCATGATAAATAAAAAGGACATCAGTACAACATTAAACTATATTTTTCTTAATATAATGCCTTTCCACCACGTATTGACAGTGAACACGCGAACAGTGATACAAAGTTCGTTGACCCACAGGAAGCGACAAATGTTTCAAAGATATTTATCATTTGGCTCTTGGCAAAGTTTTTTACATCCTGAAGAGAATTTTTTTACCCACTCCTTACGCACTTTGCGTTCGGCTACTAGGCAACTCCCTCCACCGACCGAGACGTTATGCGTTGTTCAGTTTAGTGCAAGGATTGTCTGGAGAACAATTGATGAAGATTTGGCGACTTACACTAATAAACTTACTTACACTATCAAACAGTATGAGATAGCTTATGGGTTTTCAATGACGAATGCATTTTAAATTTAGAATCGCATTGATCACAATCGAATTGTTTCTTGCCAGTATGCGATACCATATGGGTAGATAAGTTTGCCTTCCATGCAGATTTATAATCGCATAGATCACATTTAAATGGCTTCTCGCCAGAATGTGATAATATATGGGTTTTCAATGATGGTAGAAACGCAGATTTATAGTCGCATAAATCACATTTAAATGGTTTTTCAGCAGTATGCGATAGTTTATGTTTTTTTAAACTTGACTTGTGTCCAGACTTGTAATCACACAGATCACATTCAAATGGTTTCTTGCCTGTATGCGATGCCTTATGGGTTTTTAAATTACTCTTATATGCAGATTTATAATCGCATAGATTACATTTAAATGGTTTCTCACTAGTGTGCGATAGTTTATGGGCTTTTAAACGCGAATTTTGTGCAGCTTTATAATCGCATCGATCACATTTGAACGGTTTTTTGCCAGTATGCGATACCTTGTGGGTGGATAAGTTTGCCTTCCATAAAGATTTATAGTCGCATAGATCACATTCAAATGGCTTCGCGCCAATATGTGATAATTGATGTGTTTTCAATGATAGTAGAAACGTAGATTTATAATCGCATAAATCACATTTGAATGGTTTTTCGCCAGTATGCGAAACCTTATGGGTAGATAAGTTTGCCTTCCATGCAGATTTATAATCACATAAATCACATTCAAATGGCTTCGCACCGATATGTGATACCTTATGGGTTTTTAATGATGAATGCCTCGCTGATTTAAAACTGCATTGATCACATTCGAATGGTTTCTCGGTAGTATGCGTGACTTTATGGGATTTTAAGTTTCTTTTCCGTGCACATTTATAATCACATTGATCACATGCAAACGGTCTCTCACCAGTATGCAATATCTTGTGGGCTTTTAACGATGTACGCCTGTCAGATTTATAATCACATTGTTCACATTCGAATGGTTTCTCGCCAGCTTGCGATGTTTTGTTTATATGAGTCATTGAATCACATCTTTTATTTTTAAATAGTTTTGTATCGGGATGTCCTAATTTGTGTTGTTTTAAGCCAATCCTGTTGGCAGATACAAAATCGGGATCATTACATTGATCGAGTTTCTCACATTGCGAAGATGTGAAGGCATATTTAGAATTCAAACCTTTTTCACGATGGTCCCATTGAAGACAAAGAGTCGCATCTTTGGTATGTTTCATACTCAATATCGATTTGTAGTCAACATTTTTATGCAATAAAAGTGAATCAAGCGATGAAAATAATTGCATACAAACACTGCAAACGAAGTTTTTCTTGTGAAACACTTTCTTTTGTAGATTTATTACAACCACAACCGGTCGATGTCCTAAGACTTCGTTTTTGACATTGACTTCGTCGATTTCAATGTGATCAAACGATACTGGCGATGTCTTCTGTGAGTAATTCGGTAATGGACGCAATAAAGGAAATGAGTTATGGGCAGCTGGCATCTGAAAAAATATTAATTAAGTTAATGTTTTATGATTATAATTTTCTCTGTGTGTGACATAAGTATTTTAATAGTTTACTTAGAGGTTTGGTAAGCTTAATCTTTTTTTATATTTACATAATTATAATAGTAAACAGGAACGGTGCAAAAACGCACCCCTGTCTCACTCCGGTTGTGACCCCGAACCATTCGGTATTTGAGTCACCGCTTCTCACATAACATGCATTATTCTCATGGCCACAATCTTGGCGGGATCCCGTAGGCATCCAGTATCCTTCACAAAGAGGGTCTGTGCGGACTATCAAATGCCTTCTCATAGTCGATGAAACGACAAGCAAGGGCACTGTTAAATTCATTGCTCCGCTGGAGGAGACATCGAAGGTTGTGTATTTGGTCCGCACACGACCTTCCAGGGAGGAAGCTTGCTTGACCCGCGTCCTGGACTCCACCGGGTATTATCCATATGATGTACTCGGCGGAACCAAGGGATGCTGGCATGTCATGGGGCGAAGCAAAGCAATTGGCGAGAGACAGGGAAACATGGAGGTGCCGCGTGGTGGCCATATGCTCCACATAGGGAGCGAACATGGGCAAAGAAGGAGAAGACAAAATTATAAGACAATGTGGCGTTAGTGAAAAGTTGGCTGTGAAAAAATTAATTGAAGTCAAATTAAAGTAAAAAACGGAATTACTTTCAGAACAATCTCATATAAATGACAGTTTTCTAATGTTTACCATTCGAGACAAGAAGTGTTTTTTTTTGAGTCCGTGATGTAATCTTTTTTTATTTGTGTTACAAGCAGTAAACCTGTTGCCATCAACTAAGTTTTTTCGTTGGCTACGAAGAATGTCTTCTTTAAGAATAATAACATTGTTAACACAGTATAATACGGTTTTTTCAGATATATTATGACAAAAATAATCAATATGCAATACGTTGGCAAATCATAGCAACTGACTAAAACTCAGGAAAACCATTTACGTACTGAGCTTTAAGAACAAATGATTGTGTCGGATAATGGGTGGTTTGATTTTGTAAGGAATTCGGATATCAGTGAACATATAAGACAGCGCCGGTCACGTCAGTGGTTATGGAGAGACATTGGAACTGGCTGGGTCACGTACTGCGGATGTTTCCGGAAAGCCTAAACCCTGCATGCCTCTTCTTCCAGCCGGATGGATTCCGGCGGCCTGAACGACCGTCAGGTACTATCCATAGGATCAGTTGAATTGAGGGATACTGACATGCAATAAGAGGAAGCAAAGCAATTGGCAGAAGACAAAGAAACATGAGAGCGCCACATGGCGGCCGTATGTAACACACAGAGAGCGAATATGGTCAAGGAACGAGAACACTAACCTCTGTTGGTTTCCATTCAGAATATGAACTCTCGTCGACTTCAATCTTTTTTAATTTTACTAAGCGGACGTCGTCGTTGTATTCTTTTTTATACTTTTCCCAACTGTCTTCGTTTTCTTGCTTTCCGATTTTCTGTGGCTCAATACCGACAACCTGCAAGAAATGATATATCTATAATTGAAAAGTTAATGCAAACTAATACTGATAAATTTTATGTTAATTCCATAGAATTTAGCTTCATATTAAAAGTATTGAAATGCAAGATGAGAAAGCCTATTTAAATAAACCGATGTATTTTACTTCACAAGCAAAAAACAATTAAATTCAACACTTACACACCACAAACACACAACACTAATAATAGATTTTACTTGCAAGATTGAACATTCGAAGGCCATAAAAAATAATCAAATGGGCAGCGGATTATGCATCTCGGGTAAGCAACAATAATTTCAATTTCTAGCACGCTGACGTATGTAATTTTTGTATGGCTGACATTTAAAAGTGTCATTTTGACAGTGAAACGATTATTGTGATTGAATTCGCCATTTTGTTGTTGACATAAGCTATGAGAAAGTTTCTTTTAGACTTAAAAAAGGGTGAGGTTGCATTATAAAAAAAATGAAAAACATACTGACGTAAATTTATGATAAGAACATATGAATATAAGCAATTCAATCTTTTAAGTGTGTTTTTTGTCAAAACAATGAAGTAATGAAGGTGGCTTGGTTCAAAATAATTCTGCTATAACGAAATGCACACACAAATTCCTTGGAAGCACAATATTTTAATGTCTTAAAACACATAACTGCGTTCGTGTACTCCAACGTTTAATTTCAACTTACGTTTTCTTCTTTGTTGTAATCGTCTTCGTTGAATTCCTGTTTCACACTTACATCAAATCCATTGCCAGTTGAATGACTCCTGCTAAAGATTCCTACGTTCATTTCAACATCGATCTCTAAAGTACCATTCGACGACAGCAATCCATCGTCTGGTTCTATCTTGATGTCCATTACAGTGTATTGACTCAACAATTGACGCGAAACATGTAGAAAACGATTACGCCAAAATATAGTTTGACCATAGACAATATTTTTTTATTGTTCGATTATGTATACATAATATTATTTCACTTACAAATCATGACTAAACAGTTAATATTTCGACTAATGCTGTCGAAACAGCCAAATAATATAACATGTATTCTCATTTCTTATAAACATATTTTATTTTTACTAGGGTTGTCAGACTTCTTGATATCGACTTAAAAATGCAACTTTAGTCAAACGCTTTTTGCTCCTGTAAAAGTTTAACCCTTGAACGCAGGCGCAGTATATGTAATTTATGAATCTTTCGCACTCAGTTTTAGTAACTGTAGTTTGTAAAATAAATGCCCTTGTTGATTTTTTTGAAAATATATCGTTCAGCCTACAGCAGGGGTTTTTAACCTTATTGCGGTGACGGGCGCAGTTGAGATTTAGGAGAAGAGTGACGGGCGCAGGCCGGATTTAAAAAAAATAAGATTTTTGTATTCAAAAGTAGTATATATTTATGTATTAATTTTATTATTGTTCCTTGAACAGCTTTTCATGTGTTACATTTATTTTATTATTCATTATAAATCGGAACGTTATGCATTTATTAACATTTACAAAAAAATCGTAAAAATAACAATGCACATTTATTACGATCCTTGACATTTAAATTGTATTTGATACTTTGCTAGGCGCACACAAATGGCTCCGCAGGCGTAGGGGTAAGAACTCTTGGTCTACAGCATTAACCTGATCTGTGCCGTGCGGTATTAATATGGCCGTACACGGAGGGCCGCGGTTTTCTTTCAAAAAATAAATCCTAATAAATATATATTTTTGGACATATCCTAATAGTATATCATATAGACTTACCATAAAAATACACGATGCGCCATTTCCGCTGACATTTATCCAAAAATGTCCGAAATAAATGATCCACAAAACTTCAGGGTTGTCACACAAAATTCACACACGGAAAACACAAAACACACGATCGTATATCAAAAGTAATTCTATCATATTAACATTGTATCCTAAAAACATATATAAAATACGGCGAACAGTTTAAAACAAATTAATAGTCTTCTACCGTGTGGTATGCCTCAAAACAAGGTTCTACGCAAAGAGCCACTTTACATTGTTTGCACATATACCTAGATTCCTTTCTTAGTTTTTTTGATAAACAAACCACACATCTCGCAGCTGTATTAATTTTTTTCTCACTTGGAGGAAATTTCATCATAAAATGCCTTTCTGTGAGGCGGGAAGGCAATTCAGAATGTCTTTTTTGTTTTACAGATTTGGTAGGCTCAACACATTTATATTCATGAATCAGTTGTCGAATAACTTCCAACTGAAATTTTTCTAGCGGAATCCGTTTTGCTGTTTTTTGGCATAGCAGTGTATGAGCATTCAATAACGAAAGATCCATTAGGTGGAAAAACATTTTTTTATACCACCTCATAGTCTTTCGCGATGAATGCACGCTTGATAAAATCATGTCCGATCGGTCAACGGCCCCCATATTTTTATTATAGTCTTGGACACTTTCGGGCTTTATGATGGCTTCATTCCGATGAGTGGTTTTTCCTGTGTCGGTGAGAATAGCAGGATGAAGAGTTGTCAACATGGAAACATCCCTTTTATCCTTCCATATTTGTGCCGAAAGAGTGTCCGTATGAAAAGCTTTCATTTCTCCCTTCTGTAACTTATCAGTGTGCTTGGGCATTCCTTTACGGTTTCTCCTTACGGTACCACAAGCATTTGTTTTCCGGTCATGGAGCTTTTGAAACAAAATGGGACTCGTGTACCAATTATCCACGTATAAAGTATGTCCCCGATCCAAATAGGGTTCCATTAATGTCATTACTACACTACCCGAAATACCAACGTGTGGACGTGGAACATATTCCGTTGTTTTTCCAGTATATATAATAAAATTTAAGACATATCCAGTTGCACAGTCACATATTACAAAGAATTTTATTCCAAAACGGCTTGCTTTTGATGGAATATACTGACGAAATGACAAGTAACCTTTAAAAAGCAGCAAACTTTCATCAATGCATACATTCATGTATGGATACATACATTGCGTGAAAATTTTTTTAAAATGTTCCACAAGGAATCTTATTTTGTATATTTTGTCCCCAGCTACCTGCTGCGTATTGTCGCTGAAGTGAAGCATGCGTAAAATTATTTGAAATCTATTACGGGACATGGTATCAGAATATATTGGTGAATAATACAATATATCTGTAGACCAGTGGTCCTGTATTTTGTTTCGGGAATTACAGGGCATCAATAGACACACAGCAAGAAACACGTATAACTCTTCCACTGTAATGTCTATCCACTGTTTCAATCTCCAACTTAATTCACTGCATTGATTTTTAATGTATATAAACTGTTTATTTGTTTCAATTGTGATGAAATTCATGAGAGAGGTTGTCATAAACATCTTGAAAAAATCTGATTCTCTATTCCCAAAATTTTCAATATCCGCTCCTGACTTTGAACTTTCGAATGAGTTAATTTTAGGAACAAAATCACCTGTTTCCCATTCAAAAACCGGTTCAGACTCATCAATTAGTGGTACAAGTTCATCATTAGGTGCTGATTCGGGAACATTGGAAACCAAGCCTTCTTGTTCCTCGTCTTCAAAATCGTCGAAATCACTGTCATCGGATTCGGCGGTGAAGCCAACGCTATTCATCAAATCTTCAGTCAGTTCTGCATTTTCAGATGTACTTTGTTGTCCTTCCATTCTCAGGCGTTAAAATAGTAAAATGTAAAAAATCAAATATCCAGGAAACGTAAGTTGAAAAAGATATATAAACAATCGTCAAAAAAGTTACGACACAGGAAAATCTTATAAAATAAACAGACACTCACAAACAACGCAGGTTATAAAGTTTTAAAACACAAAAAATCATTTGGTAAATAACGAAAAAAGACGTAAATTTAAAAATAAACTGTTAATGTATCTAGTTATAAAACTGTTGTAAATGAAATACTTAACAAAAACGATATTCTGGCCCACAAAACCAACTAAGATGTGTCAAACATGAAAACAAACACATAACTGACCATTTTTCCAGGATCATTGTTACTTGCAGTGAGTATTCAGAATAGAAATAATTCCCCGTTTATAAATATAATACTGGACAAACATAACGTAAGAATAAATGGGAAGTCCCGGTATTTCATTAGTCACTAATAATATGTATGGCGTAACCCTATATAGTAGCGCCGCATATTAACAAGACACGAAAACTTTTGTCGATGTCAAAAAATCGATGTATTACAGATTAAAATTCAATATCCTTCGAGTTCAAGTATTACAACACAATCTCAAAAGATGTCACTATATGCGAGTTAAATTTAATTATTTAAGAGAGGTACTGGTGACTTGTAAATTAAGTACAAAGGAGAGCGTAATATTACGCGCATTTTGTATGGACGGCCCCTTGAACACGGACTTGTAGCGCGTAAATATACGCTCTGGGCAGAGATCAGGTTAAGTTTCTTCGCACTGCTGATTTATAATCACATAAATGACATTCAATCGGTTTCTGACTAGTATGCAATAGTTTATGGGTGTTGAGATTTGACTTTTGTGCCGATTTAAAATTACATTGATCACATTCAAATGGTTTCTTGCCAGTATGTGATAGTTTATGAGTGTTTAAATGTGCCTTTCGCGCAGATTTATAACCGCATTGATCACATTCAAACGGTTTCTTGCCATTATGCGATAGTTTATGAACGTTTAAATGTGACTTTTGCGCAGATTTATAATAACATTGATCACATTCAAATGGCTTTTCGCCAGTATGCGATAGTTTATGAGTGTTTACATGTGACTTATAGGCAGATTTATAGTCACATTGCTCACAATCATATAGTTTTTTGCCGGTTTTCGAAAACTTGGTAAAGTTGAAAAAATTTGCGTCACATTTATTATTTTCAAATAGTTTTCCATCGGAATGTCTCAATTTATGACTTTTTAAGACAATACGGTTCGCAGATTTAAAATCACAATCATCACAATTATAGAGTTTCTCACATTGCGAATAAGTGAAACCATATTCAGAAATTAAATCTGCTTTACGGGGGTCCATTCGAAGAGGAACGGTCACATCTCTAGTGTGTTTAGTACTTAAAACGGATATGTTGTGAGCATTTCTATGCAATGAAAGTGAACCAAACGATGCAAATAGTTGCATACAAACACTGCAAACGAAGTTTCTCTCGTGAAACACTTTCTTTTGTAGATTTATTACAACCACGATCGGTCGATGTCCCAAAGCTTCGTTTTTGACATTAATTTCGTCGATTTCAATGTCATCAAACGATTCTGGCGATGCTTTTTCTGAATAATCCAATAATGGACGCAGTGAAGAAGCTGACTTTTGAGCAGCTGGAATCTGAAAAAAGTAGGTAAATGTTATAATTTGTTTTGTTCTTAAATTCACAGGAGAAGATTTCAAGTGACTATAACAGTTTTTCAACCTCTCTCATTTGAAGTGTAATTATCTCGACATAAGATATTTTTATTTTGTTATGAAAAAAAATTGAATATCTTTCTAATTTACGTGTTAATTTAAACAAATTAAGCATTGTATAAATGCGAAAAAAAATACTTTTCGAATATTTTGTCCTTCAAATAAAGGCGAATAAATTCCATTTTCGAACCAAAAGGTCACGTGCTACATCTTAAAACTGATTTAATTTATTTTGATTTAATTTTTACTTTATTTTAAAACTCGTCAAAGTTCGTCACTCAATTGAATTAATGAATCTTAATTTGACATTGATCTTATATTTTTACATGTATGTATATCGAATATGAGATCAATTTGTTGTTGTAAAAAGATTGAGTTGACCTTCAAAGCTAAAATATTTTGCGCACAAATAACCATTCGTCTCATAGATAACATAAACTACGATATGACAGTGGTTAACTTATCGCTTTTTGCAAAATAGCTTCGTTATTTTAGATTAAAAAGGGAAAAAGCACACATGCTTTCGAACAAAAAACTCGTTCAACATTCAAAGTTTCAAGCACATTCTTGTGCGAGAAGACAAACATAAAAACATTATTTTAATTATAAAGTTTTACTATGTTGTATCGTGTCACCTTATGTTTGAGTTTGGATGCAAAAGAAGTAGATTCCTCGCCATTTTTTGAAACTTTGCACTTCACCGCACAGACTCTTGAAGCGAATTCTTTTGCGGGCATGGGCTGTCCGATATCGGTTTTAAATTCAGATTTGATCCGAGGAGAAGATCACATTATTACTTTACTTTTTATGAACTTTGCAAAGACTAAAATCTTTTGCACATAACTGTCTTGACTAACTAACTTGTATGCTATTCTTTTAGATCAGAAAATTGACTATACGCAGTTATAGAGGAAATTTAATTTGAAAAAAGTAGTGTTAAATTTGTCTAATTGCGTGTCTTGGATTATTTCGGCGAAAAAATTCACAATGTGAACTAAAAACAACGCCGTGAATTGAAATATTTTTTTGCTGACTTGATATTAGCAATAAAATCACACATCAGATAACATTTTTACAAAAATGACGAATAAGTATTGTATATGTGAGCACATGCGTTTTTCTCGCTTATAGCAACTATCATGTTCTAGAATTCTGAATAAAGGAACGAAGCTCAGAAAATTTCGTATACGATGGCAAAATTATCATACTAAAATGTAGTTCGTATTTCGCATAATTAATGCAATGATTGATTGGTTTTAATTGGTCAGAATTTGGGGGGCGATTGAGGATTAAAAATCCAAGAGCTAAAAAAAACGAGCTTCGGGAGATATTTTGGGTAAAAAGTATACAGAATTGAGGATTTCAAATTTGTCGGTGAGGGGGGGGATCGTATGATAATTATGAATGATTTATTTCTGCGAAAGGGGGCGATCATTTCGATACGGTTAAGAAACACTGGTTTAAATGCATTGATAATGACGGTGTAGAAAAACATTTCACATTATTAGACATACGAAACTACTATGGACAAAAATAGTGATTTAGTGATAGAAGTGATTTATTGTTTATTGTATTTATGATTGCTTTATTGCTCGACGAGAACTGTGTTGATTTGCCTTATGTTGTGTTCTAGTTTATTTGTAAGCGATTGTTGGTTTCAAAGGGTGAGAGGGAATTTATAGACATATCAAACATCTTGATCGATACTGGCCACTACGCTACGGACCCATAATTATATGTCCAACATTATTATATGTTTATAACTGTATTGAATTATATTTTGGAATCGTTGTACATCACGATAATAAATTGAAAAGCTAGATAGTATAAGACAGCAGTCACTCTGCATACAGTACCAAAGGACTAAGCGACTTGGTCTTACTGATATTCTACTAAAAAAAAAACAACGGTCAATACCTATTTATTTGTGGTTATGACCGCTGCACGTGTTCACCACGTAACATTGTATTTATATGACTTGTTCAGCAGTTAAGTGACTTAATGGTGTTTAAGATTACCTTAGTAGTGTCGTGGTGATCATTGTCGTCAACAATTTGTTCCTGCTTCACGAGCGTCTCGACTTCAATCGATATCAATCGACTGTTCGTGCTCTTTGCTTTGAGGAGTATCGCTGTTTTGAGCGTTGTCAAACGTATTTGTTGGCTGTAATTCATCGGCTGGTTCCATTTTGATATCCATTTTTAACGGGTTTTGATATGGACAGTTGAAATCAAAGAACATGCTATATAAAATATGGTTAACCATAGACAATATTTATGAATAGTTTGTTAATCATTAAATAGACAAACAAATCAATGTATGACTAATCATGTCTTAACATCGAATTAAAGCAAGTTATTTTTTTATGATTCCTCATGTTTACAAACAAAATATTTTCTATCATAAAGTACCCTAATAAAGATTATGCACAACTTTCGACACTGTTTTGTATAGAGGAACTTTTGACACAATTGAATTTCAAAGCCCTTAAAACATGTTGGATTTAGTTGTAAGTATGAAAATATTGCGTTCTTTGTTTAACTTAACAATATTATAGGTTTTTCTCGCTTCTAACTATTTGAGATGTTTGTTCTTCTATCAAATGTAAACTCGTATATTTCTATCGCATTCTACCATGCAACGATCCATAAATTAATTGGCAATCCACAAAATCGACGATTTTGTGCAGTAGACGTAATATTTTTGATTTTATAATTATATATTTGAATGTAAAACAATTTTTTCTAGGAATACCTAAAATGATAAATACTTATTGACAATATTAAGAGAAATGTTGAATGATTTAATGGCTCAACTATCTATGAATTCATCACGGGCATGGAGGTGTTAAAAAAAATAGTTATTTCATCGCAAGTGACTGAACTTCTGTAAAAATATATATTACTTTAAATGTTATGTAATTTCATATAGAAAACTGGAAATTTAAACGAAAGGGTAAATTACTTAATCAAACAACTGAAAATAATCAAAACATAAACCTAAATTTACCTTCCAAAAAAGAACTTTATGATGGTGATGCACTACGACGACGAAATAGGCTCAATAATGTGTTTGTGGTGTTAAATTGCAGTTTTGCAAAATCTCTGCAGCTGTTTTAATGCTGTAGACCAAGAGTTCTTACCCCTACGCCTGCGGAGCCATTTGTGTGCGCCTAGCAAAGTATCAAATACAATTTAAATGTCAAGGATCGTAATAAATGTGCATTGTTATTTTTACGATTTTTTTGTAAATGTTAATAAATGCATAACGTTCCGATTTATAATGAATAATAAAATAAATGTAACACATGAAAAGCTGTTCAAGGAACAATAATAAAATTAATACATAAATATATACTACTTTTGAATACAAAAATCTTATTTTTTTTAAATCCGGCCTGCGCCCGTCACTCTTCTCCTAAATCTCAACTGCGCCCGTCACCGCAATAAGGTTAAAAACCCCTGCTGTAGGCTGAACGATATATTTTCAAAAAAATCAACAAGGGCATTTATTTTACAAACTACAGTTACTAAAACTGAGTGCGAAAGATTCATAAATTACATATACTGCGCCTGCGTTCAAGGGTTAAACTTTTACAGGAGCAAAAAGCGTTTGACTAAAGTTGCATTTTTAAGTCGATATCAAGAAGTCTGACAACCCTAGTAAAAATAAAATATGTTTATAAGAAATGAGAATACATGTTATATTATTTGGCTGTTTCGACAGCATTAGTCGAAATATTAACTGTTTAGTCATGATTTGTAAGTGAAATAATATTATGTATACATAATCGAACAATAAAAAAATATTGTCTATGGTCAAACTATATTTTGGCGTAATCGTTTTCTACATGTTTCGCGTCAATTGTTGAGTCAATACACTGCAATGGACATCAAGATAGAACCAGACGATGGATTGCTGTCGTCGAATGGTACTTTAGAGATCGATGTTGAAATGAACGTAGGAATCTTTAGCAGGAGTCATTCAACTGGCAATGGATTTGATGTAAGTGTGAAACAGGAATTCAACGAAGACGATTACAACAAAGAAGAAAACGTAAGTTGAAATTAAACGTTGGAGTACACGAACGCAGTTATGTGTTTTAAGACATTAAAATATTGTGCTTCGAAGGAATTTGTGTGTGCATTTCGTTATAGCAGAATTAGTTTCAACCAAGCCACCTTCATAACTTCATTGTTTTGACAAAAAACACACTTGAAAGATTGAATTGCTTATATTCATATGTTCTTATCATAAATTTACGTCAGTATATTTTTCATTTTTTTTATAATGCAACCTCACCCTTTTTTAAGACTAAAAGAAACTTTCTCATAGCTAATGTAAACAACAAAATGTCGAATTCAATCACAATAATCGTTTCACTGTCAAAATGACACTTTTAAATGTCAGCCGTACAAAAATTACATACGTCAGCGTGCTAGAAATTGAAATTATTGTTGCTTACCCGAGATGCATAATCCGCTGCCCATTTGATTATTTTTAATGGCCTTCGAATGTTCAATCTTGCAAGTAAAATCTATTATTAGTGTTGTGTGTTTGTGGTGTGTAAGTGTTGAATTTAATTGTTTTTTGTTTGTGAAGTAAAATACATCGGTTTATTAAAATAGGCTTTCTCATCTTGCATTTCAATACTTTTAATATGAAGCTAAATTCTATGGAATTAACATAAAATTTATCAGTATTAGTTTGCATTAACTTTTCAATTATAGATATATCATTTCTTGCAGGTTGTCGGTATTGAGCCACAGAAAATCGGAAAGCAAGAAAACGAAGACAGTTGGGAAAAGTATAAAAAAGAATACAACGACGACGTCCGCTTAGTAAAATTAGAAAAGATTGAATTCGACGAGAGTTCATATTCTGAATGGAAACCAACAGAGGTAAGTGTTCTCGTTCCTTGACCATATTCGCTCTATGTGTGTTACATACGGCCGCCATGTGGCGCTCTCATGTTTCTTTGTCTTCTGCCAATTGCTTTGCTTCCTCCTATTGCATGTCAGTATCCCTCAATTCAACTGATCCTATGGATAGTACCTGACGGTCGTTTAGGCCGCCGGAATCCATCCGGCTGGAAGAAGAGGCAGGCAGGGTTCAGGCTTTCCGGAGGCATCCGCAGTACGTGACCCAGTCAGTTCCATCGTCTCTCCATAACCACTGACATGACGGTCGCTGTCTTGTATGTTCCCTGATATCCGAATTCCTGACAAAATCAAACACCACACCCCCATTATCCGACACAATCATTTGTTCTCAAAGCTCAGTACGTATACGGTTTTTCTGAGTTTTCGTCAGTTGCTATGATTTGCCACCGTATTGTATATTGATTATTTTTGTCAGGCTAAATCTGACACAGTTTCTCAACGTTTATAAATGTGACACCCTCCTTCACTGCCTTATGGATTTTTGATTTGATTCTCGACAACCCCAGCTGTCTTGATCATTTTTGTCATCCACTATGCAAAACGATAAGTAAATCGCGTTAAAATGTTATTCTTCGTAAAGAAGACATTCTTCGTTGCCAGCAAAAAAACTTAGTTGATGGCAACCGGCTTACAGTTTCCATATATAGCATCACGGGCTCAAAAGAAACACTTTTCGTCTCAAATGAGAAACATTGGAAAACTGTCATCTACATATATGAGGTTGTTCTGAAAATAATTCCGCTTTTGACTTTATTTTGACTTCATTTTATTTTTTCAATGCCAACTTTTCAGTGATGCAGCATCGTCTTTATATTTTTAAAATATAAAACAAGATATAACTTATTAATCTTCCTACAAAACTATAAAATTTCTTTAATCATATAACATTAACTTAATTCATTTTTTTTAGGTGGGAGCTGCCCATAACTTCCCTTTGTTGCGTCCATTATCGAATGACTCACAGAAGACATCGCCAGTATCGTTCGACGTTATTCAAATCGACAAAGTAAATGTCAAAAACGATGTCTTAGGACATCGACCGATTGTGGTTGTAATAAATCTCCAAAATAAAGTGTTTCACGAGAGAAACTTCGTTTGCAGTGTTTGTATGCAACTATTTGCATCGCTTGATTCACTTTCATTGCATAAAAATGTTGACCACAAATCGATATTGAGTCTGAAAAATACCAGAGATGCGACTCTTCGTCTCCAATGGGACCATCGTAAAAAAACGGGCGAGAAACCGTTCGAATGTGATAAATGTGATTATAAATCTGATAGGCGTTCAACATTACAAACCCACAAGATATTGCATACTAGTGAGAAACCATTTAATTGTGATCAGTGTGATTACAAAACCGCATGGAAGGCAAACTTATATACCCATAAGGTATCGCATACTGGCGAAAAACCATTTAAATGTGATCGATGCGATTATAAATCTGCTTATAAGAATAGTTTAAAAACCCATAAGCTAACACACGTTGGCAAGAAACCATTCGAATGTGATAAATGCGATTATAAATGTGCACGGAAGAAATACTTAAAATCTCATGAATCAGTGCATACTGGCGAGAAACCATTCAAATGTGATATATGCGATTATAAATCAGCGTGGCATTCATCATTAAAAACCCACAAACTATCACATAAAAGCGAGAAACCATTTGAATGTGATCAATGTGATTATAAATCTGCATGGAAGAAATACTTAAAATCTCATAAACTAACGCATACTGGCGAGAAACCGTTTGAATGTGATAAGTGCGATTATAAATCAGCGTGGCATTCATCATTGAAAGCCCATAAACTATCACATGCTGGCGAAAAACTTTTTAAATGTGATCAATGCGATTATAAATCTGCTTATAAGAGTAGTTTTAATAGACATAAAGTAACACACACTGGCACGGAAGGCAAATATTAGCACCCATAAATTTTTCCATATTAGTGAAAAACCGTTTGAATGTGATCAATGTTATAATAAATCAAAACGGAAGACACATTTATTATCTCAGAAAAGATTGCATTCTGGCGACAAACCATTAAAGTGTGATGTATGCGATTATAAATCTGCGTGGTGTTCAAATTAAAAAAACCCATAAGCTATCACATACTGTTGGGCAGCAAGTTAAGTGCGATCGGAAGACAGATTTTAAAGCCCATAAACTATCACACTTTCAGTAAACAATACGTATGTGGTTGTTGCGATTATACATCGGCAAGGCTTGAAAATTGAAAGAGACTTAAACTGTCGCATACTACAATTATCTATACCACTGGACTATGATAATGATATATGCAAGGCGATCAGCCTTTACTTTTAATCCCACAATAGCGGTGTCACTTTAAGTGTCACATGGCAATACAAACTCGCATTGAAATAATTACTTAATGTATTAAATTAGTAAACAAGATTCTTTTATATATTTAAAATCGTTCAGTAGAGATAAGAAGAGTCGAGTATCTGTCACTTTGAATAGCGTTTTTAAGTTTGGGCTAACTCGTTTATTGAGATTATAAAATATGTATAATACAATTCATTAAAAAATAAACAAAATATCGATTTTTAAATAACATTTATTTCAAGAATCTTTTTCATAGAGAATTTTTAAATGTTAACCTTAACCGAAAATGAGATTAGAAAGATCAGATACGTGATGGAATATTCCTCACGTGTGTTTTTTCTTCTCATCCTTCAAAGGTCGCTTTTTCAGCAAGAAGTTCTCTGGCAACAGTAGGTAACCAACTTAAAAATTATTAACTATGAAACTGCTTAAACCTCAGAATTGCACTGACGGTAGAAACCACAAATAATCGAAATGTTTCCTGCCCGTACACAGGTAGAGAAAGTCTTATGTCTCATACTATCCGACTATTCAATTCTTTATAATTCAGAGCAAATCTTAATCTATAAATTCGATACATAAAACACTTTTGAGCGGTCACAAAGTGTAACAGCATGATTTGCGAATAGGTTTCGGGAGGAATGAATGGTTTCTCTCCTGCCTGCATTTTCAATGCTTTTTTCAAAACACAAGCGTCAGCAGATTCACAGCTGCATTGGTCCGAAGCCCCTTATATTTACAATCTATGCACTTTACTTGAGACATTATGAAACATTGTTCTTGATACAATATGAAATATATTTTATACACTAAAACCAGCATTAACATGAAAGTAGGAACCGCGTTATTTATAAGAGTTTATCTCATACAAATATAAGAAGTAACGTTTTTTTTTATTTTTCAATAAATGCAAGAAATAAAAAGTAATTAATTATATATGGAAAAAAAAGTGATAAAATGTATGGCACTCGCCAACGTTTGACTGTTTTTTTTGTTTACACTTTGGAATATTTTTTAATACAATCTAGAACAAAAGAAAACAAAGAATCGAATCATTTTTTCAAAAATTATTTCATTATAATATTTCAATACAGAGTATGCAATTGGATTGATCATTTAATAAATCCTCAATCCTAATAATTGCGATTTTTATCAATTAATATTCAATTAAAATTTTGTCACCGTTTTCTGCTGTATTATACAAAGTTTAACGATCGTATCTTCTTAACAGTTCTTGAATTCATTCTCAAACTTTATTTTTGTTAATAGGTTCTCTGCGTAATCCTTCCGTAGGATTTCTCGAAACCAAAGACAGTATAGTTATTTTCTTTGACAAAGAAAATAATCATACTGCGCTATTAAAAAACACTGGATACATAATCGAGCATCGCATAACTAGTTGTCTATTGATATAATTTTAGAAATTATGTTGGAATAAAGAACAATTGTCACTACACATGTATGTTAAAAATTCAAGACAAACAAAAATTATATCAACTTATTATTCATTAATGACATGAATGGGTTTTCAATTGAAGCATAAATATGATTAAAACAATTTATTTTTTTATTAAAAATGTTCTTAACCCATTTCAGTTTCGAAAGCTTACTCAGAAGCCTTATGAAAAAATGGTTATGAATATCAGTAAAACATATAAAAAAAATTAAAGCATCACAAATCACTTCCTAACAACAAATTATATTGTTATTGAATACATTTCATTAACTAAGTAAATTGTCATTATGATAAAAAAACAAAGATTTTATTTAAACATGACTAAGAGTCGTAAGAAGTGCCAAAAACAAAAATAATATCACATACATATGGATTGTTTTATTATTAATTAACTTTTCCGTTTCTAAGCTCAACATATGCGACCCCAATACCGACACTTTCTTAAATATCTATTTTAATATTGGTGATACAATGTTTATAATTAAGGTATTCTTATATCATAGTTTTTTTGGACCTTTGGACCAGGTAATAAGCGCCCGCGATAACGATTGTTAATAAGATAACTGAGAACGCTGAGAACATTCGTCAGTTGTAAATTCACATGTGTGCTGGGATGACGTCTTTTTTATGCGCAACTTAAAATATGATTATTTATTAAAAACCCACAGATTTTTATAAAAAAATGTATGACGAGTGATGCAAAGAGATATTTTAAAGCACTTGGACTATTTTTTTTAAAAATTCATAAGAATAAGGCCAATAATGAGGAAACCACTGGGGTCAAAAAGATCCCCATCGACTGACAAGTATTTTTCTAGTCTCCGAGCCGCAAGAGTTAAATAATATGAAATAGGTAGTTGGTTAAAAATGAAATTTGATAAATGCTGAGATCACGGTATTACACGATTTTAATATTCACTTTATTTCCAAATATGGACCTTCTGATATATCTTATGTTTTAAATGAACACAGAATCCCAAAATCTTCGTACGAGAAATCTTTTGAATAAACTCATGTACATGTTAAATTTAAAGAATTCGCGGAACTGAGAGTCGATCTACATATAACCGTCAATTAATTTTAAGGTAGACGCTGAGATTCAACGGAGCACGCATGATTTGCTTTTACTTTCTGTAGCACTTACATGAAACTAACGATCGGTGTCATTTGAAAGGCTTTTCTTCAATGATTCACGTAATGCCTTTTCAAGTGAACAGAACGAGAAGCTATATACTTGCATTGGTCACATTTAAAAAATAAATGTCTGTTGTGCGACAAATGTTTTTTTTTAAATTTAACAGAATCCGCAGTTCTATAACTGCATTAGTCACATTTGAAAGGCTTTTTTTCAGTGTGATATTTTATGCGTTTTTAAGTTATAAGACACAGCAGTTCTATAACTGGATTGGTCACATTTGAAAGGCTTTTCTCCGGTGTGTGACATCTTATGCGTTTTTAAGTGACCAGACACAGCAGTTCTATAACAGCATTGGTCACATTTTAAAGGCTTTTCTCCAGTGTGTGACATTTTATGCCTTTTTAAGTTACGAGAATCAGCTGTTCGATAATTGCAATGGTCACATTTGAAAGGCTTTTCACCTGTATGTAACATTTTATGCCTTTTAAAAGCACCAGAATGGGCTGTTCTATAATTGCAATGGTCACATTTGAAAGGCTTTTCTCCGGTGTGTGACATTTTATGCGTTTTTAAGTGGCCAGAATCAGCTGTTCGATAATTGCAGTGGTCACATTTGAAAGGCTTTTCTCCAGTATGTGACATTTTATGCCTTTTAAAAGCGCCAGAATGGGCTGTTCTATAATTGCAATGGTCACATTTGAAAGGCTTTTCTCCGGTGTGTGACATTTTGTGCGTTTTTAAGTGGCCAGAATCAACTGTTCGATAATTGCATTGGTCACATTTGAAAGGCTTTTCTCCAGTATGTGACATTTTATGCCTTTTTAAATCACCAGAATGGGCTGTTCTATAATTGCAATGGTCACATTTGAAAGGCTTTTCTCCTGTATGTAACATTTTATGCCTTTTAAAATCACCGGAACGGGCTGTTTTATAATTGCAATGGTCACATTTGAAAGGCTTTTCTACAGCGTGTGACATTTTATGCCTTTTTAAGTTTGAAGACAAAGCTGTCCTAAAACTGCATTGGTCACATTCGAAGGGCCTTTCTCCAGATTGTAACATTTTACGTTTTTTTAAGATGCCGGAATAAACCGTTTTATTAGTGCATTGAACACGATCGAATCTCTTTTTTCCAGACCGTTGTAATGTTTCTGTCTGTAAGCAAAAACAATATTTTAATTCACATTTCACTTTATGATTTATTTCGGGTTTTTTTTTATATATTTAAAATGAATATGATGATCAAAACTAGCATTGTCACGAATGAAAAATTTTGAGGGCTTATTACGGTGGTGATTTGGAAATTCTTATGATGATCAGTGAAATTGTGTTAAAATGAATTTGATGTTGACAAATCATAACTAATAATGGGTAAAAAAAATTGTTTGCCAAATACACCAATGACTACAATTTATTCAAGTCTTTTTACTAAGATGTAGCAAGGCAAGTAAGGTTATGGTATGTAATTGTATAATAATTAGGGTGAGGATTCGAATTTGATGGTAAGAAATGGTAAGACAAAATCAAACAGCCCTGAACTATTATTGCTGTTTTGATGATTGTCATTTGCACGCTTTTCTCAGTTGACAGTTCAAAATTTTATAATTTACAATTGGTGACATTTTTTTAGTGACGAGGTAAAAAATATACGTTTGTTTGAAAAAAGTCGTTTTTCCAGATTCAAACTGTGTTTTTAGCACATAAATAAAATTCAAAATTAAGACTGAAGGTGCTTGATGGTATTTAAATAAATAAGAGTATATAATACCTTCCTAGACTGGTGAAGATTTTCATGTTCAATTATATTTTCGTAGGCTTCGAGTGCCTCGTGTTTGATGTCAATTGAATGATCTTCGATCCATATGCCATTCATATTGTTTCGGTGAATATCGCTATCACAAGAGTCCTGATATGAGGATGACAGTAAGTCACGGTCTGGTCCTATTTTGATATCAGTGTGAAGCTTTTTACTAAATTGTTTCATGAAAACAAAAGAAAACAAAAAAATCAGGCTCAGGTTCTTTCCTTTTGATTTGCTTAAATGGTCAAATAAAATAAATTTCCAAGCTCTCAAGACTTTAAAGTTAAATCAAAACTTAAAAGAAAAATCATTTCTCATCATGGTGAATTTTTTTTATACTGCAAAATAAAAAGCTTTTAGATAGCAAAAAGTTTTGAGGATGATTGACAATACTTTCGATGGACTCGGCGGTAGTTTAGCAAAGTAGTAATGAAATATTTAAAATGAAAAAAAATAATAATCACTTCAAGACGTGTATAATTTTTACAACTACTATTATAATTAACTCTCTGGGGAAGAATATATTTAACAATAAATCAGCAAATATCAGCGGCTTTATACACGGCTCTAGTCGCTTTTTGAATCAATTTGCTTTAAGAATCGTGTGATGCCAAAAACAATCATTTTCTTTTAATAATTCTATTTACTTAACTTTAAACATTTTTAAATGCTGGTTCAAAATTCGCTAAAAAGGCACATTGAATACGGATTTCACCAATATGCGGCAGTCTTAGAACTTTTGAGTATATTATGTTTAATTAATTTTTATTAAAATTGCAGTCAAAGATTTAAAATAAACAGGTTTTTCTCTAGTATGTGATTTTAAATGGATCACATGTGAACAGTGTTTATTTGAATTCATAACTTGAGAAATTCCAGACTACATTAAAATACCTTTTGCATTGATATTTGAAACAAACCTTTTTTCTCCATTTAAATTCAATTTTTTATGAAGAGCCACATGTTCGTGAAGTAAATATGACGACGGAAATATACCGAAACAAACGCTGCATATAAAACTTTGCCTATAAAACGACATGTTTTCCAGTTTTATTACAGCTTCAACTTTGCGCTGTAAAATTTCTGTTTTGATGTACTTTTCGTTTTTGCAAACAGTAGAAACTCGTTGATTCTGGAACAAGCTCATCGAATTTAGTTTACTAGTAACTGGACAGTTAATTTTGTCACTTCGAATCTGTTAAAAAAACAATATATCAATTAACATATATGTTTCTATCATTCATTAGGATGGCGATTTTTCGGAGATATAATTGGTAATTTAGACATTAATTCAATATATTTTATGCCTGTGCGTGATTTAGACTCAGCATGAAATTTGCGGTAGGTGATTTTATCAAAATAATCAAGATAACATTTTTTTTTAGAATTATTTTTATTTTGTACACTTCCATTAAATTCTTGGTCGAACACGACCCGGGTTTCGCCTCTCCGCAAGTGTACAAAATAAAAATAATTCTAAATTATTATTAAATTTTCATCAAGCACCTTCAGACCAAATTTGAAATTATAAAAAGATAACCTTTGTTAACTGGTGTTGGTCTTGGTCGTTGATTATTATTTCGCGATTCGTCAGAGGCTCGTGTTTGATGTCAATGGAATGTTCGTCATTTATTTTAATACGATAGTTCTCTAAAGTATTTGATGACACTATGTCATCGTCAGGTTTCATTGAGAAATCGCTTTCAAGCTTCACTCTGAAATGTTACATCAACTACATTAAAAGAGTTCGCATTAATTACAACGTGGTTTCAACGTAGTAAAAATTAATAATCAACAAATTTTGCATTGAAATCTATGGCATAGCACGAAGTTGAGACGAGATTTCGTTGCTGCTACGGCAACATTAGTTATTGAATAATGAATAGCTAACGAACCTTTTTGCCCCCTCGAAGTTCAATTTAGAATGCCCAATGACATGCTGCTTCAGCATGTTTGATGATGGGAATATTTGATAACAAATACTACAAACAAAGTTAAGCTTATTAAACACAGCATTCTCTATCATAATAATGGCGACCATCTTCAGCTGTAACATTTCCTTTATGACATGTTGTTCATGAATATGAGTTTTTGCTTGCAATTGATTTTGATGGGAATTCATCGACGGTGACTCAGTGTGAACTGCAGAGTTGACACTAGTTGTTTGAAACTAAGACCAAAAAGTAAAACACAATTTTTTTATGCAAAAAAACATTCCTTAAAATTATAACTGCAAAAAAACTCCAGAATTTTATTTATCCAGAAATAAAAAAAAAACTAATACAACGCTGATTACTTGCAGTTAATGTTTTATAGTCTACCACTTGTAATCTAAGCCTACGACGACAATCCTTTATCTGAATGTTCTGAATATTATCAAAGTATTGAGGCGTACAAGTGAAAAATATTTAATATTTCGCATAATTTATGAGTGATCTTCGTAAAAATGTGTCATTTTAACGCGATTATCAAAGCTTCAATAAATATTTTAAATCGTAACGTTGTCTTTAGCTTAGTTTGTGAAGTTTTTCGCCGAAATAACCCGTGACTAGCTTTCACACACAATTGCCCGCATAATTCATCAGTGTTCTTCCTATTAATTTGTGATTTAACGCGATTATCAAGCCCTTAAATAATAATTTTAAATCATGGCGTTGTTTTAGGATAATCTTTTACATTAGAGTCGAAAACTCACTGACGTTTAATTCAACATGGCCTTCAGGTCAGTGCTACCAACACAAAAACATACGTCACATAAACAAAAAAATAATCAGTATTAATGTTATTGATATAATAATTTAATCATCATTTTACATACCTAAGAAGTAATTGTCTTTATAAGCGTCAGAAATACACCAAAAACACTACACGGAGAGCGAAACGAATTTCTTAACAAAAATTCCTCCAAAAAGGACCCGAATAAATCCCTACTTGTTCCGAATTGACGTTTCAACTTTCGTTTCGCACGCATCCACATATTTTCCACGTTTTGCGTATGCAGTTCATTATCGTTTGAATCCACAAAGTTGTATTGGTGGATAGCAAGCGAATGAGTGTATAAAACATCTCAAATACTTGGCATATTTCCGTACCCTGCTCACCCGATGGATATGATATGTGTACCAGGCAGTATATGTCGGAATATTTTTTCTGCCAAAGTTCTAGCAGATCAGTCTGCCACTCCAATGAGAAAGCATTTTCCATCTTGGTACATTCAAAACTAACGACATTTATGTTTCAATAAATAATGAAATTATAATAACAATAATGTTGGTTTTTTGTTGCTAATATTTAAGAACGACGCATTTGACGTTTAGTCGAAATTGGCCTTTGTGACAGTGGCGCCAACACAGACATGAAAAAAACAGAAATCGTTCGTGAATTAATTATACAAATCTAATAAACGTTATGATCTCTGATTACTGTCAGAATAAATGAGATTTCGCTGCGAAATCGGTAATATTCTGTAATATTGGAAGCTATGTGAAACTACTTGGCAAAGGAAGAGGTCCTGCCGCCCGGGGCGATCCTTGAATTTGCCGCCCCCAATATGTCCTCTAATTATGTTTTTAAATTACTTCAACTATTTATAACCTATGAATGTGGAGTTTTACCACGGGTGGCTTAATTTTTTTATGTATGGAAATAATTTCTCACAAAATATTGTTTTTATTTTTGAAAATGCCGCCGCCAAAAATGTGCCATGCGGGGCGGGCACCCGCCTTGCTACGCTACTGACTACTTAAACATCTTTTTAAAGATAAGGTTGAATATACATTTGTTTGTTTCATTTATTATGAAAGTAATCAGAGATCATAACGTTTCTACGATTTGTATAATTAATTCAAGAAATGAATTCACAAACGATTACTGTATTTTTTTGTCAGTGTTGGCGTCACTGACACAAAGGCCATTTTAGATAACACGTCAAATGCTTCACGACGTCGTTCTTAAAGATAATCTTCGACTCTAGTGTAAAAGATTACCGTTTTAAGCTTAGTTGTGAAGTATTTCGTCGAAATAATCCATGAGATGCTAGATGTCATATAAAACAAAAAAAGCGTTTAAAATTACCTTTTGAGAGTCATCTTCATTATCGATTAATTCGTCGTGACTCACCGGCGCCTCGTATTCCATCTTAAAGGAATATTCGTCTTTCCAGAAGTCATTCATATTATTCTGTAGATTTTCGCCGCTGTCGGGTATGTCCGAAGACGGCAATACATTTTCCGGTTCCTTTTTGATATCTATTATAACCTTTTTTCACTTACCGAGTTGATAACTGAGACAGTAAAAATCACGTTGAAATCATAGACTACGCTGCAAGCAGTGTTACCATAGACTACAATGGCTATTTTTTATTAATCTCTTTCCGCATAGACAATAAAATTTATGCGTTATCAAATGGGAAGAATATTAAAAATACTCTTTAATATTCTTCCCATTTATTTTTATGCTGTTTTCTGTATTAAGTCGATTCAAATGAATGACAATTTCTCTTTTTTCTCGTTTAACCCAAAATTAAAAACATAAAAAAAGTATTTTATTTAATGTAAGCTTTTATTGTAAGTGAAATAATATCTATACATAATCGAACACAAGCCAATAAAAACATATTGTCTATGGTCAGACTATATTTTGACATAAACGTTTTCTACAAGTTTCGCGTCAATCGTTGAGTTAATACTCTGGAATGGACATCAAGATAGAACCAGACGATGAATTGCTGTCGTTGAATGGTACATCAGGGATCGACAACGATGGTGAGATGAACGTCGGCATCTTTAGCGAGGATTATTCAACTGGCAGTGGATTTGGTGGACGTGTAAAGCAAGAATTTGACGGAGACGATCACTACAACGAAGAAAACGTAAGTTGAAATTGAACGGTAGAGTACACGAACGCAGTTATATGTTTTAAAACATAAAAGTATTGTGCTTCGAATGAATTTGTGTATGCATTTCGTTATAGCAGAATTGGTTTGAACCAAGCCACCTACATTACATTGTTTTGACAAATATCACATTTGAAAAATTGAACTGTTTATACTTAAAAGTTCATTATAACGCCAGTGTGTTCTTTATTTTTTTTAATGTAACCTTATTTGTTTTAAAACTAAAAGAAACTTACTCAACAAAATGTCGAATTCAATCACAATAATCTTTTTACTACCAAAAGAACACTTTTAACTGTCAGCCGTAAAAAAAAACGTCAGCGTGCTAGAGTTTAAAATTATTGTTCTAAATTCGGGATGCAAAATCCGCGGCCCGTTTGTTCATTTATTGTGGCCTTCGAATGTTTAATCTTGCAAGTAAAATATATAACATCATTTTTGTCATGTAAATCATTGAATTTGACGGTTTTTTATTGTTGAAGTATAATAAATCGTTTTACGACAAATTTTATTCTAAAGAGCTTTAGCTTAATTCTTAATAATAAACTTAAATGTATCTGTATTAGTTTGTGTTAACTTTTTAATAAGGGTACAACATTTTCGGTAGGTTGTCGCTATGGAGTCGCAGAAAATCAAGACAGAAAACGAAGACGGTTTGGAAAAATACAAAAAAGTACACTACGACGACGTCCGTTTCATAAAAGAAGAAAAGATTGATGTCGACGACTGTTTATTTGATGAACGAAAACTAAAAGAGGTGATTGTAAGTCTCCTATTTCAGGCGGTAGAACGGCGTTCCGGCACATTTTTTCCAAATATTTTTAAGCTTACAAATCAATTTTTATTTTTATTTTCCTTTGAAAACTTATTTTTATGCCGTAATACGTTTGTAATTATCTTTTAAATCATGATCTTCTGAAAAAGTAATAAAAATAAAAAAGAATTATCGATAGTTCGTATACAGCCGCGCGCGCATCGCATGTTTCGTAAGCGCTCGCTCTCAGACCGTGAAAATGGGAACCCGTCTCGGGTCACGTAAAATTGTCCACGATATGGCACAAATAAATTTTGTGTTCCATGACATATTCTAGAACATTTTTTTCCAATTGCTTAAAATGATTTAAAGCTTCGGCTTGCCTCAAAATGTCATATGGCGAAGAGCCGGTTGTTGAATCCGTCCGATATATATTGTACTGCTCGGATCATTTTGTGATAGTTTGAGTCTTTCGGTCCAAAGCCGTACTGATCTATGATAAACAATTTGTTTGAATCTATATTTAATAACACGTTCGACTCATTTCTGTTTTGACAAGAGCAAATTAAGTGGCCCTGTGATTTTTCATGATCGCACGGTTTTTACTATTCCGACAATTAGCATTCAGAAGATCAATTTTATTCAGTAAATTTACATTTATTTCTGTATCAGGGGAGATAATTTAACGAAATAATTTAACACTAGCTGTAAGCCCGTTGCCCAGCAACGGGAGATTTTTGCTGCATTGTGATTGATTTTTTTTAGTTTAATTTAATTTAATTTAATTTAATTTAAATTTATTTTATTTTATTTTATTTTATTTTATTTTATTTTATTCAAAAAAGTGGAGACTGGAAGGTTTGAAATGTGGTCGGACAGACATTATCGGCTATTAATATATAGAATAGCTGTAAGTCCGTTGCCCAGTAACGTGAGATTTTTGTTGCATTGTGTTTGATTTTATTTTATTTTATTTTATTTTAATATATTTTAATTTTATAGTTAGCAGATATTTCGTAAATTATTTAATATTTGGAATAATGTTTAAGTTTGCTAACAACCATTTTTCGTAGTAGCAGAAATTTCGTAAATTATTGAATTTTTGGAATAAAGTTTATGTTTGCTAACAACCATTTTTCGTAGTAGCAGAAATTACGTAAATTATTTAATTGTTGGAATAATGATTAAGTTTGCTAACAACCATTTTTCGTAGTAGCAGAAATTTCGTAAATTATTTAATTTTTGGAATAATGTTAAAGTTTGCTAACAATCATCTTTCGTAGTAGCAGAAATTTTGTAAATTACTTAATTTTTGGAATAATGTTTAAGTTTGCCAACAATTATTTTTCGGATTTTAAATTATTTAACAATTATTTCCAATAAAAATCAAAAGATCAAATCCAATTTTTCAATAAAAAATCAGTTGCACATTTTGTCCAAGTGTATGAAAAAAGCAAAATATTATTCTATGATATATCCATATCATAATTTGAATATTCTTAATGTATTAAAGAATTCTAACAGATTTTCAAGGTCAGACGTGAAAAGATTCATCATTATGATTCAATTGATCAAATCCGCTCCAAAAAATATTAGTCTCACATCGACTCACACGATCAAACGATTCATTTCGATAGCCCTATAATCATAGTTTGCAATAGTCGAATTAAAGTCTTTGATTATTCGAATATTATGATGTATGGTGATACTACACTTCAGCTCTACACCAAGAAATATCAAATTTTCAAACGTGGCGATATCAGAACATTCACGCCCGGTTTAAAATAAGCCGCTCCCATTGGATAGAACAACATTTCAAAAATGTGCTGTTCAAAATAAATCGAAATCATTGGTCTGTACCTTACTGCGGACGTTTTACAAACCTTATCGGCTATTAATATATAGATAACAAATAATTCGACATTTATGCATAAATACTATTCCAATCTTCGCTCTGTTCTTCACAAGTTGAATGAGTTCTTTCCCAAATTTATTTTTGTTTTACTATTTTTTTATAGGAAATTTCGCAAGACTACAAGAACATCAAGCGAGAAGACGATATTGAATTGCTTAACTTTAAAAGCGATGTTGTCGAAGATAGGCGTCCTGTTAAAGTGGAACAGTTTGACGTTGGGGAGTGTTCATATGTTGAAAGGACGCCAGATCAGGTAATGAAATCGACGTTTCTTGCTTTAAACCGTGTTTTACGTAGATCTATCAATATAGATAGATTATTTATTTTCATATAGATTATTTTGTTTTATTTTTTTTTCAGCCTCAAACTACCAATACAAAATCTAAAGATCCCTTTAACCCACCAGCGATAACTTCATCGAAAACTGATTTACCTTTGACGTCTTATATAAACCAAGTGCATATTAAAAAAGAATATTTACCACAAGAAGTGAACGTTGTTATAAAGCTTAACAATGGTGTTTTCTATGAGCGAAATTTCGTATGCAGGATTTGTGACGATATATTCCCATCATCGCACTTACTTGAGCAGCATGTTACTAACCATGCTTTATTAGAATATAATGAGGGAAACAGGTTCGTCATATTTTTATTATTGAATAACTTCTGCTGCCATAGCAACAATGTTATTAAAGTCTTCTATACTTCGTAATGTAGTTATTATTTCTTGATATCATAATTAATTAGTTGAGTTAATTATAGTATCAGAGAATTTTTAGTCAAGTTTTTAACAATTTTTGAGTTATTAAGTGTTACATTTACTGTATAAAAAGACAGTATTATAATATTAACAATCATTCTCTAAATCTATTGAAACTCTGAAAGCCTTTTATATTGCTTGTTTTTTGTTTTATGTTTTTTCTTTCGAGTTTTGATTTGTGCTTGAAACCATTACTATCTTTTGACTCCTGAAAGCTAAGAAATTTATTTTAACTGGTTTAAGCAAGGCACAAGAAGTAGCACTTTTGTTTGATATTTGACTTTTTATTTTATTTTTCATGTAACAATTAAGTGAGAAGCTCGAAGCGGATATCAAAATAGAACCAGAGCATGAATTCCTGTCGTCCTCTTATCATTACTCTTGTGATAGCGATAGTCGCCAAAATAATATGAATGTCGTATGTAGTGAGGATCATTCAATTGACATCAAACACGAAGCACTCAAAGTCCGCGAAACAATAATTGACCATGAAAATCATCACCGGTCGAAAAAGGTATTTCAAGCTCATATTTATTTTCAGAAAATAGTTGTTTAAGTATAGTTTATTTTCAAAGTAACGTATATTTTTCTACCTTTGTCATAAGAAGGGTTTTGTCAAAAAGTTGTATTTGAAATATGTTAAAAATAATAATATGCCGTCGAAGTTGAACGGCAATGTCAAGCTTCAATATTTTAGCTTGCAAATAACAAAAAAAATATTCTAACAGCAATAAAAGCTGTATACTGTTTGAATTTTTGTTTCTTACCATCAAAATCGACCTATACTCACCCTTATATAGTACAATGTTTCCCTTTTTAAATCACAAAAAAATCGAGAAATGTTGAAATTATAAAGAGACGTGATATTAACTGTACTCACTGGTCTAATAAAGAAACCAATTTTTTTTACTCAGTATCACTTTGATTTGTTCATTTTTTTGACATAAAGCCAATATTCATCAGTTATAACAAACCCTAAAATAATTCATTTTTGGCATTGCTATTTTTTTACAAAATATCCATTTTATATTTAAAAAAAACTAATAAAAACATTCAATTAGACAAATGTGATTTAAAATATTATTTTTGCTTACAGACAGAAACATTACTGCGTTCTGGAAAAAAGAGGTTTGACTGTGACCAATGCAGTTATAGAACTGCTCTGTCTGGTAACTTAAAAAGGCATACAATGTCTCACACTGGAGAAAAGCCTTTCAAATGTGACGTGTGCAGTTTTAGATCTACTAATTCTGGTCACTTAAAAACGCATAAAATGTCACACACTGGAGAAAAGCCTTTCAACTGTGACCAATGCAGTTATAGAACTGCTGTGTCTGGTAGCTTAAAAAAGCATAAAATGTCACACACTGGGGAAAAGCCATTCCAATGTGACCAATGCAGTTTTAGATCTGCCGATTCTGGTAACTTAAAAATGCATAAAGTGTCACACACTGGAGAAAAGCCTTTTATCTGTGACCAATGCAGTTATAGAACTGCTGTCTCTGGTCACTTAAAAAGGCATACAATGTCACACACTGGAGAAAAGCCTTTCAAATGTGACCAATGCAGTTTTAGATCTGCTGATTCTGGTAACTTAAAAACGCATAAAATGTCACACACTGGAAAATACCCTTTAAACTGTGACCAATGCAGTTATAAAACTGCACTGTCTGGTAGCTTAGAAAAGCATAAGATATCACACACTAGAGAAAAACCTTTCAAATGTGACCAATGCAACTATAGAGCTTCACGTTCTCATATCTTAAAAACGCATAAAATGTCACATACCGGAGAAAAGCCTTTTAAATGTGACCAATGCAGTTATAGAACTGCTGATTCTGGTAGCTTAAAAAAGCATAAAATGTCACACACCGGAGAAAAGCCTTTCAAATGTGACCAATGCAGTTATAGAACTATCGAGTCTGGTAACTTAAAAAGGCATAAAATGTTACACTCAAGAGAAAAGCCTTCCAACCAATGATTTTGACCAATGCAGTTATAGATTTGTTGCGTATGGTGATTAAAAAAGGCATAAATGTCACACACAAGAAAAGCCTTTTTAATGTGACCAATGCATCCTTATGATCTTATTCATGAATAAATAAAGAATTCTTTTTTATACGATGATAATGGCAATTTATTGTTCTTATATTAGTGTAATCTACAGGAATATAATATATTTTTAGGAAGTGAGTTGTGATGCCTCAATTTTTTTTAATTGTTTAACTGCTATCCCTTACCATTTTTTTATAAACAGTTATTTGATGAAAATGAGTTGCGAAAAACATTTTTATGAAAAAAAAAATTGAAAAATCTAACGAAATAAATTTGGATAAAATGATTTTATTCTTTGTTTCCTTTTGTTCTCCCATATTTTTATTCAAAAAAATTAAGGAAATGCTATTTTTTTCACAGTGTAAAAGAAATGGAATATATTATGAAATTATACATTTAAATAAAAAAAAATGATATTGTTATAGCCCACTCATCTGAAAAAAAACTATGTTTTCAAGTATTAAGCATGGATTATTATTATAGGGACTTTTGACCAGTGCAGTTACTAATTTGCTAACACTGGTGTTTTTGAAAAGCATTAAAGATGCAGGCAGGACAGAAACCTTTCAATAATCATATTCTTTTCTTGACAAAATCTATTCGCAGATCATTGCTGTTACGTTTTCTGACCGCGTAGAAGTTTTCAATGTTAAAAGTTTTTGTTCTACCTGAAAATAAATATTATATTTTAATTGTTGAAAAGGACTCAAGGATCAGGCCTGGATATAGGTCGACTGTAGACGCAAGCCGCTCCTTAACAGCGACCTTTTCCGCGCTTTATGTTGTACTATGTGAATTATTTTCAGGCGAATTTTGCCAACAAATAGTTCGTCGTCACCTCGATATGTTCTAACGTCGAGAAGTTCTTTCTTTTGTTTTGTGCTGTAAAGAAGGTGGTCAATTAATCTGCGTCTTCGTGTGTCCATCAAGAGAGGTCCATGTGTATTTATGGATGTTTTTAAGCAGGAGGATGATTTCGCCAATGGCGGGTTCACTCAATAAGTCTCTCACTATTGTCGCTTGGGGTATCCAGGCAATAGTGTTGAGTTAAATTGTCTTTTATTAGTGCTGACTTCTTTTTTCGGTATAACATGGTGTATTAAAATTAAATATTCCTCTTCATAAATTTGATTTTCATAGGAACTCTTACGCTCTTTGTTAACCTTTTGTACACCAACGCCTCACCCGTGAGTCACATGCGTATTGACTCCATACGCTAACGTCTCACCGGTGAGACGCGATGTTTTTTCGTTGAAAATATTTTTTTTTTTAATAAATAAAAATAATTATGCTAGCAACCTCTATGTTTGAACCTAATAACGTTCTTAACAGCATGCATGAACAATGATAGTAGCTCTTTCTTCTTCGTAAGCGAATAAATAAACTCTATCATATTTTATGTTTTTTATTTGAGATATAATTTTAGGAACATTATGATATTCTCAAACATGTCGATAATCCGATGAGATCATTTCTTCAATATTTTTATTCGAAATCTTAAAAGGTATTCTTTTTTTATTTATATAAATAAATACTGAAATTAAAAAATATATAATTGAGTATAGAAAGAAAAAAAGGAGGAAAAAAAATACTTATCTTTTCCTTTATTATGAAAAAATATTATTCCAACTTTTGAAATTGAAATTCAAGTCACTTAATCATAAATTTAAGAAGTTACCTGACATGAAACAAGCCGTTTTGCCATCAGCATTCTATAGATTTTTATAAAATATGAAGATTTAGTTTAACATACACTTCACAGAATAAATATTGAATAACTAGTGGTTCATTTTCCGTTCGGTTGTTGGATGTTTTCAATGTCCATAATTCTCTTCCACCATTAAACTTTAAAATAAGCTAACTATAACGTTTTCAATCTAAAACATCCCAACAGAACGATTTAGTGAAATATTGTGTAAAAGCGAAAATGGCTAAAATATTACTACCAACCAGTTGTTCTTAGTAGATTGCACTATAGTCGAAGAAAAAATATAATTTCGTTAATTGTAGGTTTTTTTTTTTTTTTTAAACAACAATACACAGTTTGGCAATCAGATAATCTAAACAAAGTTAATCACATATTTTAAAGTGTAGTAGTAATGGATTCGAAAGAAGAGGCAGGCAGGATTGAGGCTTTCCGGAGGCATCCGCAGCACGTGACCCAGCCAGTTCCAACGTCTCTCCATAACCACTGACGTGATGGGACGCTGTCTTGTACGCTCCCTTATCTCTGAATTCCTCCGCGTGGCGGCCATATGCTCCACATAAGGAGCGAACATGGCCAAAGAAGAAGAAGTAATGGATTCTAATTGAAAATACAATTTTGATAATAAAGCAAAACAGCTTCTCTTGGTGAAGAAACTGCAAGTAGAAATGGTATTTCTATACCTATTTGTAGAGAAACCAAATGGCTTATTCACTAAATATATAATAAAAATAAATAAAATTTTATTATTATTGAAACGCATGCAAAAAATAAGCACTAACTTTTGAAAATATTCATAATATATCGACTGTGGAAAGGAAAAAGGACGTAACCCTCAAATTTCCAAAATACTTTTTTTCAATAATTACAATGTATACAACTTGACACACATTCTATCAAAAGGATGGAAGTTGAAAATGCCGAATAAGTATCCAAATATAGCTTTTAAGTTTGAAAAAGATGACCTTGTAAAAAGTTAAAACCAAGAAAAAACACTGAAATAAGTTTTTCTGAGACAACTTCTTTAATTTATATTAGGTTATGTCAATTAAACACCAGCTTAGAATTCTCCGCGCACTTCATGGTTGTGTATAATTAATAATTTGCATACGTCACAAAATCATCAAAATACGTTTTTAACGCCTCCTGTAAAATTTGATATGTGTGGGTTACGTCCTTTTTCCTGTCCACAGTCGATATTATAAAGAAAGACAGCATAGAAGATACAATGTGCGATAAAGTTTGTATGTTGTGCTTTAATTCCTTGAAGGTTCAACGGCTAACATTATGCTTGTTTCGTATTTAAGGGTTCAGTGTCAACACATTTAAAAGTCTCATTTAAAAGGCTTATCTCCAGTGTGTGACATTTTATGCGTTTTTAAGTTACCGGACACAGCAGTGCTATAACTGCACTGGTCACATTTAAAAGGTTTTTCTCCAGTGTGCGACATTTTATGATTTTTTAAGTTTCCAGATTGAACAGATTTATAATTGCATTGGTCACATTTGAAAGGCTTTACTCCGGTGTGTGACATTTTATGCGTTTTTAAAAAACCAGACCGACATGTTTTATAATTGCATTGGTCACATTTGAAAGGCTTTTCTGCAGTGTGTGACATTATATGCGTCTTTAAATCATTAGACCGAGTTGTTTTATAGTTGCATTGGCCACATTTGAAAGGCTTTTCTTCAATATGTGACATATAATGGATTTTTAAGCTACCGGAACCAGCAGTTCTTAAACTGCATTGGTCACAATGAAAAAGCTTTTCTCCAGTGTGTGACATTTTATGCGTTTTTAAATCACCAGACGCAACAGTTCTAAAACTGCATTGGTCACATTCGAAAGGCTTTTCTCTAGTGTGTGACATTTTATGTGTTTTAAAGTGACTAGATACAGAAGTTCTGAAACTGCATTGGTCACAATTGTAAAGCTTTTTTTTAGAATAAAGTTTTAATTTTGTCTGTAACGAATAAGAAAGAGCAGTTTTAAATCTTATCGGTCTTACTACTTTAATGTTTTTATAACCAGCACAGAAAATAAATAATGGTATGTCACCATTGAATAATGTCATTATTATAACTGTCTTTATTCAGTTTATCAGTTATTCAGTCAATAATGCGACAATGAAGTTGGACTGTTTTTAAACGAGAAGGCCTCGATTTGAATGGAGTAAAACAGCAAATATCAATTATTTCTGTTTTTTTTAAAAGAAAAATGAGTACAATTCTTTACATTCAGTTGCGGTTGAATATTGAAAAAATCGTGTCGATAAACTAATAATTCTTCAGAATAAACAGTTCTATTGGGGCATTATTCATACTTGGAACTCTTTTTTCCAGAATAATGTAACGTTTCTGTCTATAAGCAAAACAATATTTTGAATCACATCTGATTCAACGTTTTATTTAGACTTTTTTTTCTATTGGATATGTTGCTTTAATTCCATTGTCACAAATATTTTTTTTAAATGCATATTATAATTGACGAACAGCTACGTTTTGTTATTTAATGTAGGCAAATCAGAACGAATACTGAGTAAAAAATCGTTGATTAAAATTACAAATGACATTCAATAATAAAATATTTCTCGATATTGATGGTGAGAAACGAAAAATTTAAAAATCACTGAACTATTATTGCTGTTTTCATACGTAAGTTATTTGCACGCTAGAATTTTTAAGCTCAATTTTATTTTTTAAATTTGGCGACTTATTAATATTTGTTAATAACTCGTCTAAAAAAATTTTTTTTTTTTTTTTAAATACAACTCACTTTTATGCCAATTGTTAGAAATATCTTTTTCGACAGGTGATGTTTTTCTTGTTCAATTATTTTATCGTGGACTTCGAGTGCCTCGTGTTTGATGTCAATTGAATAATCCTCATTGCAAATGTCATTCACATTATTTTTCACATCAGGTTCCGTTGAGAAATCGGTATCAAAATTCGCTCTTCATTGTTACATAAAATGAAAGAATAAATCCATGTTAAATAAAATCTATATATATAAAAGAAAGTGGGGTTTGTTACACCACGTATATCTCGAGAATTGCAGCTCGGATTTTAATGATCTTTGTTTTATTAAATTCGTATACGCCTAGAATAGCAGAATAAGCATTAAAACATCGGAAAAATATCACGGGAAAGAAATTATGAATAAAATAAATGTTTTCATACTGTTTCATTTTGTTTATTTGAAATTTCCAATTCAATCCAATTTATCCATTCCATTCCAATTTAAAACAATTGAAATGGACGTCTTTAAATTCAAATTTCCTGGCTTAGAATTGAAAAATCGTAATAATATTGAGAGAACTTTATTTAAAAGTTTGCATCGCTACAACGTTTTTTAAATAATCGAATATTCTGATTCGATTTTTGAAGCTATAATTATAGGGCTGGGAAACGATTTTTTGGAGCTGATTTGACAGATTTTGATCAGTGACGTCATTGATTCGATTATTGGAGGTATGGTTATATTTTGCACTTGGCCTTGAAAATATTTTTAATTTCTTACATGCATTAGGAATATTCTAATGACAGTATGGATATTTAATAGAACTGTATTTAGACTTTTATTTTAAAATCTTCTACTAGGAAAAATGATTGTTAGCAAACTTTAACATTATTCTAAAAATTAAATAATTTACAATTTCAAGATTTTTTGGAGCTGATTTGACAGATTTTGATCAGTGTCATTGATTCGATTATTGGAAGGTATGGGTTTATTTTGCATCTGGCGTTGAAAATCTTTTTGATTTCTTACATGCATTAGGAATATTCTAATGACGGTATGGATATTTTATAGAACTATATTTACACTTTATTTTAAAGTCTTCTACTACGAAGAATAATTGTTGGCAAACTTAAACATTATTCCAAAAATTCAATAATTTACGAAATTTCTGCAACTATGAAAAATGGTTGTTAGCAAACTTAAACACTATTCTAAAAATTCAATAATTTACAATTTAAATACTGCAGGGCAGTCGATGTATGCCCCGAGGTCTATTTTTTTTTACTACGAAATATATTTGTAGACTTTTTAATTAATCTAAAAATTATATTATTTACAATTTAAATACTGCAAGGCTGTCAATATATTATGTCCCGAGATCTAATTCTTCTTCTACGAAATATATTTGTTAGCAAACTTAAAACATTTCAAATATTCTAAAAAATATATTATTTACAATTTAAATACTGAAGGACTGTCGTTATATATCCCGAGATCTTTTTCTTTTTCTACGAAATAAATTTGTTAGCAAACTTAAACATTTCAATTATTCTAAAAATTATCTCTATCTCTATATAGGCTTGACCGATTTTTATGATTTTTTTAATGTATATTTGTTAGGTAGTAGAATAGGTTTTAAAGTATATTTCATCCCGCTAGGTGAAGGATGTCCTTATCCCGAATTTTTTTTCAATATTTTTGACGTTCGTCGTTCGTATTTCAAACAGAACGAACGTTGTTGAATGACAGATGGCGCTAAGTGCGCAGCGACTTACGTCTTTTTAAGTTTGATACGTGCCATGGTTACGTCAAACAATCAAAGGGTATTGTAAACAATTATCAAGTGAATTTGTAATAGTCATCACAAAGGATTTCTTTCGCTGTCAAACAATTATGCCACCTAAAAGACTTGCTTTTAGTTGATCTAGACCTCAAGCACGAAAAAAACGGCATCACGAGCTTCAGAAACAGACGAGCAAGTTTGGAAACCGTTCGAGCTCTCACTGCTCAAGCCCCATCGTCTGATACAATGATATGCAAACAACCCTTTTGACCGTGATAAGGAACGAGAAACAATTTGATGTCGACAAATTGGGTACATTCGTTCAAACAAATCTTCCGAAATTGGTCCCAGAACAACGCATAGCGTAAGACAGAATTATGCATGTAATCAAACACAAACCAAAATGTTGGATCACGAAAAAATATTGTTGGCAATCGCTTCATCTGCAATTACAGCAAATCTTTTGGATGGTGGTCAAATAGCGAATTCAGCAAAGAAATTGCCTTTGAACACCAACATGCAATATCAAAAAAAAATAATGATTGATGAAGGACTTTAATCATATCAACTCATTAAATGGAACGAATTTACTATGGCGCACAAAAAGGCATTGAAAAATCTTCACTGTATGTACACTAAAAGAATTGAGAGGAAATGAACAGGTCTTTGGTGGCGAAACTTTTTTATTGTCTGGTGTTTTTCGGCAAACACTACCAGTTATACCACGTTCAATGATGAATGAATCAAGTGCATGTCTCAAATCATCAGTTTTATGGTGACATGTGCAGAAATTGACTTTGAAAGCTAGTATGCGTGTATAATTACAAAATGATGCATCCGCTGAACATTTCAAAAAACAATTGTCAGATATTGGTAATGAAAAATAGAAATCAATGAATCCACACATTACCACCAAGCTTCTGTAAAATTACAGAAACCGTAAGCGAATTGATGCACAAAGTTTTCCCAAATATCGCACAGAATTACAAAAATCATCAGTGGCTTAGTGAATGAGTTATATTAGCAGTCAAAAACAACGATGGTAATGCCATAAACTTCAGGATTCCAAACGAAATACCAGGCAAAGAAACAACGTATAAGTCCATCGATACTATAAATTGATCAAGACGAAGTTGTCAATTATCCAACTGAATTCTTAAACTCACTTAATTTGCCAGGCATGCTACCGCACGTTTTAACTCTAAAAATTGGCGTACCTATCATTCTTTTCCGAAATATAAATCCACTACGACTTAGAAACGGAACCAGGCTTTCAGTGAAAAAGTAATGAACAATATCATCTAAGCTTCAATTTTAAATGGAAAATTTAAAGGAAACGATGTACTGTTGCCAAGCGTTTCGATAATTCCGACAGAATGGCCATAAGAATTAAAATGTTTGCAATTTCCGGTGAGACTCGCATTTGGACAATCGCTACAAGTGTGTGGAATAAATTTTAAAAATCCATGCTTCTCACATGGACAGCTGTATCTGGCCTGCTAACGCGTTGAAAAACTTAAGATCTATTCATATACGCACCACCCAAAAAAACAATATATATCCAAAAGGCATTTATCCAATGTGTGACTTTTTATGCCTTTTTAAGTAACTAGACTGAGTTGTTTTAAAAATGCATTGATCACACTTGAAATTCTTTTCTCCAGTGTGTGACATTTTATGCCTTTTTAAGTTACATGACTGAGTTGTTTTAAAAATGCATTGATCACATTTGAAAGGCTTTTCTCCAGTGTGTGTCATATAATGCAATTTTAAGCTAGCAGACAAAGCAGTTCTATAAATGCATTGGTCACATTTGAAAGGCTTTTCTCCAGTGTGTGACATTTCATGCGTTTTTAAGTGACCAGACGCAGCAGTTTTAAAGCTGCATTTATCACATTCAAAAGGCTTTTCTCCAGTGTGAGACATTTTATGCGTTTTTAAGTAACTAGACCGAGTTGCATTAAAACTGCATTGATCACATTTGAAAGGCTTTTCTCCAGTGTGTGTCATATTATGCAATTTTAAGTTAGCAGAAATAGCAGTTCTGTAACTGCATATGTCACATTTGAATTGCTTTTCTCCAGTGTGTAACATTTTATGCGTTCTTAAGTTGCCAGACTCGGCTGTTCTATAACTGCATTGGTCACATTTAAAAGGCTTTTCTCCAGTGTGTGTCATTCTATGCCTTTTTAAGCTACTAGATACAGCAGTTCTATAACTGCATTGGTCACATTTAAAAGGCTTTTCTTCACTGTGTGACATTGTATGATGTTTGATGTTACCCGATTGGGCATGTTTTTTCTTCGTTCCGTCACGTTTGAAATGTTTTTTTCCATTGCGAAAGGGTTTATGTTTTTTTAAGGAACCAAGATTAACAGTTTTTATGGTGCCTTGTATATAATTAAAATTAATTTTCCTAGAATGTAATGTTTTCGTCTGTAAGCAAAACAATATTTGATTATTCAATGCTTTCTTTCAGGTTTTGTTTATATTTTAAAAGAAAAAGGTGCCCAAAAATAGCATTGTAATAGATAAAAATTTTAAGAGCTAACATAATACCGGAAAAACGGTAAAATTTTTCTTAAAAATAATTTGATGTAAACAAATCAAAATACTGAAATAAAATCAATTGCTAAATACACCTATAACTAGAATTAATGAATAATAAGCAAAATGTTTATCGATTTTTATGTTATTTTAAAAACACAAAAAAGCAAGGCACGTTTGGTCATAGTTTATCATTGAATTGAATTGAAAGGGTGACAAAATCTCAAAATTCAAACAACTCTTAATTATTTTTACTGTTTTAATGTATAGTTTAATTTTTTAAATAAACATTTTTGACAAAAAACTGTTCAAATGACTGTTTTTTCGGAAAAATAAATATGAGTTTGGAATACCTTTCTAGACTGGTGATGATTTTCATGTTCAATTATTTTTTCTTGGACTTCGAGTGCCTCGTGTTTGATGTCAATTGAATGATCCACGATCAATATGTCATTGGTATTATTTTGGTGACAATCGAAATGAAAAGAGTCCTGATTGGACGATGATAGTAATTCATGGTCTGGTTCTATTGTGATATCCATTTTCAGCTTCTCACTGAATTGTTACATGAAAACCAAAACAAAAATTCAAATATTAGCCCTGAGTTCTCCTTCTTGTAATTGACTTTAACGGTCAAATAAACATATTTCAAACTGCCAAGTGTAGTATTTCCGAACGAAAAATATATAAAAAAATTAGTGTGCATATTGAATAAAACACGTTAACGTAGTAAACAATAATTTTGCATTGAAAATTTTGGCATAGCACGAAGTTTGGAAGAGATTTCATTTTTGCCACGGCAACATAAGATATCGAATAATAAAAAAGTAACGAACCAATTTTTCCCATCTATTTTAAATATAGCATGGCTAATGAGATGCTGCTTCAGCATATTTGATGAAGGGAATATATCATTACAATCATTACAGACGAAATTTCGCTCATTAAACACAGCATTTTCCATCAGTATAATGGCGACCATTTTCTCCTGTAATATTGTCGTAATTGTGTTTTGTTCATGAATATTAACTTTTGCTTGTTTTCGATTTTGAGGCAAATTAATCGAATGTAATTCAGTGTGAACTGAAGATTTGACACTAGTAGTTTGCAACTGAAAATAAAAATAGGACACAACATAAAAACAAATAACTTAATATATTTTGCTGATATTGTAATAATTAACTGAAGTATTTTCAAGTTAAAACAAATGGTAAATAAACATTCTAGTTCTATAGTTCTCGTCACAAACATTAAAATTTCACGGTGACGTCGTTATCCTATTTTATTCGATAAGTCGTTAAATTTATATGGTTCCTGATAACAAAGATATTTTAAATTTAAAACCATAAATGGGACTTAACAGGCGTAAGATCATCAAATAAACATAAACAGAAGATATGAAATAAAACTTGACAACAATAAAATGATAAGAAATAGTTTTCGGTTACCTTTATAGACTTATGATGAGTGTCGAGTGCTTCAAATTTGATGTCATTCAAATTGCTTCTAAAATGATCGCTTTCATAAGGGTGACCTGGTGTTTTTGCTGACACTGAGTCGTCGTCCAGTTCAATTGTGACATTAGTTCGAAGCTTCGCTCTAAATAAGAATATAAAAACAAAGAAAAAGTGAGCACGATGAATAAAATTTGGCTGTTTCTACATATGTGTCAACATTCATCGAAAAAAGGTGAAAAGTAACGTGAGTTTGTAATATCCACAAATATTACAATATATATTTTTGATACGTCAGAACTTATTTCAGTGTTGATGCTCGGATGAATGGATTAACCAAATTAGCTATCAACAATGTAAAACAACTTGATCTCTTTACACCTAATATAAAATGACAGCAATGGTATCAAATCTCATAAACGCTTTTGAGCGAGCTGCGGGGCTTATGACCTAATTTTACTCACCTGATTTCATCATCAAATTTTAATTTAGCATGGCTAGTAACATGCTGCTCAAGTGAGTGTGATGATGGGAATATATTATAGCAAACACTGCATACAAAGTTTCGCTTGTAGAAAACACCGTTTTTAAGATTTATTACAACGTTCACCTCCCGCAGTAAAAACTCCCTTTTAATATGCACTTTGTGTATGTACGACTTCAAAGATGGTAGATCAGTTTGAGACGAAGTTATCGCTGGCGGTTCAATGAGATCGTCAGTGATGGTTTTGGTCGTTTGAAACTGAAACAAAAAAAAGTCTCAATTTAATGCCTTTTTTTTTTAAACCATGTCCGCTCCCAATGTGGAGCATATGGACTCCTAATGGAGTTTATCTCAACAGAAGTGTTTCTACGAGAACTGCTTGTTACTCAGTTGCTCAACCTCTCTTTTTTTAAAGAGAGTAGGGATAGAAGAATAGGGCTAGGACAGGATTAGTGGTAAGCTAATCGCTCTCGGTACGCCCCGTTCATAGGATAGGATGGGTGAAAGGAGGGAATTCAAGACATCACATACATCCATGCCTTTGAACAGAAATTCATAAATCGATTGAAAAATCTATTTATAAAAACTGTCCGTACCGGGATTTGAACCCGGGCCCTCCGTAGCCGAAGCCAACCACGTTAACCACTCGACCACACAGGGGACACAATTTAATGCCTAAGTCTCTATTAACCTACAAAAAATGATGAAATTCAAAAGATATATTCACTTTTTCTGGGCTTAAGCCAAGACCCTTGCAATTACCGAAGACCACAAAAGATGATGATCGCTTAGTTCAAGCGTGTCCAACTCGTGGCCCAGCAGAAGGTTTTGTGTGGCTTTTTCAACGTTTCGAACTGTCATTGTTTTTATATAAACGGTGCTAGCTTACTGAGCAAAACAGATCGAATGTGAAGCAGCCTATTTAATGATACTCGTCTATGACGCTTTTATGAGCCTTATAACGGAGAGACGGCTGTAATTCAATCAAAAGACGATGAATCTAAAATCTGGAGTAACGTGGCCCATCAAACAGATGCAATATGTTATTTCAGTTGGACAGCCCTGGTTTAGTTGTTGACGCTTAAATGTAGTTAGAGTCTACAATCGCTTAGAAATTGAATTTTACTGCAAAAGCGCTCATAGCCTGTTGATTTGAAAATATGTCTTATTTGTCCATGAAAAAATGTATATTTCTTAGGTATGATATACATTTTTACTTTCGGAAAACTTCTCTTTGCAAGAAATGCTTTCATTGCATACAGTAAAAAATAACCAAGCGACTTTTTCTGAGTGATATTAAATTTTATTTTTAAATCCATCGGTCTTTGCATATTTATTTGAGGTTATGACCGCTGCACGTGTAAACCACGTTATAACCATGACGACATGTGATTTTTCAAATAGCTGACTGAGTTAATAGTGTTTAAGATTACCTTAGTAGTGTTGTGATGATCTATTTCGTCAATAATTTTTTCCTGCTTCACGAGCGTCTCCACTTTGATATCAATCGACTGTTCCTTATTCGAAGTAGCATTTAGGGTGATTTGACGAGTATCGCTGTCAGATGTACTTATTGGCGCTAATTCATCGTCCGGTTCTATTTTGATATTCATTTCAATCGAATTTTTGTAAAGTCAGTAGGAAGTAATGTAGAAGCTTTATAAAATATGGCGTTACCATAGATAATAGCTATAAATATTTTTCTCAACTTTTCATAGACAAATAGGTTTATGTATAATAAGACATAAAATTATAGAGAATAGAAAGTGCAATACAAATGATAAGGACTTGAGAAATGCATCTGAAATTATTTATATCTGATATATCATATCTTTATATGGAAGACACATCAAAATGAATAATTTGAAATAAAAACGAGAAGGTAAGTTACTCGATCGAACAACTTTAAATACCAAACATAAGCCTTAATACTATATTTTAATTCCTCATTAAACAATCTCCTTCTTCAAACAAAATAATTCCAATTTTATAAAATGATGCTTTGCTGGTATAAACCAAAATAGGTAAATAAATTTTATAGCCATGGATTCTGTTCCTCCTTCTACTCCACCTTGAAGATGTTGCATTACGCAAACTCTTTTTAGTGTATACGGTTTCGCATTTTTTTTGCGACGGATATAATTACGTATTTTTGACGATATAACTTTTCGAAAGAGGAAAAAAAACTTCTACCAACCACAGGTTGCTCAATCTGATTACAAAAAATTTATAAAATGCATATTAGGTGAATGGGTGTAGTGGTTTACCTTTTACAAGAGCAAAATCGATAAACTAACTGACAAGAACCCACTTTCGTTCAATCAATATTAAAAAGTCTGACAGCCCTAGTAAAAATTACATATTTAAGTAAGAAATGAAAACGTTCATCATATTATTTGGCTGCTTCGGTAGCATCAATTAAAATATAACTGCTTAATTATAAATAAAAATAGAACAATTCTTATGCATAATCGAACGGAAAATAATACTCCCAACAACAGCCGAAAGGGCAATTGGAGCAATCCATAAGGCCCTACAACAAATCGTGATGACACCGATGATGAGCCAATATAAATAATATTGTCTATGGTCAAACTATATTTTATCATTTTTGTGTATTACGTGTCAATTATTGAGTCAATACTCTGCAATGGACATCAAGATAGATCCGGACGATGAATTGCTGCCATCGCATGTTGCCTCAGGGATCGACGACGATGCTGAGATGAGCGTCGAAATCTTAAGCGAAAATCTTTCACCTGGCAATGGATTTGACGTACGTGTGAAGCAGGAAGAATTAGACGAAGACGATTTCAACAAAGAAGAAAACGTAAGTTGAAATTAAGGGGTAGAGTGCTTGAACGCAGTAATTTTTTAACACATTACAGTATTTGTGGCTTAGTTGTTTTCACGTAAAACAATCAAGCCCGCTTGTAACAGAAGTCGATTTCGAAGGAATTTGTGCGTGCATTTCATTATAGCAGAATTAATTTAAGCCTAGCCACCTTTACATTGTTTTGAGATTCATATCATACTATTATTATGCTAAGTGTTTTCTTTTTTTATAATGTAACCAAACTCATTTTGAAGACTAAACGAAACTATTTCATTCCATATTTCCCAAAAAAATGTAGAAAAGTGGCCTAACAAAGAGATGCATTATTTTAACTGGCCCACTGAATGATTTCAGTTGGACACGTTTGATATAGTTGATTACGCTTAATATTATGTTACAATCGCTAAGAAATTGAATTTCACTGCAAAAGCGATGAAAGTTTGTGATCTGAAGATATGTCATATTTTTCTTTGAAGAAATGACAATTTTTCAGGTTAATATATTTATTTATTCGCACAAAGCAGCTACTTGGAAGAAATGATTTCATTGCATATAGTACAAGGCGACTTTGTCCTACTGATATTCTATTTTTAAAAAACCTCAACGGTCATAACTTATTAGTTTGAGGTTATGACCGCTGCACGTGATGACCACGTAAAACCCATTACGATGTATTTATATGATTTGTTAATGAGCCGAGTGACTAAATAGTGTGTAATATTTAACCTGGTAATTTTGCCATAAGCCCTAGCACGGACTATTGGGGCGAAAAACTTCACAGACTAAGCTAAAAACAACGCCACGATTTAAAATATTCATTGAAGCATCCCGGAAGCACGTTAAAATCACACATTATTATGAAGAACACTGATAAATAAATTGGTAAATATGTCATTTAGTAGCACCTCGACTATTGCCGCGCGCGCGGCCATTGCGAATATTGGAGGCGAAGATTTCGTATTACGTATAATTTATCAGTGTTCTTCTTTTTAGCGTGTAGTTTTAACGCGATTATCAAGCCCTCAATAAAATATTTTAAATCGTGGCGTTGTTTTCAGCTCAGTTCGTGAAGTTTTTCGCCGCAATAGTCGGTGCTACTTGGTGCTACTAAATGACATATTTACCAATTTATTTATCAGTGTTCTTCATAATAATGTGTGATTTTAACGTGCTTCCGGGATGCTTCAATGAATATTTTAAATCGTGGCGTTGTTTTTAGCTTAGTCTGTGAAGTTTTTCGCCCCAATAGTCCGTGCTAGGGCTTATGGCAAAATTACCTTTAACCTTATTAACGTCATGATAATCTGTTTCGTCAACCATTTCTTCTTGTTTCGAGAGCGTCTCGAGTTTTATGTCAATCGACTGTTGCTCTTCCAAGATAGCTTTCACGTTGTTTTGACGATTATCGCTGCTATGAGCGTTGTCAGGCGTATTTTTCAGCTGTAACTCATCGTCTGGTTCGATTTTGATATTAATTTTGAAAGAATTTTGATTTAGTCAGTAGAAATCGAAGAACACGTTCTATAAAATATGGTTAACCATAGATAAAATTGACGAATATTTTATTCATCTTTGCATAGACAAAATATTCGATGAATGATTAGACATAAAATGATAGAAAATAGTAACTGCTCTACTAATGACTAGGAGTTACTGAATTTTTGTGAAAAAATACATCTTTTATCCATTTGCATGTGTTTTCCATATAATGATCTGGAAATTCAAACGAGAAGGTAAATTACTTGATCGTACAACTTAAAAAAATAACATATAGTCCCTAAGACTGAATATTTAAAAAATTGTCTTTTTGCAAAGCCATCTTTCTTTTTGTATGGAACAATTCAAATATTATAAAAATGTCATTTTTTTAAATCAAACCCAAAATTGGTAATTGAATTTTAAGCCTTGTATTCTTTTATTTTAACATTTCAAAATAATTCAACTTTAAGGTATTTTAGACAAGCAGTAAGCGATTTTTTTGTTCTAGGCTTGACAATATAGCTTTTTCAAGGTGATCAAAAATGACATTTCTTTTAAAAACTGATTGAAAAAGATTGATAAAATGAATTGAAATCGCTTGCGTGCATGTATAAAACTTTTACATGTGCAAAAAGCAATTAACCAACTGACATGAACCCACATTTGTAAAGTTGATGTAAAAAATCCAGCAGCCCTAGCAAAAATAAAATATTATAATAAGAAATGAAAATAAATGTCATATTATTTGGCTGCTTCCGCGGCATCAATTGAAATATTAGTTTTGAATCAAAACTTTAAGGTCAGTGTAATCCTATACTTAATCGAACACACGCCGATAATAAAACTTATTGTCTATGGTCAAACTATTTTTTGACATAAACGTTTTCTACATGTTTCGCGTCAATTATTAAGTTAATAATCCGATATGGACATAAAGATAGAACCAGACGATGAATTGCTGTCATCGAACGGCACATCAGGGATCGAAAACGATGCTGGGATGAACGAAGACATCTTTAGCGGAGGTCATTCACCTGGCAATGGATTTGGCGTACGAGTGAAGCAGGAAGAATTTGACGAAGACAATTACAACAAAGAAGGAGACGTAAGTTGAAATTTAGGGGTAGAGTGCTTGAACGCAGTCATGGTTTTTTAACACATCAAAGTACTTTTTGCTCAGTTGTCACGTAAAACAATTACGTCCGCTTGGAACATTGGTCAATGTTGAAGAAATTCGTTTTTACAGCTTGATACATTTGTATTCAAATCAAATAAAATTCAATATCATATAATTATCATGCTAAGTGTTTTCTTTTTTTTTATAATGCAACCCAACTCATTTTGAAGACTAAACGAAACTTTCTCATACCTTATTTCTACAACAAAATGTCGAATTTAATCACAATAATCTTTTTACTATCAAAAGAACATTTAACTGTAGGCTTTAAAAAAAAAATTAAACGTCAGCGTGCTAGATTTTGAATTTATTGTTGTTTATTTATTTATTTCTTGTGACCTTTGAATGTTTAATCTTGCAAGTAAAATATATATAGCATACTGTTTTGTTATGTAAATCATTGAATTCGATGGTTTTTTGTTGTTGAAGTAAAATAAATCGGTTCTTAGAAATAGACTTACTAATCTTGCAACTCAATACGGCAAATGTTAAGCTTAATTCTAAAGAATTAACTTTATCGGTATAATTAAGCGTTAACTTTTACAATATGCGTACAAAATTTTTTGTAGGTTGTCGTTATGGAGTCACAGAAAATCAAGAAAGAAAACGAAAACAATTGGGAGAAGTACAAAAAAGAATACTACGACGATGTCCGTTTCATCAAAGTAGAAAAAATTGATGTCGGCGAGTGTTCATATGCCGAATGGAAACCAGAAAAGGTAAATGTGAGACTCCCCATGTAACGCGGTGGAACGGCGTTCCGACATCTTTTTTCTTGGCATTTTTAGTGTTTCAAATCATTCTTTTTTCTTTTTATACTTTTGATATTTAATACTGTCATACGTTGCATATATTTATTAAATCCTGATCTTCTAAAAAATTATTAGGGATAAATGAAATGATATATGAAAACTATCTACAACTACCCGTTGCGGTTATATCTGAACGAGCGTTATTTGATTTTATTGTATTTCAGTTATGCAAATGCGAATTAAAAATGTTTATAAGCTTTTCACTCTGAAAATACAATTATTTAATCATTCGCGATGGCAATATACTATAAGCCATAGAATAATATAACTTATGCAAAGGCATTTATTGTGACAGCTGTCACCGTAGGGAGAAATTCGAAAGCCGAAGATAAATCTTAAAAAACTTTGTTGATCAAGGCTGCCAAAGTATATATTTCCAATTAAAACGTAGGCATGTCATGATGAAATAGAATAATATTATGAAATATGACATTGGCAGTTCGCCTGTAATTGCGCGCGTATTGCATGTTCCGTATGCGCTCGCTCCCATACCGCGAACATAGAAACCTGTCTCAGGTCACGTAAAATGTTCCGCGATATGGCGTGAACACATACATATGTTTCGGGACATATTCTGAAACAATCTATTCCCCAGCTAATGGGGGGTACAACAATCATCTCTTCGGTCCAGACATGATTTAATAAAGCTTCGGCTTTGCCTCACAGCCCCATATGGTAAACAGCCGGTTGTTGAATCCGTCTGTTATTAAATATTGTTCTGTTCAGAGCATTTGGTGATTTTTCAATTTGAAAAAATATGTTTCGAAATAAGAAAAAGAAAAAAAAAGAATGACGACCGGATAATCATAACCAATAAAATTCAAAGTCAGCTTGAAAAAATAAAAACACTCCGCTACTAATATATAGATTATTTTGCTTCTTTTCTTTTTATTTCAGCCTCAAACTGCCAACACGAAATCTAAAGATCCCATCAAACCACCAGCGATAACTTCGTCTCAATTTGATTTATCTTCAACGTCTTACATAAACCGAGTTCATATTAAAAAGGAATTTTCACTGCAGGAGGTGAACGTTGTAATACAACTTAAAAATAGTGTTTTCTACGAGCGAAATTTCGTTTGCAGCGTTTGTTACAATACATTCCCATCATCGCATTCACTTAAGCAACATGTGACTTTTCATGGAAACAGGTTTGGCATGTATTCATTATTAAAAACTAATTGTTGACAACAATAAAATAAATTTATTTCACCTTAAATATTCTTTTCACCCTTTTTCCATTATTTTCAATGCAAAATAAGTTGATAATTATTATACTTTTTCTCTATACCATATTTTATTTAACATGGATTTCTCATTTTATTTCATGTGACAATGAAGAGCGAATCTTGATACCGATTTCTCAACGGAACCTGACGTGAAAAGTAATATGAATGACATTTCCAATGAGAATCATTCAATTGACATCAAACACGAAGCACTCGAAGTCCACGATAAAATAATAGGACAAGAAAAACATCACCAGTCGAAAAAGGTATTTCTAACAATTGGCATAAGAATTGGGTTGCATTTTAAATAAATAAAATATATATTTTTAGACGAGTAATTAAAAATAATAATAAGTCGCCAAATTTAAAAAAAAAGAATCAAGCTAAAAACTTTTAAGCGTGCAAATAGCATTTGTATGAAAACAGCAATAATGGTTCAATGCTTTTTAATTTTTCGTTTCTCACCATCAAATTCAAGGCCCTCTCACCTTCATGTGATACAGTAATATACCATCATCTAACACGGCTCGCTATCCTGACCTTTACAAAAAGACATCCATATCGAGAAATATTATATTATTGATTGTCATTTGTAATTTTAACGGACGATTCTTTACTCAGTATCGTTCTGATTCGCTTACATTAAATAAATAACAAAATTGCTGTTTGTCAATTATAAATATCATTTAAAATGTTTATTTGTGACAATGGAATTAAAGCAACATATCTTATAGAAAAAAGTCTAAATAAAGCGTTGAATCAGATGTGATTCAAAATATTGTTTTGCTTATAGACAGAAACGTTACATTATACTGGAACAAAGAGTTCCAAGTATGAATAATGCCCCAATAAAACTGTTTATTCTGATGTCTTATTAGCTTATCGACACGATTTTTTTAATATTTTGTACCGCAACTGAATGTAAAGAATTGTACTCTTTTTTTCTTTTAAAAAAAACAGAAATAATTTATATTTGCTGTTTTACTCCATTCAAATCGAGGCCTTCTCGTTTAAGAACAGTCCAACTTCATTGTCACATTATTGCTTTACTTTCGTTTTACTTTGTCTCAAACTCGTTTTCAATGACTTTAAAACTTAAAAACTCAATAAAGACAGTTATAATAATGACATTATTCAATGGCGACAAACCATTATTTATATTCTGTTCTTGTTAATAAAAACATAAAAGTAGCAAGAGCGATACGATTTAAATCTGCTCTTTCTTTTTCGTTACAGACAAAATTAAAACTTTATTCTCAAAAAAAACTTTACAATTGTGACCAATGCAGTTTTACAACTCCTGTATCTAGCTACGTAAAAACACATAAAATGTCACACACTGGAGAAAAGCCTTTTGAATGTGACCAATGCAGTTTTAGAACTGCTGCGTCTGGTCACTTAAAAATGCATAAAATGTCACACACTGGAGAAAAACCCTTTAAATGCGACCAATGCAGTTATGGAACTACTGCGTCTGCTGTCTTAAAAAAGCATAAAAGGTCACACACTGGAGAAAAGCCTTTTGAATGTGACCAATGCAGCTTTAGAACTGCTGCGTCTGGTAGCTTAAAAACGCATAAAATGTCACACACTGGAGAAAAGCCTTTCAAATGTGACCAATGCAGTTATAGAACTGCCGAGTCTGGTAGCTTAAAAACGCATAAAAGGTCACACACTGGAGAAAAGCCTTTCGAATGTGATCAATGCAGTTTTAAAACTGCTGTGTCTAGTGGCTTAAAAAGGCATAAAATGACACACACTGGCGAAAAGCCTTTTCAATGTAACCAATGCAGTTTTAGAACTGCTGCGTCTGGTCAGTTAAAAATGCATCTAATGTTGCACACTGGAGAAAAGCCTTTCAAATGTGACCAATGCAGTTATAGAACTGCTGTGCCTGATTACTTAAGACGGCATATAATGTCACACACTAAAGAAAAGTCTTTTAAATGTAACCAATGCACTTTTAGAGCTGCTGCGTCTGGTAGCTTGAAAACGCATCTAATGTCACACACTGGAGAAAAGCCTTTTAGATGTGACCAATGCAGTTATAGAACTACTCAGTCTGCTGGCTTAAAAAGGCATAAAATGTCACACACTGGAGAAAAGCCTTTTAAATGTGATCAATGCAATTATAAAAGTGCTTCTAAGCTTCAATTAAAAAGGCATAAATTGTCACACACTGGAGAAAAGCCTTTTAAATGTGACCAATGCAGTTTTAGAACTGTTTTGTCTGGTAGCTTAAAAACACACCAAAAGTTACACACTGGAGAAAAGCCTTTTGAATGTGACCAATGCAGTTATAAAACTGCTATGCCTGGTAACTTAAAAAGGCATAAAATGTCACACACTGGAGAAAAGCCTTTCGAATGTGATCAATGCAGTTTTAGAACTGCTACGTCTGGTAACTTAATAACGCATAAAATGTCACACTGGAGAAAAGCCTCATAATGTGACCAATGCAATTATCAATATATTCAATCTTATAACTTAAAAACGCATAAAAAGTCACATACTGGAGAAAATCCGCGTATATATGACCAGTAAGAAAACTTTCAACTAAAAAATCAACATCAAATTACAAAAAAGAAAGAGAAAAAACCAAGCTCCCTTCTGTCTGTAAAAGATTAAGGTCAACAATTATTTATAAACTTCAAATTGTATAAGAGTGGAAATCAGCCATAGCTAGATATTGGAATGTTGGTGACAGAATCCTTGAATACAACTCAAGAAAAATGTTACTCAAGGAATTAAAGGACAATTCACAATCTCAATCGTATATTTTATCTCCTATGCTGTCTGTCTTTATTGCTTAATTTTTACATGCGATTCAATAATTATAATAGTTTTTTTATATTATTTGTATATATTTAGTGCATAAGCTATTTTGTTTCTCTACAAATAGGTAAAGAAATACCATTTGCAGTTTCTTCACCAAGAGAAGCTGTTTTGCTTTATCATCAAAGTTGTATTTTCAATTAGAATCTATTACTACTAACACTTAAAAATGTATGTGATTAATTTTATTTAGATTGTCTGATTGCCAAACTGTGTATTTTCTTTGTTTAATATTTTTTTTCTTCCTTACAAATTAACGAAATTATATTTTTTTCCGACTATAGTGCAATTGACTTAGAAAAAGCAAGTGGTTGGTAGTTATTTTTAAGCCATGTTCGCTTTTACTCAGATCCTTAACATATCGTTCTGCTGAGAGGGCTTCATTTGAAAACGTTATGGTTAGCTTTTTGCTCTAGGAATGTTGGGAGAGAATTATGGACATTTATAACACCCAACCATTGAACGGAAAATAAACCAGTAGTTATTTAATATTCATTCTGTGGAGTGTATGTTTAACTTATTCCTCTGACAGATATTTTATAAAAAATCTATAAAATGCTGATGGTAAAACGGCTTGTTTCATGTCAGGTAACTCTTTAAATTTAGGATTAAGTGACTTGAATTTCAAATTCATAGTTGGAATAATATTAACATAATAAAGGAATACATTTTTTTTTCTCTACTATTTTTCTTTCTATACCTAATTAGTTTTTTTTTAAGTTAAATGATGATTTTTATAAATAAAAAAAGAATATCTTTAATAATTTTGAATACAAATATGTCATTAAGAGGTGACTTTCTAAGGATTCCTATAAGAAGAATTGTGTTCCTAAAATTCTCAGCAATATAATACATTATAATATTATGTCGTAACCTAACTAACTTTTTTTAATTTTAAGCTTTTTTGATTTATCAGCATTACAATCAATTCAATTATCTATGAAAAAATGAGCGACTCAAAATTAATTTTTGTCCATGGTAATAGTACTTTTATCTACTCTGTTATTAAGTGGTAATAAATATTAGTATCTGATGAGATCTATTCAATATAAATCAGTCTGACTATTTTATTTAGAGCAGACGTGGGGAACCTGAGGCCTTAAGGCTGCATGCGGCCTTTTGACTACTCTGGTGCGGCCTTCTGGCCAATTCTGTTATTCTGTCATTTTAGGCAAATTTGTAAATTCCTGACATAATCCGACCGTAAATTCTTGTTTCCGGCCAAAGATTCCCTAGTCAATATTTGCTGCGGCCTTATGTCGAATCAGAAAAATGCATGCGGCCTTTAGAGAAGAAAAGGTTTCCCACCCTTGCTCTAGAGTATTCAACATAATACAATGATGACTAAGTGTTTTTTTCTCCTCACACGATCTCTTGTCGTGACCAATTGAGTCGACTGGTATCAAAAGTAGAACTGTTTCATTAATCATGTATGGAACAGTTCTGCTTTTGATACCAGACGACTCGATTGTGATATTCAAATTTGTCTATAATGAATGAGAATTTTTTATAACCCTACACTACATTACAAATCTTTCAATTACTTTGAAAGAGAAAATGTTATATATCGAATATGATTCATAATATGTTTCACCTCTCATCAAATAAGATTATAGGCTAAATTTATTCGCCAATATAAGAATATGAATGTGTAATCCATGCAATGTCAATATTCATACATTTCTGAGGTGCTCTGAGTTGGCATTAACCAATGCTTCGTACAGTTTTGCATATTGCCAAATGCGTTGCCGAGTCTTGACGGTGGAGATGATTATTTTTCTCACTCATATAAAAAGAAGCCGAAAGTTATGACGTTGTGCAAAATGAAAATATATTCAACAATGTAATTGGATTATCAACATGTTTGATGACATCATTATGTTCCTAAAATTATATCTTAAATAAAAAACATTAAAAGTGATAGAAGTTTATTTATTCGCTTGCAAAGAATGCAAAGTTTACCCATTTGATTTATATGTTGTCGATGGCATCACAACATAAATTTTCTTGCTCATGTATTCGTTTCAACTTAAAACAATCGAATTCTCATTTCTTGATTCTATTACATTATTCACATTTTCGTTTTTTGACACATTAAGTACCTTAAGTCATGTAATGTGAATATTCTTTTAATACGTGTGGAAAGATTTGACCAATTTGATTATGACAATTTAAAAAAAACCATAAATTCGACATTTATTATCATTTAAATTATTTAATATTTGGAATAATGTTCAAGTTTGCTAACAACCATTTTTCGTAGTAGCAGAAATTTAGTAAATTATTGAATTTTTGGAATAATGTTGAAGTTTGCTAACAACCATTTTTCGTAGTAGCAGAAATTTCGTAAATTATTAAATCTTTGGAATAATGTTCAAGTTTGCTAACAATCATTTTTCATAGTACCATAAATCGACCTCGGCGCATATATCGACAGCCCTGCAGTTTTTAAATTGCAAATTATTGAATTTTTGGAATAATGTTCAAGTTTGCTAACAATCATTTTTCGTAGTATATATATTTTATTCAACTAATTTTCAAATACGCTAACAAATACATTTCGTAAAAGAAGAAAAAGACCCGATGACATCAGTACGCACACATTTGTGAAAAGTGAAAAGTAAAAAGTGATTATTATAGATTTTATTTTATTTAAAAAAGTGGAGACTGGAAGGTCGAGGACACCCTACGTACACTCATTCGGACAAACGGACATTATCGGCTATTAATATATAGATTATTTCGTAGGATTTCTCGAAAGCAATTCTTCAGTAATCTTTTGTAAAAGAATAAAGTCATAGTGGGCTGCGTACTTTCATGAGCATTGCATAGTCTAGTTATCAATTATGGTTACAAATTTCGATGGGATAAAGAGCGATCATCATTGTACACGCATACTGTTTACTCAAAAAAACACAATAATATAAACTGATTATTTATTTTTCACATCACAGTCAAAACCCACTATAACAAAAAAGGTTACAATAATGCTGTCAAGTATGGCTATACCACCACCACGTGTATATTTTTTGGCAAAGCAATGGTATTGTGTAGCTCTTTGGAGGCAAAAATATGAATTATAATCATACATATAAGCAAAATTGTTGAAGTTTGTTGACCATCAGATTGATATATTTTAAAAAACTTGTGTCCCTACAAGTGAAGAAAAAATTAAAAACACCTTAAGTCTTGAGATCACAGGAATTGTGTGAATTTTTGTGGCAATTGTAAATAATACCCGATATAGGCTGCAAACTTTGGCCCGGACTTTTTTATGTGTAGATAAATTGAGCATAAAGATATTTTCAAAAGTGTTTTGTAAACAGAATCTTAAAAGATTGATTCTCATATAACATATATATAACGATATCACACATTAAATTAAGGGCAATTAATAAAAATACGAAAGCCTTCACAGCTAGGCAAAATTCACCAGCGGTCACAGTAATGAAATTTAAATTGAAGCGAAAGTATGTTATTACAATAATTTAAATTTTTCACAAGTAATAAATTATTTTAAAAACTCATTATTATTTTATGGTTAATACCTTTTTTATAAAAATGGTTTAAGCTAATATAAGTAAGTCAAAAAATAAGATATGGGGGAGCAAAATTCGATTCCTTTAAATAAAATGTGTTGTTCTTATTGTTGCTAGTGTTAAAAGTTATACAGGATTAATTATTTATATATAGATAGAAAAATTGGGTAACCAAATGAGGATTAGTTTAACGCAAAGTGCCATTGCATAACATTTAAAAAAAACATCAACATACGCACACGTACACACACACACTTACAAGAATATACGGGGAAAATATTACGAATTTACAATTAAAACTATTTATTTTTAGATAACTAAAAATTTGAAAAAATGTACTCTACACATCGTTTTTCTGACAACAATATTACTCGTAACTAAATAAATATATATGGACTCGCCGATGCAGCGTAAATCAGAAGGAAAATACACCAAAGCATTAAAAAATCTTCATAAAAGATATCTTTCAAACAGATATGCTACATTGATCGCGTTGACAGAATTAAGGGTCGATTTGCGTAAAACCGCTAGAAGAGTATAAGTTGAGATTCAACGGAACTCATAATTTGATTTTTTTCTATAAACCTGATTGAAACTTGAGACTGCTATTACTGGTCTCATTTTGAAGGCTTTTCTTTCTTTAGTGTGCAACCAGTTATGCACTGTTAAGTGACTAGAACGAGCAGATTTATGCTGCATTGCTCACATTCAAAAGGAAAGTTCGTATATGTGTTTTTTTATGTTTTGTTAAGTCACCGGAGCGGGTAGTTTTGTAATTGCATTGGTCACATTTAAAAGGCTTTTCGCAAGTGTGAGACATTTTATGTGTTTTAAGGTTACTAGACTGAGTAGTTTTAAAATTGCATTGGTCACATTTAAAAGGCTTTTCTCCAGTGTGAGACATTTTATGGGATTTTAGAGTACCAGCAAGCGCAGCCCTATAGCTGCATTGGTCACATTTAAAAGGCTTTTCTCCGGTGTGTGACATTTGATGCATTTTTAGATTACCATATTGTACAGATTTATAACTGCATTGGTCACATTGAAAAGGCTTTTCTCCGGTGTGTGACATTTTATGCGTTTTTAGATTACAATTTTTCACAGATTTATAACTGCATTGGTCACACTTAAAAGGCTTTTCTCCGGTGTGTGACATTTTATGCGTTTTTAAGTGACGAGAATCAGCTGTTCGATAATTGCAATGGTCACATTTGAAAGGCTTTTCTCCTGTGTGTGACATTTTATGCGTTTTTAGATTACAATATTGTATAGATTTATAACTACATTTGTCACATTTAAAAGGCTTTTTTCCAGTGTGAGTAATTTTATGCCTTTTTAAGTTACGAGAAAAAGCTGTTCTAAAACTGCATTGGTAACATTCGAAGGGCCTTTCTCTAGATTGTAAAATCTTACGTTTTTTTAAGATACCAGAATAAACCGTTTTATTAGAGCATTGATCACGATCAAAACTCTTTTTTCCAGTCTGTAAACAAAAACAATATTTTAATTCACATTTCACTTTTTGCTTTATTTCAGGTTTTTTTTAAATATTTGAAATTAATATTATGATCAAAACTAGCATTGTCACGAATGAAAATTTTTCACTACAGTGGCGATTCGGAAATTATTATGATGATCAGTGAAATTGTGTTAAAATGAATTTGATGTTGACAAATCATAACTAATAATGGGTAAAAAAAATCGTTTGCCAAATACACCAATGACTACAATTTATTCAAGTCTTTTTACTAAGATGTAGCAAGGCAAGTAAGGTTATGGTATGTAATTGTATAATAATTAGGGTGAGGATTCGAATTTGATGGTAAGAAATGGTAAGACAAAATCAAACAGCCCTGAACTATTATTGCTGTTTTGATGATTGTCATTTGCACGCTTTTCTCAGTTGACAGTTCAAAATTTTATAATTTACAATTGGTGACATTTTTTTAGTGACGAGGTAAAAAATATACGTTTGTTTGAAAAAAGTCGTTTTTCCAGATTCAAACTGTGTTTTTAGCACATAAATAAAATTCAAAATTAAGACTGAAGGTGCTTGATGGTATTTAAATAAATAAGAGTATATAATACCTTCCTAGACTGGTGAAGATTTTCATGTTCAATTATATTTTCGAAGGCTTCGAGTGCCTCATGTTTGATGTCAATTGAATGATCTTCGATCCATATGCCATTCATATTATTTCGGTGAATATCGCTATCACAAGAGTCCTGATATGAGGATGACAGTAAGTCACGTTCTGGTCCTATTTTGATATCAGTGTGAAGCTTTTTACTAAATTGTTTCATGAAAACAAAAGAAAACAAAAAAATCAGGCTCAGGTTCTTTCCTTTTGATTTGCTTAAATGGTCAAATAAAATAAATTTCCAAGCTCTCAAGACTTTAAAGTTAAATCAAAACTTAAAAGAAAAATCATTTCTCATCATGGTGAATTTTTTTTTATACTGCAAAATAAAAAGCTTTTAGATAGCAAAAAGTTTTGAGGATGATTGACAATACTTTCGATGGATTCGGCGGTAGTTTAGCAAAATCGTAATGAAATATTTAAAATGAAAAAAAATAATAATCACTTCAAGACGTGTATAATTTTTACAACTACTATTATAATTAACTCTCTGGGGAAGAATATATTTAACAATAAATCAGCAAATATCAGCGGCTTTATACACGGCTATAGTCGCTTTTTGAATCAATTTGCTTTAAGAATCGTGTGATGCCAAAAACAATCATTTTCTTTTAATAATTCTATTTACTTAACTTTAAACATTTTTAAATGCTGGTTCAAAATTCGCTAAAAAGGCACATTGAATACGGATTTCACCAATATGCGGCAGTCTTAGAACTTTTGAGTATATTATGTTTGATTATTTTTTATTAAAATTGCAGTCAAAGATTTAAAATAAACAGGTTTTTCTCTAGTATGTGATTTTAAATGGATTACATGTGAACAGTGTTTATTTGAATTCATTCCAGACTACAAAAAAATACCTTTTGCGTTGATATTTGAAACAAACCTTTTTTCCCCATTTAATCTCAATTTTTTATGAAGAGCCACATGTTCGTGAAGTAAATTTGACGACGGAAATATATCGAAACAAATGCTGCATATAAAACTTTGCCTATAAAACGACATGTTTTCTAGTTTTATTACAGCTTCAACTTTACGCTGTAAACTTTCTGTTTTGATGTACTTTTCATTTTTATAAACCGTAGAAACTAGTTGATTCTGGAACAAGCTCATCGAATTTAGTTTACTAGTTACTGGACAGTTAATACTGTCACTTCGAATCTGAAAAAAAAAGCAATATATCAATTAACATATATGTTTCCATCATTCATTAGGTTTGCGAATTTTCAGAGAAATGCTTGGTAATTTTGACAATAATTCAATATATTTTATGCCTGTGCGTGATTAAGGCTCAACATGAAATTTGCGGTAGGTGATTTTATCAAAATAATCAAGATAACATTATTTTGTACACTTCCATTAAACTCTTGGTCAAACACGACCCGGGTTTCGCCTCTCCGCAAGTGTACAAAATAAAAATAATTCTAAATTATTATTAAATTTTCATCAAGCACCTTCAGACCAAATTTGAAATTATAAAAAGATAACCTTTGTTAACTGGTGTTGGTCTTGGTCGTTGATTATTTTTTCGCGATTCGTCAGAGGCTCGTGTTTGATGTCAATGGAATGTTCGTCATTTATTTTAATACGATAGTTCTCTAAAGTATTTGATGACACTATGTCATCGTCAGGTTTCATTGAGAAATCGCTTTCAAGCTTCACTCTGAAATGTTACATCAACTATATTAAAAGAGTTCGCATTAATTACAACGTGGTTTCAACGTAGTAAAAAATAATAATCAACAAATTTTGCATTGAAAATCTATGGCATAGCACGAAGTTGAGACGAGATTTCATTGCTGCTACGGCAACATAAGTTATTGCATAATGAAAAGCTAACGAACCTTTTTGCCCCCTCAAAGTTTAATTTAGAATGCCCAATGACATGCAGCTTCAGTATGTTTGATGATGGGAATATTTGATAACAAATACTACAAACGAAGTTAAGCTTATTAAACACAGCATTCTCTATCATAATAATGGCGACTATCTTCAGCTGTAACATTTCCTTTATGACATGTTGTTCATGAATATGAGTTTTTGCTTGCAATTGATTTTGATGGGAATTCATCGACGGTGATTCAGTGTGAACCGCAGAGTTGACACTAGTTGTTAGAAACTAAAACCAAAAAGTAAAACACAATTTTTGTATGCAAAAAAACATTCCTTAAAATTATAACTGTGCAAAAAAACTCCAGAATTTTATTTATCCAGAAATAAAAAAAAACTAATACAACGCTGATTACTTGCAGTAAATGTTTTATAGTCAACGACTTGTAATCTAAGTCTACGACGACAATCCTTTGTCTGAATGTTCTGAATATTATCAAAGTATTGAGGCGTAGTAGTGAAAAATATTTAATATTTCGCATAATTTATGAGTGATCTTCGTAAAAATGTGTGATTTTAACGCGATCATCAAAGCTTCAATAAATATTTTAAATCGTAACGTTGTCTTTAGCTTATTTTGTGAAGTTTTTCGCCGAAATAATCCCTGACTAGCTTTATCACACAATTGCCCGCATAATTTATCAGTGTTCTTCCTATTAATTTGTGATTTAACGCGATTATCAAGCCCTTAAATAATAATTTTAAATCATGGCGTTGTTTTAGGGTAATCTTTTACATGAGAGTCGAAAACTCACTGACGTTTAATTCAACGTGGCCTTCAGGTCAGTGCTACCAACACAAAAACATACGTCACATAAACAAAAAAATAATCAGTATTATTGTTATTGATATAATAATTTAATCATCATTTTACATACCTAAGAAGTAATTGTCTTTATAAGCGTCAGAAATACTCCAAAAACACTACACGGAGAGCGAAACGAATTCCTTAACATAAATTAGTCCAAAAAGGACCCGAATAAATCCCTACTTGTTCCGAATTGACGTTTCAACTTTCGTTTCGCACGCGTCCACATATTTTCCACGTTTTGCGTATGCAGTTCATTATCGTTTGAATCCACAAAGTTGTATTGGTGGATAGCAAGCGAATGAGTGTATAAAACATCTCAAATACTTGGCATATTTCCGTACCCTGCTCACCCGATGGAAATGATATGTGTACCAGGCAGTATATGTCGGAATATTCCAAAGTTCTAGCAGATCAGTCTGCCACTCCAATGAGAAAGCATTTTCCATCTTGGTACATTCAAAACTAACGACATTTATGTTTCAATAAATAATGAAATTATAATAACAATAATAGTTGGTTTTTTGTTGCTAATCTTTAAGAACGACGCATTTGACGTTTAGTCGAAATTGGCCTTTGTGACAGTGGCGCCAACACAGACATGAAAAAAACAGAAATTGTTCGTGAATTAATTATACAAATCTAATAAACGTTATGATCTCTGATTACTGTCAGAATAAATGAGATTTCGCTGCAAAATCGGTAATATTCGGTAATATTGGAAGCTATGTGAAACTACTTGGCAAAGGAAGAGGTCCTGCCGCCCGGGGCGATCCTTGAATTTGCCGCCCCCAATATGTCCTCTAATTATGTTTTTAAAATACTTCAACTATTTATAAACTATGAATGTAGAGTTTAACCACAGATGGCTTAATTTTTTATGTATGGAAATAATTTCTCGAAAAATATTGTTTTTATTTTTGAAAATGCCGCAACCAAAAATGTGCCATGCGGGGCGGGCACCCTCCTTGCTACGCTACTGACTACTTATACATCTTTTTAAATATAAGGTTGAATATACATTTGATTGTTTTATTTATTATGAAAGGAATCAGAGATCATAACGTTTCTACGATTTGTATAATTAATTCAAGAAATGAATTCACAAACGATTACTGTTTTTTTTGTCAGTGTTGGCGTCACTGACACAAAGGCCATTTTAGATAACACGTCAAATGCTTCACGACGTCGTTCTTAAAGATAATCTTCGACTCTGGTGTAAAAGATTACCGTTTTAAGCTTAGTTGTGAAGTATTTCGCCGAAATAACCCATGAGATGCTAAATGACATATTTACCACAAATAGCGTATAAAATTACCTTTTGAGAGTCATCTTTACTATCGATTATTTCGCCGTGACTCACCGGCGCCTCGTATTCGATCTTAACGGAATATTCCTCTTTCCAGAAGTCATTCATATTAGTCTGTAGATTTTCGCCGCTGTCGGGTATGTCTGAAGTCGGCAATTCATATTCCGGTTCCCTTTTGATATCCATTATAACCTTCTTTTCACTTACCGAGTTGATAACTGAGATAGTAAAAATCACGTGGAAATCATAAACTACGCTGCAAGCAGTGTTACCATAGACTATAATGGCTATTTTTTATTAACCTCTTCTCACATAGACAATAAAATTGATGTGTTATCAAATGGGTAGAATATTAAAAATACTCTCGTGATTACGATGCTGTTTTCTGTATTTAGTCGATTGGAATGAATGACGTTTTCTCTTTTTTTTCGTTTAACCTAAAACTTAAAATATAAAAATAGAAAAGTATTTTTTTAACCACTACACCCAGTTGCCTAAAATGCATTTAATAAATCTTTTGTAATCATATTGAGCAACATGCGGTTAGTAAAAGTTTTTTTTAACCTCTTTGAAAAAGTTTTATCGTCAAACATACGTAATTATAATATCTGTCGCAAAAAAAGGAACCGTAGACACAAAAAAGAGTTTTGCCGTAATGCAACATCTTCAAAGAGCTTTGTTTTCATAATGTGAAAAACTAACAGAATCCATGGCTATAAAATTCATTTACCAATTTTGGTTTATACCAGCAAAGCATCATCTTCTTCTATATATTAATAGCCGATAAGGTTTGTAAAACGTCCGCAGTAAGGTACAGACCAATGATTTCGATTTATTTTGAACAGCACATTTTTGAAATGTTGTTCTATCCAATGGGAGCGGCTTATTTTAAACCGGGCGCGAATGTTCTGATATCGCCACGTTTGAAAATTTGATATTTCTTGTTGTAGAGCTGAAGTGTAGTATCACCATACATCATAATATTCGAATAATCAAAGACTTTAATTCGACTATTGCAAACTATGATTATAGGGCTATCGAAATGAATCGTTTGATCGTGTGAGTCGATGTGAGACTAATATTTTTTGGAGCGGATTTGATCAATTGAATCATAATGATGAATCTTTTCACGTCTGAGAATTCTTTAATACATTAAGAATATTCAAATTATGATATGGATATATCATAGAATAATATTTTGATGATGATTTGATCTTTTGATTTTTATTGGAAATAATTGTTAAATAATAATAATAATAATAATAATTAAATAAATAAAAATAAAATAAAATAAAATAAAATAAATTGAAATAAATTGAAATAAATTGAAATAAATTAAAATAAAATAAAATTAAATAAAATAAATTAAAATAAAATAAAACAAAATAAAATAAAATAAAATAAAATAAAATAAAATAAAATAAAATAAAATAAAATAAAATAAAATAAAATAAAATAAAATAAAATAAAATAAAATAAAATAAATAAATTAAAATTAAATTAAATTAAATTAAATTAAATTAAATTAAACTAAATAAAATTAAACACAATGCAACAAAAATCTCCCGTTGCTGGGCAACGGGCTTACAGCTAGTTTTATACAATTGGAATTATTTTGTTTGAAGAAGAAGATTGTTTAGTAAAGAATAAACATATAGTATTGGGGTTTATGTTTGGTATTTAAAGTTGTTCGATCAAGTAACTTACCTTCTCGTTTTTATTTCAAGTCATTCATTTTGATGTGTCTTCCATATAAAGATATGATATAAAAGGTATTAAACTTCAAGTCCTTATCATTTGTATTGCAGTTACTTTTCGCTATAATTTTAAGTCTAATCATACATGAATTCATTTGTCTATGAAAAGTTGAGAAAAATATTTATAGGTATTGTCTATGGTAATGCCATATTTTATAAAGCTTCACATTGCTTCCTACTGACTATAAAAAATCTATTGAAATGAATATCAAAATAGAACCGGACGATGAATTAGCGCCAATAAGTACATCTGACAGCGATACTCGTCAAATCACCCTAAATGCTACTTCGAATGAGGAACAGTCGATTGATATCAAAGTGGAGACGCTCGTGAAGCAGGAAAAAAATATTGACGAAATAGATAATCACAACACTACTAAGGTAATCTTAAACACTTTTCACTCAGTCAGCTGTTTGAAAAATCACATAAATAAATAGTTAAACACGTGCAGCGGTCATAACCTCAAATAAATATGCAAAGACCGATGGATTTTAAAATAAAATTTAATATCACTAAGAAAAAGTCGCTTAGTCATTAGTTACTGTATGCAATGAAAGCATTTCTTGCAAATAACTGTTTTCCGAAAGTAAAAATGTAGAAATAGAATTTTTTTCATGGACAAATAAGACATATTTTCAGATCAACCGGCTATAAGCTCTTTTGCAGTAAAATTCAATTTCTAAGCGATTGTAACTAAATTTTAACCGTCAGCAACTAAACCAGGGCTGTCCAACTGAAATAACATATTCCATCTATTTGATGGGCCACGTTACACCAGATTTCCGATTCATCGTCTTTTGATTGAATTACAGCCGTCTCTCCGTTATAAGGCTCATAAAAGCGTCATAGACGAGTATCATTAAATAGGCTGCTTCACATTCGATCTGTTTTGCTCAGTAAGCTAGCACCGTTTATATAAAAACAATGACAGTTCGAAACGTTGAAAAAGCCACACAAAACCTTCTGCTGGGCCACGAGTTGGACATGCTTGAACTAAGCGATCATCATCTTTTGTGGTTTTCGGTAATTGTAGGGGTCTTGGTTTGGGCCCAGGAAAAGTGAATATATCTTTTGAACTTCATCGTTTTTTGTAGGTTAATGGAGACTTAGACATTTAATGGAGGCTTTTTTTTTGTTTCAGTTTCAAACGACCAAAACCATCACTGACGATCTCATTGAACCGCCAGCGGTAACGTCGTCTCAAACTGATCTACCATCTTCGAAGTCTTACATACACAAAGTGCATATTAAAAGGAAGTCTTTACTGCGGGAAGTGAACGTTGTAATAAATCTTAAAAACAATGTTTTCCACAAGCGAAACTTTGTTTGCAGTGGTTGCTATGATATATTCCCGTCATCACACTTACTTGAGCAGCATGTTACTAACCATGCTTTATTAGAATATAATGAGGGAAACAGGTGAGTAAAATTAGGCCATAAGCCCCGCAGGTCACTCAAAACCGTTTCTGTGATTTGATACCATTGCTGTCATTTTGTATTTGGTCCCAAAAATATACTTTTTTACATTTTTTAAAGCTACTTTGGTGAATGCTTTCATCAGAGTTTCAAATCTGAAATCAGTTCTGACGTATCAACAATATATAATGTAATATATGTGGATATTAAAAACTAACTTTACTTTTCACCTTTTTACGATGAATGTCTCCCAAGTTAATGACAATTAAATCCATAAAATATATGTAGAAACAGCCAAATTTTATTCATCGTGCTCATTTTTTCTTTGTTTTTATATTCTTATTTAGAGTGAAGCTTCGAACTAATGTCACAATTGAACTGGACGACGACTCATTGTCAGCAAAAACACCAGGTCACCCTTATGAAAGCGATCATTTTAGAAGCAATGTGAATGACATCGAATTTGAAGCACTCGACATTCATCATAAGTCTATAAAGGTAACCGAAAACTATTTTTTATCATTTTATTGTTGTCAAGTTTTATTTCATATCTTCTGTTTATGTTTGTTTGATGACCTTACGCCTGTTAAGTCCCATTTATGGTTTCAAATTTAAAATATCTTTGTTATCATTATTTTGTATCAGGGACCATATAAATTTAACGACTTATCGAATAAAATAGGATAACGACGTCACCGTGAAATTAAAATGTTTGTGACGAGAACTATACGTTTATTTACCATTTGTTTTAACTTGAAAATACTTCAGTAAATTATTACAATATCAGCAAAATATATTAAGTTATTTGTTTTTACGTTCTGTCCTATTTTTATTTTCAGTTGCAAACTACTAGTGTCGACTCTTCAGTTCACACTGAATTACATTCGATTAATTTGCCTCAAAATCGAAAACAAGCAAAAGTTAATATTCATGAACAAAACACAATTACGACAATATTACAGGAGAAAATGGTCGCCATTATAGTGATGGAAAATGCTGTGTTTAATGAGCGAAATTTCGTCTGTAATGTTTGTTATGATATATTCCGGTCATCAAATATGCTGAAGCAGCATCTCATTAGCCATGATATATTAAAAATAAATGGGAAAAATTGGTTCGTTACTTTTTTATTATTCGATATCTTATGTTGCCGTGGCAAAAATGAAATATCTTCCAAACTTCGTGCATTGCCAAAATTTTCAATGAAAAATTATTGTATACTACGTTACCATTTTTATTTTTTTAATTGAATCATTCTGAAATACTACTTGGCAGTTGAGAAATATAAATCTAATATAAATCTAAATCACAAGAACTAGATCAGGGGGCTGATATAAAACTTCTTATTTTTGTTTTCATGTGAAAATTCAGTAAGAAGCTTAAAACGGATATCAAAATAGAACCAGACCATAAATTACTGTCGTCGTCCAATCAGGACTCTTGTGATATCGATAGTCACCAAAACAATATGAATGACATGTGGATCGAGGATCATTCAATTGACATCAAACACGAGGCACTCGAAAAAGTAATTGTAGATGAAAATCAACACCAGTCTAGAAAGGTATTCCAAGCTATTATTTTCCGAAAAAACAGTTGCTTGAATATGGACACACGATTTGTCTTAAAAATAACGTATATTTTTTAGCACTGTTTTAAGTTTTTTATCAAAAATGTGGATTTAAAAAAACTTCTAAGCACATTGTATATTAAAACAGTAATAATAGTACAGCGCAGTTTGATTTTTCGATTCTTACCATCAATGTCGAGACCTTGTCACCATAATACAATACAATGTAAAACTGATTAAAAAAAATTACCAGAACTAATAACAGTAACATTTTCATTTAAATAATTTAATGTGAACAAAAAAAATCGTTTGCTTAACCCTTTGGCTGCCGCGACTGTTTTGATGACTTGCCAGAATCGCCGCGATTCTGACATAAAAAATAATAAGATAAAAGTGTTCAATATTTTTTTTAACCAGTGAGTACCATTCGTTGAATATATGTACATACTTATTTTCAGTCCTCAGTAGTGGCAAGGCGGTGGCAGGCGGCGTTTTCAAAAACTTATTCAATATTTTTCGAGAAATTATATTTACTCTTCAAATTATTTATATTTTTAAAAAGGTATATTTGTTTATATGTATTTTCAGCCGATATTATTCGAATAATATGTCCGTTTGAACACTATGTACATAGCACTGCCATTTTTTGCCCGACGCATTTTTTTCTGTTTTTTTTTATGCAACGAGTTGTTTATAGATTTTTTCACTTTGCAGTGCTCCTAAATATTGATGCATATTTATGAAACAATGCGTGCTTCTTTGCAAAATAATGGGTAGACTTCAACCGTTAGTTGATTGTGCTAATAAAATATTTCGACAACATTATGTTTCACATCAGTTTATTAGCGTGGACCAGTGATTGGTCGAGACTAGAGGTCTGCACGGGCCGGGTTTGAGCGGGTTAGCGCAATTGAGATTCGGGTTCAGGCCGGGCCCGGGTAAGGAATTTGTTATTCAGAAAAATATTTCAGACTATGTTTGTGTCATAAGTCAGCCATGATGATTTTAATTATTATAGAGAAACGTAGATTGTTGTAAATTTTTATTTTCATATATCAACTCATATGTTAAATACAGTGGCGGCCGGGCAATGTGGCATTCGATCAATGCACCCATTGTGCATGCAGAGGCGGTTATATTTCATAAAATAATATTCAAACATAACATGTATACCATTCACTCATTTCTATAATAAATATTTCAGATTTCTTTTTTATCTAATTCAAAACATTATTTTATTAAATTTAAAATTAAGGAATGTTATAAATGTTATTTTTGAATATTATTTCATGAAATATAGCCGCCCATGCATATACAAGTGGTGCATTGATCGAATGCCACATTGACCGGCCGCTACTGATTATATATAAAGAAAATACACGCAAAAACGTTTATCAAGATATATTTATATCAAGAATTCTAGAAGCAATTGAAAAGGAGTGGATGATACTGAAAAATCACTAGTTTACCTCGAACAATAAAAGCCGTGAATCGCCTATTGCTATACGAAAATTACCTGGTCGATTGGAAATAATCTGTGTGATTTGTAGTTCTGGTCAGCTTCGAAATTGTTTTAGTACTACATATATGTGTTAAAAGGGTGTTCGTTTAAATTGTCTATCTTTACATTTACAATACTGTTCAAATTAAAATAATATCTAATTTTAAAAAAAAATGTTTTACGAATGCGAGCCAACGTACGAGGCAATTCTTTCTAGTAAGCAAAAGCCGATAATATCGGCTCACGGCAGCCAAAGGGTTAATACACCAGTAACAACAAACATTGTCATGACTTTTTATAAACTCAATGTCTATCGATTCATGTCATTTTAAAAAGAAAAAAGAAAGCAAGCATTGAATTAGATACATGTTATAAAAAATATTGTTTTTGCTTACAGACGAAAACACTACTGCATTCTCGAAAGATGAATTTCAAATATGAACAAGGCACTTCTAAAACTGTTAATCATGGTCTCTTAAAAAAAGATAAAATCTTTAAAACTGCAGGAAAATCTTTCACACGTGACGGAAAGACTGCCCATTCGGGTATCGTAAAACATCACACAACGTCACACACTGGGGAAAAGCCTTTTAAATGTGACAAATGCAATTATGAAACCATTCAGTCTCGTGACTTGAAAACCCATAAAATGTCCCACACTGGGGAAAATCCTTTCAAATGTGACCAATGCAATTATAAAACATCTTGGTCTAGTAACTTAAAAAGGCATAAAATGTTACACACTGGGAAAAAACCTTTTAAATGTGACCAATGCAGATATAAAACTGGCGAGTCTAGTAGCTTAAAAAGGCATAAAATGCCACACACTTGCGAAAAGCCTTTTAAATGTGACCTATGCAGTTATAAATCTATACAATATAGTAATCTAAAAACGCATAAACTGTCACATACAGGAGAAAAGCCTTTCAAATGTGATCAATGCAGATATAAAACAGCTCATTCTGGTAACTTAAAAACGCATAAAATGACACACACTGGGGAAAAACCTTTTAAATGTGACCAATGCAGATATAAAACTGGCGAGTCTGGTAGCTTAAAAAGGCATAAAATGACACACACTGGGGAAAAGCCTTTTAAATGTGATCAATGCAGATATACAACTGCCGAATCTGGTAATTTAAAAAGGCATAAAATATCACACACTGGGCAAAAGCCTTTCGAATGTGACCAATGCAATTATAGAACATTTTGGCCTAGTGACTTAAAAAACCATAAAATGTCACACGCAGGAGGAAAGCCGCTTAAATTTGACCAATGAGAAATTGATCATCAGCTAAAAAATAACATCAAACCTCATCAGAAGAAAGAGAAGAAGACCATGAGCCCTTTCTTTTTAAAAGATAAAAGAGAATAAATTTGAATCGCTTAAACATGCCTGAAGATGCCGAAAAGCGAATCTCGGGTCGTTAGTGACAATATCTGTGAGAATGTCCATAGTTTGAATGATTCAGTCGAAATCTTAAATAAAAGAGAATAGTTTTTTTTATCGGTGGAAATTCGCCACAGTAAGATATTGGAATACTTGAAGATGACACAACGAACATGGTTGCTGTTGGACATCCAAGGAATTAAAGAACAACATCTATATATTAATAGTCGATAATGTCCGTTTGTTTGTTTTTTGAGTGAGTGAGTGAAGGATGTCCTCGATTTCCCCTCCTCCCCAGCTGCGCTGTCTCCATTTTTTTATTCGAACTATGGTCGCGATTTCACCTTTTCGACGACGTCAAGAAAGACGGTCCCCTTCCCCCCACCCCTCTTCTGCCCGCTATCGCCATTCATTCATTTTTCTCTGACGTCTATGTGTGATGTCCCCGAGAGAATCCCTTTATTAAGAGAATTATTAAATTTAAATACACGATGTCATACCTGAAAAAGAAGTCGATAGATGGCGATAGACCTATTGAATGAAACCACCATTGGCGTAACTTTCTTCCCGCATAAAAGTATCCATAAATACACATGGACCTCTCCTGATGGACACACGAAGACGCAGATTGATTGACCACCTTCTTTGCAGCACGAAGCAAAAGAAAGAACTTCTCAAATTTCAAACATATCGAAGCGATGAAAAATTCGCCTGAAACTAAGTCACATAGTACAACATAAAGCGCGGAAAAAGATCACTGTAAAGAGCGAAATAAATTGCATCTCCGTGTGACCTATATCCGGGTCCGATCGAAGTCTTTTTCAATAATTTTAAATATAATATGTATTCTCAGGTAGACCAAAATCTTTAAACAACTAAAACTTCTACATGGTCAGAAAATGTAACAGAAAAGATCTGCAAATAGATTTTGTCAAGAAACGAATAAGTGTATTGAAAGGTTTCCCTCCTGCCTGCATCTTTGATGCTTTTCAAAAACACAAGTGTAAGCAAATAAAAACTGAATTCTTCAAAAGTCCCCTATAATAACAACTCATGCTGAATACTTGAAAACATAGTTTTTTTTTTCAGATGAGTAGGCTTAAGTCTCAAATCTTTTAGTATTATATTATTTAACCACATTATGAAACAAAATTATTTTATTGAATATTTTTATTCAAAATTTAAATTTTTTTAAATTTTTTGAATAAAAATTTTGGACATTAAAAGGAAAAAAAAAAATAAAATCATTTTTCAAAATTTATTTCAATTCGATATTTCAATACATTTTTAATATTAATTTTTTTTTTCATAAAAATGTTCTTATAAACCCATTTTTATTACAAAAGGTTATTCAAATACCTGTTAATAAAAAAATGATTAGCGATAATAACAGTTAAACAAAAAAAATGAGGCATCACAACTTACTTCCTAAAAATAAATTATATTGTTATAGATTACACAAAAACAGTAAAGTGACATTATCATAGAACAAAAAAACAAAGCCTTCATTTATACATGAATAAGATGATAAGAGGCGCCTAAACCAAATATAATATTACATAAGATCCGATAGTTTATATTGTTTAAGTTATTATTGTTATTCTTTACTACAAAAAAGAAAAAAATAGTGAAAATTAATATTTGATAAACGGTTAAATCAAGGAGCCAATTTCAATAATCTCTTAATTTGCACATATGGAAGAATCACGAAATCTTCATACGTGAAATTTTTTAAACATAAAAACAAGTTAAATTCCAAGAATTTGCGGAACTGAGAGTCGATCTACGGATTACCGTCAAACAATTGTCAAGTAGAGGCTTAGATTCAACGGACCACTTATGAATTGCAGTTACTTTCTTAAGCACGGCTTGGAACGTGAAAGAACTATGATCGGACTCTTTGGAAGCTTTTTCTTCAGTGTGTGACCAGACCAAGTAGTTTTAAAACTGTATTGGTCACATTTGAAAGGCTTTTCTTGTGTGTAACATTTTATGCCTTATTTAAAAACTAGACGCAGCAACTCTATAACTGCATTGGTCATATTCATTGGTTGGATGACTTTTCTCTAGTGTGTGACATTTGATGCCTTTTTAAGTTATGAGAACGAGAAGTTTCATAGTTGCATTGGTCACATTTAAAAGGCTTTTCTCCGGTGTGCGACATTTTATGCGTTTTTAAGCGACCAGACACAGCAGTCATATAACTGCACTGGTGACATTTGTAAGGCTTTTCTTCGGTGTGGGACAATTTATGCGATTTTAAGTTACCAGCATCGGTAGTTCTATAACTGCATTGGTCACATTTAAAAGGCTTTTCTCCAGTATGTGACATTTGATGCCTTTTTAAGTAATGACAACGAGAAGCTTCATAGTTGCAACGGTCACATTTAAAAGGCTTTTCTCTTGAGTGTAAAATTTTATGCCTCTTTAGGTAACGAGAACGAGAAGCTTCATAATTGCATTGGTCACATTTAAAAGGCTTTTCTCCGGTGTGGGACATTTTATGCGTTTTTAAGCGACCAGACACAGCGGTTGTATAACTGCATTGGTCACATTTGAAAGGCTTTTCTTCAGTGTGTGATATTTTATGCGTTTTTAAGTCACCATTATAAGCACTTCTATAATTGCATTGGTCACACTTGAAAGGCTTTTCTGCGGTGTGGGACTTTTTATGCGTTTTTAAATCACCGTTATAAGCACTTTTATAATTGCATTGGTCACACTTGAAAGGCTTTTCTCCAGTGTGTGACATTTTATGTTTTTTCAGGTTATAGGAATGAACAGTTTTATAGGTGCATTGTTCACAATCAAAACTCTTTTTCCCAGAATGAAGAAATGTTTCTGTCTGTAAGCAAAAACAATATTTGAAATCAAATACAAGAGGAAGATTGTACTATACAAGGGTGAGCATAGATTGATTTTGATGATAAGAAACAAAAAGTTAAACAGTATACAGCTTTTATTGCTTCTTGAATACATTTTATGTTATTTACAAACTAAAATGCTTAACTTTTGTCCATCCAATGGACGGGACCGAAGATTTGCTCAAAATCGCCCAAATTTTCCCAAATTTGGACCGTTGATTATGGTTCATTTTGCTATCGGATTCCACTGATTTATGATAACATTATTCAAGATATGAATATAAGCTGACATAAATAATGTCTTTCAGATACCGATTCGTAATTTTATTTTCGGTTTCGATAAATATTTTTGTCATACATAATATAAAAACCTGCGATATAATAATATAAACGATAATAATATTTTAATCAATTTAATTCATTGATTTTAATTTGTAGAAAGTATAAAAAATACAAATAAAGTTTTTGTAAAGTATAAAGTAAGCTTTTTGTTTGACTCAAATAGGATTAGTTTTAGAGATATCGTTTTTTTAACGGTTGCGTTTGTCGCTAAAGAATTCTCGGGCAGTGTGCTTCTCCTTTCGGGCACAGCACGCGGGCGTTTTAACGTTAAGCTTTACATTGCCATTCAAATTCTACGGCTTATTATAAATTTTTATATATTTTTTAAAAATACTACATTTTGAAAATTCTTATAACAAAATATACGTTACTTTGAAAGAAAACCGTTAATCTATATATTAATAGCCGATAATGTCCGTCTGAGTGTAAGATGTCCTCGATTTCCCCTCCCCCTGCCCCTCCCCCTGCCCCTCCCCCTCCTCCTCCTGCCAAGCCGCGCTGTCACTTTTTATTCATACTTAAGACATATTTTTCCAATATACACTGTTACTTATGATTTTCCTCGATTTCCTCGATTTCCTCTCCTCCTCCCTCTCCCCCTTCACCAGCCTCGATGTCGCCATTTTTTATTCCTACCTTTTCGATGACGTCATTATATACTATTATTTGATGGAACATATCAAATCGCTGAAAAATTGAATTCTCATACAAAAAAGCACCATGGTCTGGATTCGAAACACGGTCCTTGAATTATGAGTTGAGAGCTTTACCACTCGGGTAAACAAACAACTGCCAGATACGATAAAATTACATTATATATATTGTATTACGTTCGAAGTTTGAAACTTTTGTTTTTTATTTGAAACACAGCATATATATCCTAATTTTTGCACATTCATTAATTCCAACGTACCCGAAAGGTAAAGCGCTAGATTGGTAAGCTGATGGTCAGTGGTTCGAGTCTGACCCCGAGCGTTTTTTTTTTGGTTTATAACATTTTTTTTTTAAACACAGTACATCTTGATCGTATGAAAATAATAAAATCCGATTGATAAGCGTGATAAGTTTTTCAAAAAATAAATACCTATATATTAATATTCGATAAAATAATCACAATTAAAAAATTTACAACGTCTATTTCTGCTACTACGAAAAATGGTTGTTAGCAAACTTAAACATTATTCCAAAAATTCAATAATTTACGAAATTTCTGCTACTACGAAAAATGGTTGTTAGCAAACTCAAACATTATTTCAAATATTAAATAATTTACGAAATTTCTGCTCCTACGAAAAATGGTTGTTAGCAAACTTAAACATTATTTCAAATATTAAATAATTTACGAAATTTCGGCTACTACGAAAAATGGTTGTTAGCAAACTTGAACATTATTCTAAATATTAAATAATTTACGAAATTTCTGCTCCTACGAAAAATGGTTGTTAGCAAACTTGAACATTATTCCAAAAATTAAATAATTTACGAAATTTCGGCTACTACGAAAAATGGTTGTTAGCAAACTTAAAAGTTATTCCAAAATATAATAATTTACGAAATTTCTGCTATTACGAAAAATGGTTGTTAGCAAACTTAAACATTATTCCAAATATTAAATAATTTACGAAATTTCTGCTTCTACGAAAAATGGTTGTAAGCAAACTTAAACATAATTCCAAAACTTAAATAATTTACGAAATTTCTGCTACTACGAAAAATGATTGATAGCAAACTTGAACATTATTCCAAATATTAAATAATTTACGAAATTTCGGCTCCTACGAAAAATGGTTGTTAGCAAACTTGAACATTATTCCAAAAATTCAATAATTTACGAAATTTCTGCTACTATGAAAAATGGTTGTTAGCAAACTTGAACATTATTCCAAATATTAAATAATTTACTAAATTTCTGCTCCTACGAAAAATGGTTGTTAGCAAACTTGAACTTTATTCCGAAAATTCAATAATTTACGATATTTCGGCTATTACGAAAAATGGTTGTTAGCAAACTTGAACATTATTCCAAATATTAAATAATTTACTAAATTTCTGCTCCTACGAAAAATGGTTGTTAGCAAACTTAAACATTATTCCAAAAATTGAATATTTTACGAAATTTATGCTTCTACGAAAAATGGTTGTTAGCAAACTTAAACTTTATTCCAAAAATTCAATAATTCACGAAATTTCTGCTACTACGAAAAATGGTTGTTAGCAAACTTAAACATTATTCCAAAAATTGAATATTTTACGAAATTTATGCTTCTACGAAAAATGGTTGTTAGCAAACTTAAACATTACTCCAAAAATTAAATATTTTACGAAATTTCTGCTACTACGAAAAATGATTGTTAGCAAACATAAACATTATTCCAAAAATTGAATAATTTACGAAATTTCTGCTAACTATAAAAATAAAATAAATAAAAATTAAATGAAATAAAATAAAATAAAATAAAATACCATTAAATAAAATAACATAAAATAAAATTAAAATTAATACTATGTAACAAAAATCTCACGTTGCTGGGCAACGGGCTTACAGCTAGTCTTTATTAAAACAACTAATTTTCAGAAAATAAATGTGAGCTTGGAATACCTTTTTCGACTGATGTTGATTGTCATGGTCAATTATTGTTTCGTGGACTTTGAGTGTCTCGTTTTTGATGGCAATTGAATGATCCTCACTTAATGCGACACTCATATTATTTTGGTGACTATCGCTATCACAAGAGTTCAGATAAAAGGACGACAGGAATTTATGCTCTGGTTCTATTTTGATATCCGTTATGAGCTTCTCACTTAATTGTTACATAAAAAACAAAATAAAAAGTAAAATATCAAACGAAAGTGCTACTTCTTGTGCTTTGTTTAAGCCAAATAAAATAAATTTCTAAGTCTTTTCAAGAGTCAAAAGATAGTGATGGTTTCGAGCACAAATCAAAACTCGAAAGAAAAATTATTTCCCATCATGGTGAAAATGATTGTATACTGCAATATAAAAGGTTTTCATATTTTTTATAGTTAAAGAAAATGATTGTCAATATAGTCTTTGTATTCATTAAATGTATCATTTTTTAAAATAAAATAACGAAAAAATTGCTAAAAACTTGACAAACAACTCTCTGATATTACAATTAACTCAACTAATTTATAATAATATCAACATAATAAAAATATGACGAACCTGTTTCCCTCATTATTTTCTAATAAAGCATGGTTAGCAACATGCTGCTCAAGTAAGTGCGATGATGGGAATATACCGTCACAAATCTTGCATACGAAATTTCGCTCATTGAAAACACCATTGTTAAGCGTTATTACAACGTTCACTTCTTGAAGTAAATATTCTTTTTTAATATGCACTTGGTTTATATAAGACGTCGAAGGTAAATCAGTTTTCGATGAAGTTATCGCTGGTGGTTCAAAGGGATCTTTAGATTTTGTATTGGTAGTTTGAGGCTGAAACAAAAATAAAACAAAATAATCTATATGAAAATAAATAATCTATCTATATTTATATATCTACGTAAAGAAATTATAAAGAGGACTCAAACTTTATTTGGTAAAACTAAAGTGGTCGTAAAATATACATTCGAGTCAATGGTCAACCTTGAAAATCAGTCATAAAATATATGGATTTTTCGTATGATGAACTCTTCACAACGAAAATAGATAATGTTTATATCCACTTTTTATTTCGTATTTTTCTTTTTTTTTTCTTTTCCGAGACATTTTTTAGTATATTCTAGTCTAACCACAAATTCTAACCAAGAGTGATTCAGTGGATATAGAGTTGGAATGATGAGAGTAGATAAGACGGTACCTGGTTCAAATTCGCCTCACAATACATATTTCACAAACTACTTTGAATGCAGTCAATTTGCGGTGTCATACGGACAAAGAGTAGATTTACACGTGAAGTACCTCCGTCCTTTTTTATGGCGCAGTCTTTCGCAAACTTAAATGCAAGCCGCCGAGGCTTTTGGACACAGATATACGGCCGTGGCGGGCATGGAGTTGCATAATCCTATCTTGCCTTATTCTTTCATTTTTTTTTTGAAAAAAAATAATGTCGAGCGACTGAGTTACCAACAGATCTTTTAGAAAATATTGTACTTAAATACCTCCACGAGGAGGCCATACTCTTCACAGTGGGAGTGGACATAGATGAAAAGACAATAAATAAAAGTTTTCATCCAAAGATTCCAACTCTCAAGAACCGTAACCAAAGCCAACGGCGTTGACTACTTGACTATGGATAAAGCATAAGACACGGTCAAAAGCTAGACATGTCGATTTAATTACCTGATCCAGTGTCCTTTTGACATATGAACACTCCCCAACATCAAACTGTTCCACTTTTACAGGACGCCTATCTTCGATAACATCGCTTTTTAAGTTATGCATTTCAATATCGGCTTCTCGCTTGATGTTCTTGTAGTCTTGCGTGATTTGCTATGAAAAAATAGTAAAACAAAAATAAATTTGGTATAGAACTCATTCAACTTGTAAGGGCGAAGATTGGAATAGTATTAAGATGGAAGTATTTACCCATAAAGGTCGCATTATTTGATGTTTAATTATATCCCTGTATACAGAAATAAAGGAAAAGTTATTGAATAAAATTGATCTTCTGAATGCTAATTGTTGGAATAGTAAAAACCACGCGATCATGAAAAATCACAGGCCACTAAACTTGCTCTCGTCAAAACAGAAATGATTTGAACGTGTTATTAAATATAGATTCGAACAAATTGTTTATCATAGCTTTGTTCGGCTTCCGACCGAAATACTCAAACTATCACAAAGTGATCCGAGCAGTACAATATATATCGGACGGATTCAACAACTGGCTCTTTATCGTATGACATTTTGAGGCAAGGCCGAAGCTTTAAATCATTTTAAGCAAGAGAAAAAAACATTTATGTGTGCCATGTCGTGGACAATTTTACGTGAGCCGAGACGGGTTCCCATTTTCACGGTCTGAGAGCGAGCGCTTACAAAACATGCGAAATGCGCTCGCGCATTTGTAGACGAACTATCGATAATTATTTTTTATTTTTATTATTTTTTCAGAAGATCGTGATTTAAAAGATAATTACAAACGTATTACGGCATAAAAATCAGTTTTCAAAGGAAAATAAAATTTGATTTGTAACGTTAAAAATATCAGGAAAAAAGTGCCGGAACGCCGTTTCAGCGCCTGAAATTGGAGACTTACAATCACCTCTTTTAGTTTCCGTTCATCATATGAACACTCGTCGACATCAATCTTTTCTTCTTTTATGAAACGGACGTCGTCATAGTGTACTTTTTTGTATTTTTCCCACCCGTCTTCGTTTTCTTGCTTGATTTTCTGCGACTCCATAACGACAACCTACCAAAAATGTTGTACTTATATTTAAAAAGTTTACACAAACTAATACAGATAAATTGAAGTTTATTATTAAGAATTAAGCTAAAGCTCTTTAGAATACTATTTGTCGTAAAACGATTTATTATACTTCAACAATAAAAAACCGTCAAATTCAATGATTTACATGACAAAAACGATGTTATATATTTTACTTGCAAGATTAAACATTCGAAGGCCACAATAAATGAACAAACGGGCCGCGGATTTTGCATCCCGAATTTATAACAATAATTTTAAACTCTAGCACGCTGACTATTTTTTTTACGGCTGACAGTTAAAAGTGTTCTTTTGGTAGTAAAAAGATTATTGTGATTTAATTCGACATTTTGTTGTGGACAAAAGCTATGAGCAAGTTTCTTTTAGTTTTAAAACAAATAAGGTTACATTAAAAAAAATAAAGAAAACACTGGCGTCATAATGAACTTATAAGTATAAACAGTTCAATCTTTCAAATGTGGTATTTGTCAAAACAATATAATGTAGGTGGCTTGGTTCAAAACAATTCTACTATAACGAAATCCATACACAAATTCATTCGAAGCACAATACTTTTATGTTTTAAAACATATAACTGCGTTCGTGTACTCCACCGTTCAATTTCAACTTACGTTTTCTTCGTTGTTGTGATCGTCTCCGTCAAATTCCTGCTTTACACGTCCACCAAATCCACTGCCAGTTGAATAATCCTCGCTAAAGATGCCGACGTTCATCTCACCATCGTTGTCGATCCCTAATGTACCATTCAACGACAGCAATTCATCGTCTGGTTCTATCTTGATGTCCATTCCAAAGTATTGACTCAACGATTGACGCGAAACTTGTAGAAAACGTTTATGTCAAAATATAGTCTGACCATAGACAATATGTTTTAATTGGCTTGTGTTCGATTATTTAAAGATATTATTTCACTTACAATTTATGATAAAGCAGTTAACATTTTGATATTCTCATTTCTTATTCAAATATTTTATTGTTACAAAGGTTTTTAGACATCTTGATATCGACTTAACAAAAGCGGGTTCATGTCAGTTGGCTTATCGCTTTTTGCTCCTGTAAAAGTTTTACCACTGAACGCAGGCACTGTTTATGCAGTTTATAAACTTGTGGGGCACTCACACAGTCTTAGTAACTGTAGTCTGGAGGAAAAATGTTTTTCTTTATTATCTCTCGCGGCTCGGAGACTAGAAAAATACTTAGCAGCCGATGGGGGTCTTTTTTGACCCCAGTGGTTTCCTCATTATTGGCCTTATTCTTATGAATTTCAAAAAAAAAATAGTCTACGGGCTTTAAAATATCTCTCTGCATCTTTCCTCATACATTTTTTTATAAAAAATCGTGTTTTTTTAATAAATAGTCATATTTTAAGTTACGCGTAAAAAAGACGTCATTCCAGTGCACATATGTAATCGCAACTGAAGACATTTAGCCAACCAATCATAGCAAATGCAATTTTACGATCGGCTGCTTATCGCTCCTTCACATGTTGCCAGAACTTATATAAAATTAGGCATCGACGAAAGATATTGTGAATTTTTTGAGAATAGTATTTGAGGATACATAAATTATTATCTTTAACTTCGAACGCATCAATCCGTTTTTTGTTCTGCGTTGAAGATCTTTTTTATTTATTTGATTTTTTTATTTAATTTTGTACTTATACCGTAATTTTGTTCAATGTAAAATATATATGCAAACTATTTTTTTCGCTTATAAAGAACATATTTATAAATTGTTTCGAAATAAATACCTACACACATATGAACATATTAAAAAACATAAAACCCTATACTTTTTAACAAAAAATATGATAGTGCTCAGAGCAAAATTTGCTGGAAAAGGTCAATGGTCAATTTATTAATTAAATTTAAAAAAAAAACTACATACCCGTCTAAATAGTTTTCTATAACAAACTTGATTTGCTTTAATATTTATTCATATAAAATACTGACATTTTTATTTAAAAATATATTATTTGGTGAAAAAGTATTTAGGCTATATGTAATAAAATATATTTAAGTATTAGAAAATTTATCCCACATATTGCATAATAGACCATCACAAATCATTTTTTTTACACAGTTGTGTGTTTTTCATAAACAATCGTAAAAAATACTATTACGTGTATCATATTATATATAATGCTTTGCCCGCAATAATCATTCGAATGCAAAAGTTTCCCACAGAAATAATCTTGTAAATCATTTTTTAATTAACGCCGATGTCAATAAACGAATGAGTTGCAGTTAAAATGCGTGTTAGTTTCCGTTCCGGGTCGTTTGTTTTTGGGTTTGAAACTCCATTTATCCATGAAGCCCGTATAAACATGAATATAGCTCTACGCATGTTTTATTGAAAAAATGTAAATATGTAAGATGTACATACATAATAATATAATAAAACCACAACCTGGCAATAGCAATTGCACTCATATTCGCAAAATAATCTGTGATTGGTTGTTTTAATTCGACGCCCAGTCAATTAGAATTTTTTCTAAGCACGGTGTTTCATAAATATTTCACCTTATAAGTAAAAGTTATTTAAGAAAATTTTCAGACTAACATTAATCAAAATAATAAAGCAGTTGTGTGTTTTTATATACGCTAACCAAATTAATGATAGCATAATCAAAGATACTCAAATTATGGTAGAGCTCCTTCCTTCCTATACACTTAGTTGATAAATATATATTTTTTTAATACACAAATGAAAGTAAATTAGGAAGGTTATTAAAAATAAACCATTTTAAAACTCGACAAGAAGTAATAATTTAAAAAATAAATATAATATGCTGAAATATTATGATAAATTCTGAATGTAATAAAACATGATTTGTTTTCGTTGGGACTGCTTTTTCTTCCCCCTTTTTAACAAAGAATATCAGAAAGGAATGTATGTTTTTAAATCTAGCGATAAGGTTGTAATTAAAATTCTCCGAAATGGATTTTTGAGACATCACGGCTCTCATAAAATGAAGTTTATGTGACAGAAGAATTATGAAAATAAATTGACTTACCAGAATTGCATACGTTTAAATGGAATACTAATTCTTTCGAGATTTTATAAAGAAATGTTTGTTTATTCGTTAACATGAGTAGGTAAATACTTTTAAAAAGGAGTACATATGAAATATAATTACCTATACAACATACGTTTTAATGATTGATTTTTTATCAGTAAAGTATCGTTACGGTATATAACGTTTTTACCTTTTAGTATCCTATAGTTATTTTTCCTTTGAACAATTAGTTAGCTTAGTAGAATATTAATAAATATAAATGGAAATTAGTACAAATTTATATTTTATTTTGTTGAATATTTTATTTTACTAACACTAAATTTTTATACTGCGTTCATCGAAATCATTTGAGAATGTTCGCAATAAACGAAACCAGTGTTTATTACTGGATTTTTATAATGTTAGTAACGGATTGTTTACATATTAAAAGAAGGCGAATTATAACATATACATGTTAGAAGTATTACAATACATGACAGTTATTTATACAAAAAGTAAACTTACGATTATGGGAAATGTTTAGTTACTCAGTCCGCTCTGCAAGTTCCGGTTTACTGCAGATTGGACAAAACAACTTTTTTTCTTCATACCCATGTACTTTACAAACAAAACTTTTACACTTTGAACATTTTGTATTCATTTTTTTATCACAGCTTCGAGGGCAAAATCCACATCTTCCTCGTTTCAGGGTGTGGGATTCAATACCTGTTCTAGAGCTTGGCCCTGCAACACTTTCAGTAAAAAGATTAAATCCATACTTTTGATCTTTATGGAAATGTATACCACTATTTTTTCTGTCTTCCACGTTTTTTCTTGTCAAATCAACTGACAATTCCCGTATAAAAGATTTTCTCCTACTACGGTCATTTGACTTCCATTCCGGATATTTGGCAATCCATAAGAGATATGCATTTAATGCAGCCATGTCCAAAATTTCCATAAAAATTCTTAATGGCCACCGTTTTGTTGACCTAGCACAGGAGTACTCTCTCGTCATTTTGTCTCCTGTGTCGACCGCCCCTTTTGTCTCATTATAGTGTAAAATCATATGTGGCTTTTTGCGTTGAGTGTTTTCTTCTATTTTTTTGTCGTGAAACTCCGAAGACAATAAGCACACGGCACGTCGTTTTTTTGCAACATATGAAAGAATAGTAAATTTGTCCGTAAACCCAAATAAAGATGAAAACTCTTCTCTTGATTTAGAAGGCAAAAATTCTTTGGGTATCTCCCGTTTGTTTGCGCGAAGAGTGCCCGTTAGTGTAAGATTCTTTTCTAACAATAATCCTGCTAACGGCACCGACGTGAAAAAATTATCCGTTGTTACTCCGCGCCCAGATCCATAATACGGAGTCGTCAGATCCAACACTACTCTTTGGCCCTGGTTGACTTCTCTAATATTATTCATTTTTCCGGTGTACACTTGTACATTTAATATATATGCTGTCTTAGAGTCTGCAGCTACCCATAGCTTAATGCCATATCGTCCCGGCTTACTCTTCATAAAAACTCTGAATCCACAATTACCCTTATACGTGGCCAAACGTTCGTCAATTGTAATATTTAAATTCGGATTAAAATTCCGCACACAACCCGCGGAAAATTGTTCAAAAATAGATCTAATGGGAAGTAACTTATCACCAGTTTGAGAAAAGCTTGCCTGCCTCGTTGTTTTATTATCAAACCTGATATTGCTATAAATATAAATAAATCGGTCTCTCGACATTGCAGCAGTGTAAAAATATTGACGAAACAGTTCTTCAATGCTCCACAACTCTTTCATATTTATTCTTCGTCCACGATTTCTCCCCGATGCCAGTAAAATTCCCATAAAAGCGTTAATTTCATTTAAAGTGATGTCTTTATCTGCCCGTAATAGTTTTCGTCTATGATTATTTGTATTTAAACAAATTTCATCCAACATACCTGCCGTGACAAAAAGTTCAAATAAACTTCTGATTGAGTTTATTTGTTGACTATATGCAGTTAGCCCTGGCCGAGAAGTCACAATATTGTGCAATCTACTGCGAGAACGAATTGGTGGTGACGAATTCCACTCAAAGCCTGATTTTGAAATAAATGATGAACTATTATAGTTAACATTATCACTATCAATATTATCAACATCAATATTATTATCATCACTTTCATTTTCATCTTGATTCTCAATAAAATCTTCCACGTCCGTAATATCGTCAATTAATTCAAAATCTGTATCACTACCACTTTCTGAATCACTATTGTCTCTTGAATTTAAGCCTTCGGAAAATATTTTTTCTAATTCCGCATTTGATAGAAAATTCGACATGTTGCTAGTTAAAAAAATCTTTCAAAAACAATAATTACACAATTAAAACACACTCCACAAAACGTAAGCAATATTGTTTTTATAAATACGTATTAATTATAAGAACACTTTAAAAATTGAACTAATATCGAAAGACCCGCTAAAACCGTCCGTTAGATTTGGAACGTACTGTAACACTAAGGCGGGTTTAAAAATGGGGTCATAGCGATAACACTACAAAGGCGTTGACATATATGGAATACCACAAATTTGTAGCGCAGAAAAAAGTTTTTCGGATGAAATTTATCCGATTTCTTTTCTGTTTTATTTAATAGAGACGGAACTAGCAATTGAACATATTTTTTTTCTTCTACAAAAGGTTCAAAAAACTATGATATAAGAATACCTTAATTATAAACATTGCATCACCTATATTAAAATAGATATTTAAGAAAATGTGGGTATTGGGGTCGCATTTCTTGAGCTTAGAACCGGAAAAGTTAATAAAAATTATTTCACTAAATCTTGGTTTATATTTTTGTCATCAGGATTTTTGTTGCGATATCACAAACAACATTAAATCGGTAACATTTGATAGTCCTGCCACTGCAGGACACATAACAAGTTATTAATCTAGTATTTAGAATCTAGATTCTTCTGATATTTTAACTTCTTTAAATACAGTAACATATTTATCAGCTCCTAATTTATTTGACATATGTCATAGACCCATAGATAAGGTTTACCGATTATTTCCAGAAATACCACCAGTTAAATCAGCTGAAAGTGTTAGGAAGTTCTCGTCTAACTTTCCAAAGTTTATCGCTGAGAAAAAAATTTATATTGAAGCATTATTAGCTACTAGAGGAGACAACTTAGACTTAATGCTAGCACCATTTGATTCTACAATTGGTAAGCCTTACCCTGACAAGTATAGAGAAGTGTTAAATTGGCCGAGTATACAATAAAGCTCTAATCCTACTGATTATGGTTCAAAGGCTGTTAAAGTGGCTGTAAAAGCAGGTCTACAAGCGGCTGGTGTACCAAACTTTGTTGCATCACCTATAGCCTTGGTAGTTCAAGGCGTGTCTAAACTGATACCAAGCACTACATATGGTTCATTAACTAAGGCAACAGTGGGTTTTTTTTTATCCAATGATAACAAATTGGATCAACTATTTGAGGCTTATGAAAGACTGGACATTACCTAACCTGATTTAGGGTGTCCATCACTAAAGCAACAACTGGATGGAGAAGGATTGTATCTGAAATATAAAGGGCATTACCGACTTGACGAGAACAATATGACATCAAACCACCAAACAACAGAGAAATGAGGGTAATTATGTCTAAATCTAGCAGTGGAGAAGAATTAAAAGATCAAATAAGCAGTTTAAATAAAAGTAAAGATGATAATAGAAAGGTGAAAGGAAGGGTAGAATCAAAAACCACAATATAAAACATTATTTTACGGTTAATTAAAAAAATAGAAAATCTAGTAAGTCAACTTGCACAAGAGAAAATACAAACATATTTTTTAAGTAAAGTCGTATTACCACAAGACTTATTAAAGAGCATATATGGTATGAATGCCTTAGCAAATTATTATCTTTACAATGAGCATAATGGAGAGAAAGCCCGTGAAATGTTACTTAGCTCTAAAAAGCAAGCAGAGCAGTATGTATTTAATAGTAGTGTTATCAAATTTGATTTTGATAATTTAAGTGAACAAAAAACATATAAAAACCTTAAAATAATTACAGATTTGCCGGAAACGTATACGAGTATCATTTATTTATTTATTAGCTAAGACTTATATGTATCAAGGAGATAAAACTGAAGCCATACCATATTTTGAATTATCAAAATATTTAGGAAATGAATTAAAATTATTTGAAGGATATTTCAGTGATTGGGGTAAGCTTACAATAGAGAAGAAAAATAGACTGGGATATAAATAATAAGACCTACGATCGTAGTAAGGCAACAATAAAGTAAACAAAAATTCCTGAATTATTTCAGAAATAAAAAAATCATCATACAGAATACAAAGAGGGATATAAGCCCGGTATAGGAGAAAATAGTAAGGTTATTCCAGAAAAAGATGTTTATAATCCAGTAGAATATAGCGAACAATTTGCTAAATGCTATATGCATAATAGATAATGAAGAACAACACGAAAAATATGTAGCTAAACTTTCCAATCAGTTCATTGGAAGCGGTGAATTGCCGAGCAATTAAGGGATTTTTTCATCAAAAAGAGCAGTTTCTATATATAACATCTTAGGCAATATATTATTAAAACTATATGATCAATATACATAGTAAGTTGCATGATTCCAGGGTTGCAATTAGTGAAAAATTATTAATACCAAAAGTAGAGGAATTAACAGAAAGGGATGATCTAACCTTGGCAAACGGAGAAAGTAGACAGGGTGAGTTTACTAAAGCTGATGCCCGCGATGGTTTAAGAATGGTATGCGAGAGACAGCTTAAGCAAGAAAATTTAGAAAAGTTTAAATTAGAACATGGGAAAATAAGGAATGAAATAAATAAGATAGAAGGTAGAAACATCAAATATGAAATTAGTAGTGCTGAATCCGACATCAAACTGTCAGATTCTACAGATTTAGAAGTTGCTAGTACTTCCATCACTGTGAGCATAGCAGGAGTACTAGAGTTCAGTACCAGAGAGATGTTGGGGCATTTTAACAAGGACAGTACTACGAAGCAATTGCACATTTGGCATGAAGCTCTAGAGATAGCTGATGCTGATAATACAATAATTTAGTCTCGACAGTTAAATGTAAATATTCCATGTGTGTCATATATATATATATATGCTGACGGCTTAAAATTAAATATTTTACGTTTAAGCAGAGGGTATTTAAAACAAAAATTTAGTAAACGATTCTATGCTTTGGACAAGGTAAATTTATGCTCAAATACTAATATAAATAAAGTAAGCGAAATAGTTTGATAGATTGGGGTCAACAAGACTAAAATACGGCAAAGTGAGAAAAGTTAGGATGATGGGAAAAGGTGAACTGAACCCACCCCTTTTATTGCATAATTTAAATATTTTTTTCTCTAAAATACATTATTTACGCTTTCGATGGATTCGTCGGTAGCTTTGTTTTATATTTTTTACTTTACGCAGCCCCTAAATTCTTCTGTACCCTAAAGGTAGAGTGCTCGCTTGATAATCTGTAGGGAGATGATTCGAATCTAGCCTTGAGCGTTTTTTTTTGGGTTTATAACATTGTTTTTTTGAAAACATTCTTTTTAAAACACAGTACATCTTGATCGTATGAAAACAAATGCTATCAAAATAACAAAATCCGACTGACTAGCTAAATAAGTTTTTCAAAAAATAAATATAAGACGCAATTATTTCAAGATTTGTTTTAAATCTAGGGTACATACGTGGTATAGTTAATGGTTGGCGAAAGCATAGTTTTAGTATGTGTACTAAAATAACGTGGGTAAAAATCATTATACATATTCTAAAAAACAAGTTCTTTTTGGAGAACAAGTCAACATTTTGATAACTTTTGATTAAATGTGCAATTAATTTATACTATTTTGCATGTGAAAATTGCATTTTTTATATAAATATAATTTAATTTTGTGCCCATTTATTTTCCGACTTTTTTCTCACATTCGACTGGAGTGATAGTAAATAGTTCAATAGATATAAAATTATTCTAAAAATTCCAAAATCTATACATTATTAGTCGATAAAATAATAATCACAAATCACAAATAATGTCCTCGGGTCTTTTTCTTCTTCTGTGAAACATATTAAATAAATTGTGGGCGCTGGTGAATCAAGACGATAAAGACCATCTCAATTCTAGCACTGCTTGTTAGTTCAATCGTTTTTGTAATCAAATAAAAGTGATTATGCTTAACGGTATGCTACTGTTTTTCTACCTAAAAATTTGCCAAATGCTGCTTATATTAATGCAACTATGTACACAATTTTATTTTGAATAGAGAAATGCTAAATTATTATGATTAAAATCAGATAAACTGATAATATACGCAATAAGGAGCTTTTTTCAATATGGCGACCAATTTTCTTATCATGAATTATTGGTTTCCTTTATTCCAACGTTGTTGATGTTATCGTATCTCCATATTAGATTCTCAAAGAATAATGCTTCATTGTTTTTTGTGGGATTATTCAATTGCTTGGAGAGAAAAAGATTAGCATGTTGTAAAGCATATTTACCAAAATCATAAAGCGCTATTTTTAGATTGTTAGAAGCATTTCATCTTTGAAATAATTTAACTTAAGTCAAAAATAAAGCCAAATATATTTAATTTGTATATAAATGAAATAAATAAACTGATGTTTAATATTTTTATTTTCAATCATGGAAAACATTCACATAATAAAAACATTACGACATGCCAGAACATAATCTACACTCAGAATAGAATTGGACTGCCGGATCAGACCTAAATCGATGTAAGTCATGAACATTGGACAAACAAACTACTTACTGCTTGATCGTTAATCACCTATCGAATTAGATAAAAGTTCGATCGGTTAACAGTTTGCACTCTCACGGAACATTGGAATTGATATGAAACCTTAGAATTAAGAATTTAGAATTAAAACAAATAGAACCAACTAATCAATGATAATACAAGAGCTTTAACACCTCTGTGCCCATGATACAGGCATATCCAGTCTAGTCATTAAGACATTCAATATTTCTCTTAATTTTGTCAATAATTATTTTTTCTTAGAATTCAATAGAATTCTTATAATGTTTATTTTTATTTTATATCAATTTTTCTGGTTATTACATTATTCAATACAATAAATGAGAAGTGAATACAATGCTCCATCTCTCAATATAATATAAGAATATATATTCTGTACAAGTATAATATTATGGTTGAAAACCTACAGAATACAAAAGCAATCGTTGACCATTTCAATAAGCATCTGCGCTGCCATGTTGAAGTATTGCATAAAATCATCTCTTACTTCTTTTGATATTGACGTACAATTTTTTACCATGGGATTAAGGAAAAGGGATTAAATACATTTCACTATCGAAATCTCAGACGAAGTATGTTTGGTTTCTGGTATTTTTCTATGCAAAAAAATATGTAAATATGCGTAAGTCATTATCACTTCAATAAGCTGAGGCTCACACTGTTTGGCATTTCAATGCAAGGGCAGCTTTTCATAGAATGGTTATCATATTGCAATACTTGATATTTATTACAAGCAATGCAATGTACTTTTGTGTGTTTTGTGCCACACCATATTAATGTCAAAAGAAAATCTAATGTAATTTGTTACTTGTCTTTATATTTGTAGTATACTATTTCCAATATTGAATTCAACAATTGAACAAAAAGATAACTATTTAATGGCAATATTACTCCTTCAGCAAAAATAAAAACAAACTGGAAATGTTCTATGAATGCTTGTTGTATTGCGTTCATACTATCTCTTTCATTGATTGCAATATGTCGTGTAGAGCAAATATTTTATGTTGCAATAGAATTTGTACACATTGTTATATTAAATACAATCAATTACTGTAAGCTTATATGGATAAACACATTAAAATTAATTTGTATTGTAGAAATTTGGTTTTCTACACTTTGAACAATACTACAGTCATCGGTATTCGGTATGGGCTGCCTTTTTAGTCTTCTTCTCGGTGTGTTTCTCGAATCGGTAATTTATTTAGGTATTATTATTAAAAATGCAGTTAGAATGATGGCAGATGAATATGTTAACAATCACATGAAATACCTATCGCGTTTAGATTGATTATTTCACCGCATTGAGGCAACACGGTCTTTTGGTAAGCACTTCTTCTTTGTGACGCATACCTGCAGAGACTGTTTCGCATTCGCTTTCCGCACATCTGCTTTGACTTTCTTTCAGACCTGAAATCATTTCAACAATAAATCAACAAATGTATGCACATTTAACGTGCATTACGAAAAATTATGGAAAATGAATTTATTATTAAGAAAATAAATATAAAATAATGCATTTAAAGCTGAATGAGGTACTATAGCAATGTCCAAACATTCATACCACTGAATCGCCGTTTAATGAGTTCCAATATTGATTGCAAACTTTCTTCATGATTTCAGTTAGTATTCGATATGCGTGACCAGTCATTTTGTTTCTATAAGAGGATGTCTGCTGCAAAATGGCTTACGTCTGCTTGTTTCCGTTTTCGTTGCTCAGTATGCAATTATAATTAAGAGAAGAAAGTAAACTGTTTCTGTTATGATTGCAAACTAGATACAAATCCTTAAGTGGGTTGAGTTATATTTGTTGCTAGTGTTGTCAAAATGTTCATTTTTTTAATAGTTATTTACCTCACGGGATGAAGGGGCAACAACAAGGACATCACCGGCTATATAATTTTCAACGAAAACAATATTTTCAGTCAAGTTCCACCTCACAAGGAAATTTAGTATCTGCAATGAATGTAAAACATAATTTAACTTATCTCCAAGTTGATTAAATAATTTATATTCATAATTAAAAACATAAAACTTTATTGTACGATTTTTTTTATGTCCAATGTATGCAATGAAAATATGGGAATTTCAGTTTTATGAATGGTGGGTATGTTATGTGGAATATGCTATTTAAATAGAAAAAAATAATAAATGAACAATCAAATCATATTGAGGAGGAACTCTGAAAGACTCCTTATTTAAACTAGATATTCTTGTGTTGTTAAATGTTCAATAAGTAGTGTATAATAATAAATGAATGGAAATTATTGTCAATAGGAATCAATGCTAACATCAAATACAATTCAACTAAGTGGCAAACTTAACTTTAGAATGCATCCCTGGCATATTTTCAACACATTATTTGTTGATGACTATTATAGTATTAATGTTACAGTGTACAATGTAGACATATTTCACATTCAATTACTCTTGTTGTCTTTCGACAACGTCCAGCATGCCTCTAATAAGAATACAATATGTATTTTACTTATAAACAAAGAAAAACCAATGAACACATCTTTATTTAATTAACAAGATAATATTCTTGCTGTGTTAATAGAAACAATTATTGTTTATACCAATACCTCATATTGTCAAAGGATTAAGTAATTTGATATTCTTTCCGTCTCATTTGTAACACTGTTTAGGTTCGAGTGAACCGTTGGATCGGCACCAACTTCCACTTACCCTTTTTTTGTTCTTTGGGGATTGCATAATGATTTACTTTCAAACATATTGGGTGCTGTTTGATAATTAATTCATTGGAACTATTATAAGATATGTCATTTTGATGTAGGTACCGACACCACACACACACTATAACCATTAACGTGAGTACTTACAGGGTGAGTATCATTTTGTATATCAAAGTAATGTTAGCATTTAAGTAGGTATTATGATATGCATATATTTTAGGCTTACCGATAAAGCTTTGTCCACAAGATGAATAGCTCTATTCAACACAATGCAATGAAAACTCAGTTTAGTGTTTTTCTCTCTTAACATATACCTATTAAATGTATTTAAACCAAAATGACAAATCAGCTTTAAATTCACATATTTCTTGACAACAAATGATTGGTTTTGCACTAAAATTGACAGCTGTCGATGTAGATTGGTTCACTTTGTTAGTAACAACGCACAGTTCTTGTTACATTAGTTTGCATCAGAAATCATACGACAAGAACGCTTATACCTTATGAAATCTCTTGGTATTCAATTTTGATGGCAATTGTATGCAGTTAATGTTGATTTCTACTGACTACAGATACTAGAAAAGGATCACATAAGGCTTGGCTGTTATGAAGCTGAGAATATGAAATAGCGAACACTTTTTGTTGATAACGTTGATTACCTTGAAGCCCTCGTATTATCACTGATTGGTTCTAGTATTTTAACGTAGTTTTTGAAATCTAAAATTCTTAGTTTTCTTATCGATTTTTATGTTCTGTATGAATGCAAAGTGCTTCGCCTCGCTCAACAAGCGGCTCGCCTCCTTTGATCAAACTCAACATCGGGCTCGATCAAAACAAAAATTATCTTCATTTTGATAAATTCTTTGAAGCCTATGTCAAACTTTTTTCATTTTCAACAACTGGCTCGTTTTATTTCTAACAAGCGGTTCGCCTCCTTTAACTTTTCCGTTTCTAAGCTCAAGAAATGCGACCCCAATACCAACATTTTCGTAAATATCTATTTTAATATGGGTGATACAAAGTTTATAATTAAGGTATTCTTATATCATAGTTTTTTGGACCTTTTGTAGTTTATATAAATACGCGATAACGCTTATCAGGTGATTAGCGCCCGCGATAACGATTGTTCGTATGATAACTTGGAACGCTGAGAACACTCGTCAGTAGTCAATTCATATGTGTGCTGGCATGACGTCTTTTTTACGCGCAACTTAAAATATGATTATTTATTAAAAAACCACAGATTTTTATAAAAAAATGTATGAGGAATGATGCAAAGAGATATTTTTAAGCCCTTGGACTATTTTTTTTTTAAAATTCATAAGAATAAGACCAATAATGAGGAAACCACTGGGGTCAAAAAAGATCTCCATCGGCTGACAAGTATTTTTCTAGTCTCCGAGCCGCAAGAGTTAATCAAACTCAACATCGGGCTCGATCAAAAAAAATGTTTTATCTTCTTTTTGATAAATTCTTTGTAGCCAATGTCAAACTTTTTTCATTTTTAACAACTGGCTCGTTTTATTTCTAACAAGCGGCCTGCCTTTCTTGATCAAACCCATCAACGGGCTCGATCAAAATTAAATTTTATCTTCATTTTGATAGTCTTTGAAGCCAATGTCCAACTGTTTCCTTTTTTAACAAGCGGCTCGTATAATTTCTTACAAGCGTTTTGCCTCTTTTGATCAAACTCAACATCGGGCTAAATCAAAAAAAAAAATATATCTTCATTTTGATGAATTCTTTAAAGCGAATTGTAATTTTCATAGTTTTTAATGACGGCTCGTTTTCTTTCTGACAAGCGGCTCGCCTTCCTTGATCAAACCCAAAAACGGGCTCGATCGAAAAAATATTTTATTTTCTATTTGATAAATTCTTTGAAGCCAATTTCAAACTTTTTAAATTTTTAGCAACCGGCTCGTTTTATTTCTTACAAGCGGCTCGCCTTTCTTGATCAAACCCAACATCGGGCTCGATCAAAAAAATATTTTGTCTTCATTTTGATAAATTCTTTGAAGCTAATGTCAATTTTTTTTCATTTTTTTAACAAGCGGCTCGTTTAATTTCTAGCAAGTGACTCGCCTCCTTTAATCAAACTCAACATCGGGCTCGATAAAAAAAAAACATCTTCATTTTGATGTATTCTTTCAAGCCAATGTCAAACTTTTTTTTCTTTATTCACTAGCGGCTCGTTTTCTCTCTGACAAGCGGCTCGCCTTTCTAGATCAAACCAAACAACGGGCTCGACCGAAAATATATTTTCTCTTCATTTTGATAAATTCTTGAAGCCTTGTCAAACTTTTTTTTTTAACAAGTGGCTCGTTTTATTTTTTACAAGCGCCTGGCCTCTTTTGATCAAACTCAACATTGGGCTCGATCAAAAAATATTTTACCTTTATTGCTACACTCCGTGTGTCCGTGGTCATATATAGCGGTTTCAAAAAATCTCTGCAGCGGTTTTATCGCTGTAAACTTGACAATATAAACAAATCAAAAAATCAATCATCATACCTAATCAAAAAAGATATTTCTTTTACAAACTACAGTTTTCAAAACTAAGTGTGAAAGATTTATTAAATGTGTATACCGACAGCGTATTTGTGCATGGGCAAAACCTTTCATCAAACCACAGGCAAAAAATAAATAGTAAAAAGCAACCAGCTAATTGACATGAACCCACATTTGTTATATCAAGATATCGGGTAGCCCAAGAAATAATAAAATATTTTATTAAGATGTGAATATATCTCTATGTCATATTGTTTGGCTGCATCAATCAAAATATATGTTTTAACTGTTGAATCATAATTTTTAAGTCATACACTATCGAACAGAAGACAATAAAAAAAAATATTGTCTATGGTCAAACTATTTTTTGACATAAACGTTTCCTACACGTTACTCGTCAATTATTGAATCAATACTCTGGAATGGACATCAAGATAAAACCAAACGATGAATTGCTCTCATCGAATGGTACATCAGGTTTCGAAAACAATACTGAAATGAACGTCGACATCTTTAGCGAAGGTCATTCACCTGGCAATGGATTTGACGTATGTGTGAAGCTGGAAGAATTTGACGAAAATGATTGTGATAAAGAAGGAAACGTACGTAATGATGTTTTTTAACATTTAAGTACTTGTGCGTGAGCGAGGAATCATGTTCAGGTGGCAATCTACTTGTACGGCTTTGAAGTAACGTAAAACAATTAGGTCCGCTTGTAAAATTAGTCGAAGGAATTTGTGTGATCATTTCGTTTTAGCAGAATTTGTTTGAACCAAGCCACTTACATTACATTGCTTTGATAAAAACACATTTGAAAGATTGAAACCTTGCCATATTAACGGCTTATGTTGGATACATTTTTATCAATAATACAATCTTATTCATTAAAGACTAAACGATTTTGTTTCATAGCTTATTTTAACAAAAAAATGTCGAATTTAATTACAATAAAATTTTTACTTTCAAAAGATCACTTGAACTGTCAGCCGTACAAAAATATTAAGATTTCATCGTAGAGTTTGAAATTATTGGTGTTTATCCGCAATGCACAATCTGCGGCCCGTTGGCTTATTTTGTGGTATTCGAATGTTTAAGCATATGTACAAGTTGATAATATATATAAGTAATATATAACATAGTTTCTTGTTATGTAAATCGTTGAATTTGATGGTTCTTTGTTGTTGAAGTAAAATAAATAGGCTTAATAATCTTGCAACTCAATAAGACAAATATTTAGCTAAATTCTAAAGAAACAATTTTATCGGTATTAGTTTGCGCTATCTTTTTTAAATTATATGTGCAAAATTTTGTGTAGGTTGTCGTTATGGAGTCACAGAAAATCAAGAAAGAAAACGAAGACAGTTGGGAAAAGAACAAAAAAGAATACTACGACGACGTCCGTTTCATCAGAGTAGAAAAGACTGATGTCAAAGAGTGTCCATATGCTGAAGGGAAACCAGAAAAGGTAATTGTTCAGCACGCCACGTATCACGGTGGAACAGCGTTCGGGCAACTTTTAATGTCCGAATATTTTTTTTTTAATTATTTTTATTTACTTTGTTTTATGCTATAATACGTTTGAAAATATTTTTTATTTCGTGATCACCGGAAAAAGTAAAACAAGAATTATCGGAGCTAAGATTAGATCTACTAGATCGATTTCGGTTCGTAGGCGTCGGTCCTTTCTACTCTTAAATCTTAAACAACAGGGCAAAGCGAGAGCGATTGATTAACCACTAGTCTTAAACTTGCCCATCTAATTATTGGTCTATCGTTTTTACCTATGTCCGCTGCCAGTTTGGAGCATATGGCTTCCCTATTGAGGTATCTCGACAGGAGCTATTTTCTACGATAACTTTTTGTTACTCAGTCGCTCAACCTCTTTTTTTTCAGATAGAGTAGAAGGTTTAGAATGATGAGATAAGGACAGGACTAGTTTTAAAATAACCGCTCTAGCTTGGCCACACTATTAAAGAATCGGAAGGGTGAAAGGAAATTCGTAGACGTCACAAACACCCATGCTTTCGAATTGAAATCGAAAAATGCTTTTCGTACTGATAATCGAACCCGTGAGATACAGCACGAAAGCCCACGACGCCAACCGTTGTGCCATCTGCCCTGAGGTCCTTACTTTTTAAAGAGAGATTGAGCAACTGACTAACAAGCAGTTCTTGTGAAAATATCTCTGGAGATATCTAAAGAAGGAAGCCATTTTCTTCGCATTGAAAACAAATATGAATTATATATTTTACTGCTCAGAGCATTTGGTGATTTTTCGAGTCTTTTGGTCTAAAGCTGTATTGTTTGTATTATAAACAATTTGTTCAAATCTACATTAAATAATGCACTTGATTAAATTAATTTTTGACGAGAGCAAATTAATTACTAAAACTAACAGAAGATCAATTTTATTCAGTAAATTTACTTTTATTTTCTGTATAGGGGAGATAATTAAACCAAATATTTTTTAAATAATCAATAATGCGACCTTTATGCATAAATACTTTCATCATACTATTCCAATATTGGCTCTTAGAAGTAAAAAGAGTTAATACTGATTTTTTAATATTTTTATTTTCACAGGACATTTTGCAAAACTGCAAAAACATTAAGAAAAAAGACGATACTGAATTGCAAAACTTTAAAAGTAATGTTATCGAAGAAAGGCAACATGTTAAACTGGAACACTTTGGCGTTGAGGAGTGTTCTTATGTTGGAAGAACTCCAGATCAGGTATTAAAATCGACATATCAAGCTTTCAACCACGTCTAATACTTAATTAATAGTCAAGTAGTCAACACCGTTGGCTTTGGTTACGCTTCTTGAGAGTTGTTCTCATTTGTCCAACTCTTTGTCTACTGAATCACTCTTGGCTAGGAAAAGTTAGCAATAATTGAAACTTTCTTACTATTACGATAGAAGAAGAAAAAAACCAAATGGCCAGCGAAAAAAAAAGAAAGCCGAAATGGCAACAGCGGTCGACTATCTTTCTAAATATCAGTGAATAATAGAAAAAAATATCTTTAAATTTAAAAATAAAAACGGCGGCCGGATCATCATCCCTATAAAATACAAACATTATAATCTTTTGATATAGATATAATTCTGTTTGCTTTTTGTTTCAGCCTCAAACTACCAAAACGAAATCTAAAGATCCCATTAAACCACCAGCGGTAACTTCGTCTCAAATTGATTTATCTTCAACGTCTCACATAAACCAAGGTCATTTTAAAAATGAATTTTCTCTGCAGGAGGTGAACGTTGTAATACAGCTTAAAAATATTGTATTTTTTGAGCGAAATTTTGTTTGTAGCTTTTGTTACAATACATTCCCATCATCGCATTTACTTGAGCAACATGTGACTCTTGATGGCAAATTAAAATGTGATGTAAAAAACAGGTTCGTCATATTATCATTATTTGAAACTGCTGTAATAATGCTGGAAAGTGGTGTCTTTTATATGCAAAATTTGGATGCAGCGTTTGTTTTGATATATTTTCGTCGTCAAGTTTACGTCACATACATGTGACTTCATTGTAAATTGACACATTTAATGTATAAAAAAACTGTTCATCGAAAACCAGTTAGACTAAGTTTGTCAGATGGCTTAACAAAAAACTTGACAAGCTTTCACCAAAACAATTTGATACGTTAATACTGTAACCGATCTTTTGACCACCATGCAAAATGATTTTCTTTCAAGTTTTGATTTGTGTTTCTTCGAATTACTATCTTTTACTTTTGGGAGTTTAAAAATATATATTTATTTCGTCTTTAAAGTAAATCACAGTAAAGAAAACTGTGGGCTGATTTTTATCTTTTTATTTTTGTTTTCATGTAACAATTTAGTATGAAGCTTCAAACGGATATCAAAATAGAACCAGGGCATGAATTATTGTCGTCGTCCAATCAGAACTCTTGTCATATCGAAAGTCACAGAAATACTACGAATGACATATGGATCGAGGATCATTCAATTGACATCAAACACGAGGCACTCGAAGTTCACGATAAAAAAATTGAACATGAAAATCACCACAGGTCGAAAAAGGTATTTCTTACTTCTGGAAAAAATGGATACTTCGAATTGTATTTGAAATAAATTGAGATTTTCATTTTAAGACGAGTAATAAAAAAAATATAAACAAGTTGCCAAATGTAAATAAATTTTCGAGGTTAAAACATTATTCAAAAGGCAATCATAGTTCAATACTGTTTGATTTTTCGTTTCCGACCATCAACCTCGAGGCGCTTTCAACAATGATATCACTGAATTTACCTTTTTATTATTCCTTTTTTGAAACGACATTAAAATCGAAAATTAGTAAATTGATTACAAGCCATGGTATAGATTGTTGTCATTGGTGAAGTCAAAAACGATTGTTTTACTCAGCATTCGTTATGATTCGTAATTACCAAATCAATAACAAAATGTCATTGTTTGTTAATTATAATAGTTATTAAAAAATATTTTTTTAACTGTTTTCATGCAATTTATCCATTTAAAAAAAAAACGAAATTGACAAATGAATTAGACAAATGTGATTAACAAAATTGTTGTTGCTTGCAGACAGAAACATTACTACATTCTGGAACAATGATTTTCAAGTATGAACAATGCACCAATAAAACTGTTCATTCTGGTGACTTATCGCATAAAATGGCACAAATTGACTCTGACACTGACCAATGCAATTATAAATCTATTCAATCTGGTCAATTAAAATTGCATAAGAAAGGGACATATAATGCAGAAAAACGCTTTAAATGTGAAGAATGCAGTTTTAGAACTACCTGGTTTTGTCACTTAAAAACGCATAAAATGTCACACACTGGAGAAAAGCCTTTTAAATGTGACCAATGCAGTTATAGATCTGCTGTGTCTGGAAACCTAAAAACGCATAAAATGTCGCATACTGGAGAAAAACCTTTCAAATGTGATCAATGCCCTTTTGGAACTACTGCATCTGGTATCTTAAAAAGGCATAAAATGACACATGGAGAAAAGCCTTTCAAATGTGACCAATGCAGTTATAGAACTGCTGTGTCTGGAAGCCTGAAAACGCATAAAATGTCACACACTGGAGAAAAGCGTTTCAAATGTGATCAATGCCCTTTTGGAACTACTGCATCTGGTAACTTAAAAACTCATAAAATGACACACACTGGAGAAAAGCCTTTTAAATGTGACCAATGCAGTTATAGAACTGCCGTGTCTGGAAGCCTGAAAACGCATAAAATGTCACACACTGGAGAAAAGCCTTTTAAATGTGACCAATGCAGTTATAGAACTGCTGTGTCTGGAAGCCTGAAATCGCATAAAATGTCGCACACTGGAGAAAAGCCTTTTAAATGTGATCAATGCCCTTTTGGAACTACTGCATCTGGTATCTTAAAAAGGCATAAAATGACACATGGAGAAAAGCCTTTCAAATGTGACCAATGCAGTTATAGAACTACTACGTCTAGTCACTTGAAAACGCATAAAATGTCACACACTGGAGAAAAGCCTTTCAAATGTGACCAATGCAGTTATAGAACTACTACGTCTAGTCTATTGAAATCGCATAAAATGTCACACACTAGAGAAAAGCCTTTCAAATGCGACCAATGCAGTTATAGAACTGCTCTATTAGATCACTTCAAAACGCATAAAATGTCACACACACAAATGCCTTTTAAATGTGATCAATGCAGTTATAAAACTTCTCGTTCTTATAACTTAAAAAGTCATAAAATGTCACACACTAGAGAAAAGCCTTTTAAATGTGATCAATGCCCTTTTGGAACAACTGTATCTGGTAGATTAAAATCGCATAAAATGACACATACTGGGGAAAAGCCTTACAAATGTGACCTATGCAGTTATAGAACTACCGTGTTTAGTAACTTTAGAAGGCATAAAATGTCGCACACGAGAAAAGCCTTTTCAATGAGTCCTATGCCACTTTAAAACTGCCTTCTTATGTATGAATTAGGCATACAATGTCACAATGGAAAAAAGCTTTTTAAATGTGACATATACAATTTTATAACTGTCTCTTCTGATGCATTGAAAATGCCTCGTCTATTCACATACTGGAGAAAAGCCAAGAAAAGAAATTGCTTTCAAGGTTCTTTAATCATTGTTACATGAAATAAAATTAAAACTCCATGTTGAATAAAATATAATTAAAAGAAAAAGGTTAATAATAAGCAGTGTGTTGGAAAAAATGTTTAAGGTACGAAGTTGACATTTTTTTTATTTTTGCTATTGCAGTAGAAGCTTTTTAATCATAAATATATGACGAACCTGTTTTTACATCACAGTTTTAGTTCAACAAGAATAGTCATATTGATATGAGCTGGTGTTTTGTAGTGTTCCCACGTTCCCAAACAATTTTTTTTTTAAAATTTTAAACATAAAATTCAATTTAAACTCGCTAGCTTCTCGCGGATGAGTCAATAAATAAATTCAAGTCATTTATATAAGCATATTATTATGTAAAAAAAAAACAGCGATCCAGACCGAGGTGTAACTACAAAGGAAACCCTTGAGTTATTATAAACTGTTCACATAGTATTTTTGTTTTCGTCAATTCTGTGTGAAGACTTTGTTTCAAGGCTGCTCCGCCAGCTAGCGTCTAACTCGAGTAACGGGAACGTTTGTAGCACGCGCGGGAGGGGTGCTGCAGGCCAGAGATACCCTGTATGCGAAGGGATGGCATGGTTTTTTTGTTATTTCGGTTTCATTGTAATTTGCTCGAACACGATAGTATTGGGAAATATTACCGTTGTTTTGTTTGGAATAATTAAAGTAAGTTCTATCAAATAAACTGTTTAATTTATAATATCTCTCCTTACGAGATTATAAAGGTATTTTTTGTATATACTTAATGGCAAATAGAATAGATCTTTCCTCGCTGTATTTTATTGAGGACTGAGTGTAAGATGTATGTAGCCATAGTAAGCTTAGATATATATGTAGGAAGGCTTCGCTATTTAGAATGTAATGAGGACTGGTCGAGATACTTTTTTTAAGACAACCATGGTTTAGTTAAATCGAAATAGATTGTTTTGTTGTTGATGTTAAACGAGGGCGCCGTGTAGAATATGTGTGTAATTAACGCAATATTTGTCGAGGCCGAAAGTTTCATGTAAATCTTGAATACCCGACGGGGTTTGCAACGTCAAGCTTGGGCGATTGCTATTTTTAGCCGAAGCTGGCTAGTGACTCTAGAAAAAGTCGCTGAAAGCTATAGGAACGTATTTGCTATACGGAATTCGATAACTTTTATTCGAATTTAGAGTTAAGGGTATTGAAATCAATCGGCCGGAAGCCTGGGTGGTTCTCTAGCAAGGTTCCCTACCCTTCCCGAAGCACCGTGCCCTGGTAAAACAACCAAAAACCTGTTCGAATTAATAAATATAAATCATTATCTTTGTATTCGTTTCTTTACTTAAATAACTCTCATTTAAATCACTACTGTTTTAAATAGAATTAGGAAACATTTTATATAATAAACTTTTATTTGCTTTACTACTGTTAAAAATAGATTTAGGAAATAATATACATAATAAACTTTCGTACATTCGCTCCTATTGAAATACTGAAGTAGAAATTATTATTTATATAAATTCTCGTTTTGATTATATAATATTGAAATACTGAATTGGAAAACATATATAACAAGCTTTTGTTTGATTATCTACTGTAAAAATACTGAATAAGAAATCATTATATATATATATATATATATATCACTTTTAAGGTGTTCACTGTCAATACTTGGTGGAATGGCATTATAATAAAAATAATAAAATCAGTTGATAATGCTCGCGATGAGCGAAACCGGTCCTGATCTAATAAATTTTATGTGGAAAAAGTACTAAAAATGTTTTATTATTTTTATATATATATATATAAATTCTCGTTTTGATTATATACTATTTAAATACTGAATTAGTAATATTATATACAACGAACTCTCAATTAATTATATACTATTTGCCATACTATAACTGGTTACTATTAAGAATTGTCTAAGCAAAACGATTTTTTTTATTTTTCTGTAGATTTTAAAACCAATAAATATGACGTCTTCCAAAGGTGGGTCATGTTTCTTTATCACCAACTAATCGGTCGCAAATCATTGTCTTTCCCAAAGGAGTTTATTTTATATTGTATCTTAAATTAACTTTGATTTTCAATATCCATATTACGAGTTGTAGAATTCTCAACATGATCTGTCTTTACACTTCGATTTTGAATGAAGTATAACATAACGCGTGGAGCGTAATAATACCTAGTTAACCTCATCATCCCAGATGGACTTTTTAACTTTACAATTTTTTTGTGTTTGTATCTTGAACTTATTGAAATAATTTTGTAGACCTACCATACTTGTAATAATTTGTAACGACATGTAGGTGACCAGAATAAATGATTACATTTAATAACTTCACCTTGATTTAGAAATTTTATTTCATTGTTACTTTTTGCAGTTTTTATGTTTCCAAAAATCCCATACTAATTTGCATACACTTTTGCGACCACCTGTTTACACCAAATTCGACGAGTCGGAGGCGAGAGAGATTTTTCTTTCTCTAAATTCTACTTTAGGAGAGCGGGTTGTGTCATTTGTTTGTTCAAGAAAATGCGATTATGTGAATATATCGTAACAAAACCTACATACAAATTTTTTCTCAAAGGAAACACCATTTTTTAGCATTATTACAACTCTTCACATGCTGCAGTAAAATTTCTTTTTCAATATACACTTGGTTTATATAAGGATCTCGAAGGTTAATCAGTTTGAAGCGAAGTTAAAGCTGATTATTTAATGAAATTATTAGAGTTGGTATTGTTGGTGATAAGCTGAAATAAAAACAACACATAATATTGCATAATATATTTGATATGACTCTGCCAAATTAATAAAAGTATTCTCAATCTAAAATGCCAATATAAATTGATTAAATTTAAATATGTTCACTTATTCTGGAATCAACCAGATTTTTTGATCACTTTTAGGGTGTTCACTGTCAATACTTGGTGGAAAGGCATTTTAATAATAAAAACACAATAATATTTTGTACTTTATTCCACTTTATTTAAAAGGTCAGGACTGGTTTCTTTCATTGGGAGTGTTGTCAGCTGATAAGAAATATAATTTAACAATGCTATTTGTACAAAAATAAATTTAAATAAAAAGGTGTTGACAATAATTGACATTGAAACGAAATTACAAATAATATTATAGGTGATTCTATACCTGGAAAAATATCAATTTCCAACACCATCGCTTTGCCGTCAATCGCGTTGATCGTCTGCTCGATTTGCAACGGCCAATTTTCTCAGGCAATGATCTTAAAGCATCGAAAAATCTCATCTGACCTTAACCGAAGCCGGATGAATGTCTGTTTTGATGTTTTGAAAAAAATCGAAACCCGGCTTTAATTATCATACCTTATTGTGTACAAATGTATTTTTTTTATTTATTAAATACAATTATTTAAAGTCTTAAAAAAAAAAAAAAAGTCACGCATATTCAAGAAAAAAAATACATGTTGGTCTGATGTCTTCCTTAATTATGTAAATATTATTCCAATTATTCACCTTTGATTCAAAAGCCATTTCATCCTTAATTTGAAAAGTTACCTGTCATCAAACAAACCGTGTTGACATCGGAATTCAAATGATTTTTATAAAATATCTGTATGATAATTCAATTGAACATACACTCCACAGAATTTATATTAAGTAACTAGTGTTTTACTTTCCTTCCGATGTTTGAGTGTTTTTTGTGTCCATAATTCTCTGCAACCAATCAAATTCTGAAATAGCGACACAGCTAGAGTGATGAGCTAATCAATATTTTTTTCAATCAGAAGTCTCTCAGCAGAACGATATGTTGAACAACTGAGTAAAAGCAAACATGGATTTAATATAAAGTAGCGTGACCAACAACTTGTTTATTGATAGCTTGTTGCACCATGGTCGGTAAGAGGATATAAAATATGATTTAATAAGAATAATTTATTATAACTGTTGCGTATTTTCTTTCGATGTACTAACTAGTAAGCGCACAGCGTGTCCATGTGGATACCAAGTGTTTTACTGTGCTATAAGAGCATTTTTTGTATTTTCCTTACTAAGAGTAGATATATCTTAAACTATTATTTTGAACAATATTTTTTTTTTATTGTGAGACAAATAAAAAAATATTTACCTACCAATCACTGGATGTCATGTTTATTCGTTAAAAACAAATGCAACTAATTTGACAGCAAAATTTCCCCCAAAGAACACATTTGTTAACCGCGAATATTGATTCCCAGTTCCCAGAATATTAATTCCCATTCCCAGAATATCACAGTCAAAAATATTTAGCCACATACATTTTAAGCCTAGTAATGCATCGCTTAAATTTTGTGTCCATATTAGCACTATAGGCGTTAATGGAGTATATGGCCCGTGCACTGATGAGTAAACTATGACAACGTATTAACACGTGCGACTTACAATTTATGTTTCATATCCGTATAAAACATGATTGTGGTACGTCCCGTCCTCTAGTTGCTTTGCAGAATTTCGGTTTTGGTGCTTTTCGACCATTTTCCAAAATTGAATATGTTTTTTCAGGTAAGACACAAAATATAACGTAGGACAAAAAATTAATAAAAAAAAACATACTTCCTTATCGTCATAAAATGTAACAGCATGATCTGCAAATAGATTTTTTAGCATGAGAATGGTAGAGTTGACTAGCTTCTCCCCCAACTCTGATCTTTAATGCTTTTTCAAAACACCAGTGAAAGCAGATTTATATTTGCACTAGGCCAAAGCCCCTTATAAGCCCCAAGCCATGCTTATCAAGTGAAAGCAGGGTATTTTTCAGATTGATATCCGTCAATTCTGAAAGCTGTATCACATCATTATGAAACATTTTTTTTTCTTATTTTGTAAGACATCCATATTCATTATAAATTTTTTTCAATATTATTTTTCACAATATGAAGAAATAAACATTTTCTAAGATTTTTTGAATAAAACTCTAGTAGAACAAAAGCAACTCATTTTATTAAAATTCTATTAAATATCAATATTAAATTATAGAGTCAAACGATTTTATCTACTGAAAAGTTCTTGTAATTAATCTCGTTATTTATTTGTGCAAACTGGTTCGCTTGAAAATCTTTTCATGTGATTTCACGAAACCAATTCATTTTCATACTGTCACATTTTGACAAAGAAAATAATCATACTGCGCTATTGTAAACACTGCATATCTTAATGATCCCAACGGCCCGCAGTAAATTTTTATTCGGCCCTCCAAAAGTTCCGATTTTTTGTATATATAATAAATAATTCAACTGGAAAAAATTACAAAACTTTATAAAACTTTTTGATTTGGTTGTGAATTCAATCCAATTCAATTTGTTTTCAAATTGGATTCATAAGAAAACTTTATGATTATTTTGAAAAATAAGGCAATTAAGAAACCACTACATTTTTACTTTACAATTACCGGCAAGCTTTGTATGGAAAGTTTCTTGCGAATTGGTACATTAAAATTAGAGCTTAGCTGAATTGAAATAAGCAAGTTCATCCAAACAGCACACTTTGCACTAATCACAATTCTCACACGATACTGCATATGTTTAAATATACATACATATATGTATATAATTAATTACTCACAATTGCTTAAATTACAACTATATATATGAAATAAGTCCAAACATATTGTAAGACTATAAAAAAAAAAAATGGAATGTCTTTATAATTGTTTACATTATAATATGTAAACACTTAAATTGATATTCTGATCTGGCTTAATACAAATCTATTTATCGTCCTGCTCTTTCAGTTTTTGAAAAATCAATTCTGCCCGAAGTTTGGTGACCCGTGGTCTAGATGTCTATAAACATCATATTAAAAATAATGGTAGGACAAAGAAAAATTATCGTAGCATATGCATGCTTCAAATTTAAAACATGTACAATACAATCACTTTTTTTTTTTGACATAAATGAATTTAAATGGAAGCATAAATATATAATATGATCTTATCAACGTTTTTGACTACCTATTTTTATTTCTAAATGTTATTTAAATACCTGCTTATTAAAAAAATGGCTTGGGATAATATCAGTAAATAAACAAAAAAATTGGAGCATCACAACTCACTTCCTAAAAATAAAATATATAATTATTGACTTTGTAAATTGCCATTATATTACAAAAAACGCAGATTTTATTTTTATTAAGGAAGATTATAAGAGACGCCAAAACCTCATATAATATCACTTAAATTCTGATTGTATCTATTGTTTGTTTAAATATTAGTTTTTCTTTATGAGTGATACGGAATAGTGGGCTTTCAATAAAGTTTGATAAATGCTCCAACCAAAGTGCTAATTTCAATTTGACCTTATTTCTAAATAGAGTCTTTCCAATTTATCGTGTATTTTTTAATAATTACCACTAATGAATCACAAAATCTCCAAACGAGAAATCTTTTCCACATAGATACACATGTTAAATTCAAAGAATTCGCAGAACTGAGAGTCGATCTAACGGTCAGACAATTATAAGGTAAAAGCTGAAGTTCAATGAACCACTCATTATTTGCTGTTACTTTCTATGGCATTGCTTGGAACTAAATACAGTTATAATCAGTTTCATTTGGAAGCCTTTTCTTCAGTGTGTGACATTTTATGTCTTTTTAAGTTACCAGAGGCGGCAGTTCTAAAACTGCATTGGTGACATTTAAAAGGCTTTTCTCCAGTGTGTGACAATTTATGCGTTTTTAAGTTACAACGTTCGGCAGTTCTATAAGTGCATTGGTCACATTTGAAAGGTTTTTCTCCTGTGTGTGACATTTTATGCCTTTTTAAGTCACAAGTCCGAGTAGCTTTAAAATTGCATTGGTCACATTTAAAAGGCTTTTCTCCAGTATGTGACATTTTATGAGTCTTTAGGTTACCAGAGGCGGCAGTTCTAAAACTACATTGGTCGCATTCAAAAGGCTTTTCTCCAGAGTGTGACATTTTGTGTTTTTTCAAGTAACCAGAGGCGGCAGTTCTAAAACTACATTGGTCGCATTCAAAAGGCTTTTCTCCAGAGTGTGACATTTTGTGTTTTTTCAAGTAACCAGACTCGGCGGTTCTATAACCGCATTGGTCACATTTGAAAGGTTTTTCTCCAGTGTGTAAAATTTTATGAGTTTTTAAGTTACCAGACGTGACAGTTCTAAAACTACATAGGTCACATTTAAAATGCTTTTCTCCAGTGTGTGTCATTTTATGCGTTTTTAAGCTACCAGAAACCGCAGTTCTAAAACTGCATTGGTCACATTTAAAAGGCTTTTCTCCAGTGTGTGACATTTTATGAGTTTTTAAGTGACCAGAAGCAGCAGTTCTAAAACTGCATTGGTCACATTTAAAAGGCTTTTCTCTAGTGTTTGACTTTTTATGTAGTTTTGACTTACCAGAATTAACAATTTTATTTGTGCATTGTTCATACTCGAAACTTTTTTTTCCAGAATGAAGAAATGTTTCTGTCTGTAAGCAAAAACAATAATTGAAATCACTTTTGTCTGATTGAATGCTTTTTTCCGGCTATTTTTATTAGCTAAGTAGCTCAAATTAGCATTGTAACAAATAAACATTTTTTTAAATTATTATAACTGACGAACATTGAAATTTTGTTTAAATTTATTTGATTTAACTAATTATAACTTATACTGAGTCAAAAAATCGTTTGTTAACTACACCAATAGCTATTATTATCACAACTTGTTTTAATTCAATATTTCACATACATACATCATTGTTACTGGGCGAGGTTTTAAAAGTAAATGATAATCAAACATATGTTATATGCAAGCCTTAATGTTTAAGGCTCAACATTTTATCATTTACAGTTGGCGACTAATTAATATTTTATTTAATATTTCTGATAAAACACTTCGAATAACAGAGGTGGATAAATAAACGTTGTTTTGAAGAAAAATTGTTTGCTTAATTCAATAAACTGTTTTTTTTTCGGAAAATAAATAAGAGCTCAGAATACCTTTTTAGACTGGTGATGATTTTTATGTTGGATTATTTTTTCGTTGACTTCGACTGCCTCGTATTCGATGTCGATTGAATGATTCTCATTACGTTTGTCATTCATATTACTTTGGTGACTATCGCTATCACGAGAGTCTTGAGAGGAGGATGAATGTAATTCTTGCTTTGGTTCTATTTTGGTATCCGTGCTAAGCTTCTCTCTTTATTGTTTCATAAAAACAAAAATAAAATGTTTAAAATCAGCTTAAAGTTCTCCTTCTTGTGCTTTGCTTTAACTATAAAATCAAATATTTTATTTTAGTCTCAAGAGTTAAAACATAGTAATGGTTTCGAACAAAAATCAAAAATAATTTCTCATAATGGCAAAAAAAGTTTTATAGTGCAATATAAAAGGCTTTTGTTATCAAAGTGTTTTAGGGGGTGAAATGTGACGAGTATATTTTTCAGATATTATACTTAACCCTCGAGGAAAGAATATGTATATGAAACAATAAATGAGCAAATGTCAGCGGCATCAAACACTATGTACTTTTTTTGAATCAACTTGCTAATACAAATTTGAGAAAATGCGTTAATCCTTAGCAATTTTTTTAAGAAATTTTTTGGTAGAGGACAGTATCGATATCAATCCTAGAAACGATTTTGAGTGACCTTTGGAGCTGATCGCTTAATTTAACAAACCTAATTTTGAGTTTCCATGACGAGCCACATGTTGTTTAAGTAAATGCGATGATGAGAATGTATCGAAACAGACGCTGCATAGAAACACATTTTTAAGCAATATTTTAACTTAAACTTTGAGCGGTAAGAAATCCTTTTTTACATGCAGTTCATTTTCGTAAGGCGCCGAACGTAAAAAAGTTTGAGATGTTATTATCGCTGGTGTTTTAATGAGATCTATAGAGTTGGTATTGGTAGTTTTAAACTGAAAAAAAAATGTATTATTAATTTTATATATTCTATTATATAAGTTGATTTAAATGTAGTAATATTTTATCATAGAATTGGGCCTCGGATAACACGTTTTTGATTTAACACGGTTGATGAATTGTGGCATATTTTTATATAACACGGCTTAAAAAGGTATCGAAGGAATTTTGGAGGATCGTACATAAAACGAAGAAGAATTAGTCAAATTGTGTGCCGATGAACCAACTATAATAAATGACTCGAAAAGCAGTTGCAGCGAAGAAGCTGCATGTTTACATTAAAACAATAGACGACGGCTTGAGATTGACTGATAAATTAGTACATTCTGTAATAGAAAATGATGAAAAGATATAATGGCAATAGGTATAAATTTCAATATAATTAACTAAGTATTTGGCCACTTGTGACGAAATACGTTAAGATGTCTACGCTAAAATCAGACAATCGCTTGTTAGAGAATATAAAATGTCTAAATCCAAAAATACTCCCGAGTCATCCGATGATGAAAACTCACAACCGATCTCGAAAAAGAGTCCTTCATATAGAATTGTAAGTGATAGCGATTATGTATTGAATTAATTTATTATTTAAAGCATAAAATATCAAAACTGTTTAATGAAAAAAAAATGATTTTAAACATGAAAAATGTCAAGAAAAAAGGTGCCAGAAGGCCATTCCACCACGTAGCACTAACAATCACCTCCTCTGGCTTCCATTCGGAATATGTGCACTCGACGACATCAATCTTTTCTATTTTTTTGAAACGGACGTCGTCGTAGTATTCTTTTTTGTACTTTTCCCAACTGTTTTCGTTTTCTTTCTTGATTTTCTGTGACTCCATAACGACAACCTACAAAAAAATGTTATATTTATAATTAAAAAGTTAACGCGAAATAATACCGATAAATTTTAAGCTAGTTCTTGATAATTTAGCTAAACATTTGTCGTATTGAGCTGCAAGGTCAGTAAGCATAATATACTTAGTAACCGATTTACTATACTTTGATAACAAAAACACCATATTAGACATTTTATTTGTAAGATTTAACATTCGAAGACTACAAAAAATAAATAAACGGACTGTAGTATTTGCAGTTCGGATTCTAAACTTAGATAGAATTTTAAACTCTAGGACGCGAAATTCGAAAATTTTGTTGTGGAAAAAATCTACTAGAAAGTTTCGTTGAGTCTTTAAAATGAGTTAGATTGCATTATAAATAAAAGAAAGCACATAATATGAACCTTTTTTGATTTGAATACAAATGTATCAAACATAAGACATACGTATAAGAAGAATTCAATGTTTTTTCAGAAATGTTTTTAAAAACATTACCGCGTTCAAGTAATCCACCATTACATTTCAACATACGTTTCCTTCTTTGCTGTTATCGTCTTCGTCAAATTCTTCCTGCTTCACATGTACGCCGAATCCATTGCCAGAAAATTGACCTTCGCTAGAGATGTCTTTGTTTATCCCAGCATCGTTGTCTATCCCTGATGCACCGTGTGATGACAGCAATCCATCGTCTGGTTCCATCTTTATATCCATTCCGGAGTATTGACTCAATAATTGACGCGAAACATGTAGAAAACTTTTATGTCAAATAATCAGGGCTGTGGAGTCGTTGAAAAAAAACACGACTCCGACTCCGACTCCGACTATGACATTTACCAACAACACGACTCCGACTCCGACTCCGACTATGACTTGACTAAAAAAAAGTTTAATTTTGTCAAGTTTTTTTCCTACCTTTCTTATTTATGTGTATTAAATTACAGATCAACTAGTTAATTCGGAAAATAGCCTAATTTTTCATATTATACATGTTATAGGCATAAATAAAACATAATAAATATAAGTTTAAACTTTATTGGTTTGAATTTATTCTTAAAAATAACATCGCTTCTATCAAATTTGCATTTGTAGAAGCTCTTAAATCAGTTTTAAGTATTTTAAGAGTAGAAAATAACCGCTCTACTGATACTTGGGTTGGCGGCAATGCTGTAACGGTCAATGCTGAATCTTTTATAATTTCTGGAAACCGCTGTATTGCCATTTTCACATTTAAATTACACGATCGGTCAATTTTTTCTACTATTTTCAATGCGTCGTAAAATTCATTTCTAAATTTTGAAATAGAGTCTCCTTCGTCTACTACATTGGGACTCAAACGAGGTCGTTTTATTTTCTCTTGTTCGTCAAGATATTTTTCAGTAATCAAGTAGTCGGAGTCGCTCGTTTTTCACGACTCCGACTCCGACTCCACAGCCCTGCAAATAATAGTTTGACCATAGACAATATTTTTTTTATTGGCTTGTGTTCGATTATTTATAGGAACTTTATGTATAGGAACACTAAATTTTCTATTCAACAATAAATATTTCAATTGATACTGTCGAAGCAGCCAAATATATTATATTTTTAAAGTTTATATTACATTATTTTTAGAGCTGTCAGATTTTTTGAGATCAGTAAAACAAAAGCGGTTTTGTGTCAGTTAGATAATCACATTTTGCTGCTGTGAAAATAAACGCTTTACCCTTTCACGCATGCTCTAGATCAGTGTTTCTCAACCTTTTTGGAAGCGTGGCCCCTTTTGAGTGTCTTCATGTTTTTGTGGCCCCCATACCATTGTTTTGTCTTCCCATGAAAATTTTAATTTCAGAACACACTTTTTTTATAGCTCTTCCGAGATTTTCGAATAATGCCAATAATTTATTTTATTTACGGATTTACAAAAAATAGCTGCGTGACGTCCGCCATTATGCTCTTCCCTGTATCGTTTTTTCAATACCCGTGGCCCCCCTATAATGTGTTGTGGCTCCCCAAAACAAAAATAAATCTCTGTGGCCCCCTGGGGGGCCACATGGCCCACCGTTGAGAAACCCTGCTCTAGATATACACTATTAACATCTCGCAAAAATTTTGCTTACTACAGTTTGTAAGAGAAATACGTTTTTTGACCATTATGAATTTGAAAAAGTTATATCGTCAAAATACAACGGTAAAACTGCTGCATAGATTTTGCAAAACTGCAATATAATATCACAAACACTATATTGACCATATTTCTTTGGCTTTTCTTTTCGTTTTGATTTCTAGATCTTTTTATGGAAAACACATTCAAATTGAAATAAGATGTTTTTAAACAAAAAATCTTAGTCACTTCGAATCATTTGTAATTACTTTACTATTTTTATAATTTTATTTCTCGTTTAGTTATCAGTTATCATACATCAATTCATACAAAAAAAGACAAGCAAGATATTTATAATTATTGTCTATGGTAATGTCATATTTCATAAAGCTTGTGCATTTATTTCTATTCACTATATCACAATAGTTTGGAAATGGATATCAAAATAGAACCAGACGATGAATTACTGTCAATTTATCCATCTGAGAACGCTCATAACAGCGACAGTCGCCAAAACAATGTGAATGCTATCTTGAACGACAAAGAGTTGATCGACATCAAGGTCGAGACGCTCTCAAAGCAAGGAGTTGCTGACGAAGTAGATCATCACGAGACAAATAAGGTTATCTTAAACATTAAATAGTCACTCATCTGCTTAACAAATCATATAAACACATTGTTATGGTTATTACGTGGTCAACACGTGCAGCATTTATTTGAGGTTATGTCCGTTGATGTTTTTTAAAAATAGAATATCAGCAAGACAAAGTCGCTCGTGTATCACCCGAGAATACATATATTTTCAGATCAACAGGCCATAAGTGCCTTTGATTCTGCAGTCAATTTCTAAGCGATTGTTACTTAATGTTCAACTGAAATAAATTATTGCATGTCTTGACTTATTGTCCTTTGATATAATTACAGCCTTCTCCCTAATAAGGCTCGTAAGAAAGACATAGACGGGTGTCTTATAAAAGGCCGCGCCACGTTCAATTTGTTTTTCTCAGTCGGCTAGCACTGTCTTTATAAAAAAATGCAAGATGTATAGACAGTTTGAAACCTCGAAAAAGCCACAGACAACCTTCAATTGGGCCACGAGTTGGATATGACTGTATTAAAACTTAACGATTACCATCTTTTGTGGTCTTTGTTAGTTGAGAGCGTCTCGGCTAAGTCCGGGAAAAATGAATATATCTTTTAGGTTAAATCAATTTTTGTGGGTTTTTAATAGAGACTTATTTTTGTTTCAGTTTCAAACGACTAAGACCATCACTGACGATCTCATTGAACCGCCAGCGATAACTTCGTCTCAAACTGATCTTCCATCTTCGAAGTCTTACATACACAAAAGGCATATTAAAAGGGAGTTTATACTGCGGGAGGTGAACGTTGTAATAAATCTTAAAAAAGTTGTTTTCCACAAGCGAAACTTTGTTTGCAGTGTTTGCTGTAATATATTCTCATCATCACACTCACTTGCACAGCATGTTACTAGCCATGTTCAATTGAAATTTGAAGAAAAAAGCAGGTGAGTAAAATTAGGCAATTAGCAGGTTGCTCAAAAGCGTTTCTGTGATTTGATACCATTGCTGTCATTTTATATTCAGTGTAAAGAGATAATTTTTTTACATTTTTGATAGCTAATTTGGTTAATGCATTCATTGGAGCATCAAAACTGAAATTAGTTCTGACGTATATGATGTGGATTTCAAAAACTCTACTTTACTTTTCACCTTATTACGATGAATGTTTACTAAGGAAATGACAATTCAATCCACAACACATATATATGTTAAACAGTCAAATTTTATTCATCGTGCTCACTTTTTCTTTGTTTATATATTTTTATTTAGAGAAAAGCTTCGAACTTATGCCAAAATTGAACTGGACGACGACTCAGTGTCAGCAAAACACCAGATAACACCAGATAACCATTTTAGAAGCAATATGGATGTTATCAAATTCGAAGCACTCGACACTCATCACCAGTCTATAAAAGTAAACGAAAACTATTTTTAATCATTTTATTGTTGTCAAGTTGTATTTCATTTCTTCTGTTTATGTTTATTGGATGACCTTACGCCTGTCGAGTCCCATTTATATTTTCAAATGTATAATATCCATGCCATCATTTGTTTTGTATCAGTGACCATATAAATTAAACAGCTAATCGAATTATATAGGGTAACGACCTCGCCGTGGAATTTTATTGTTTGTGACATTAATTATATATAATGTATATTTTCCATTTGTTTTAACTTAATATTATAGAAAATAATGACAATATCAGCATAACACTTTTATGTTTACAAGTATTTTTTTTTATGTTGTGTCTAATTTTCATTTTCAGTTGCAAAGTAATAATGTCGACTCTTCAGTTCACACTGAATTACCTTCGATTAATTTGCTTTTAAATCAAAAACAAGCAAAAGATAATGTACACGAACAAAACATAATTACAACAATATCACAGGAAAAAATGGTCGCCATTATTGTGATAGAAAATGCTGTGCTTAATGAGCGAAATTTCGTTTGTAATATTTGTTATGGCATATTCCCATCATCAAATATACTGAAGCAGCATCTCATCGGCCATGCTATAATAAAAATAGATCTATCTTTCTCTTTTTAAAATTGAATAAAAATCGATTAAAATTCAGTTAAAAAAAGGAGTGACATTGTTCGTTGTTACTGCTGTATTAAACAATTGACTTTATTTGAGTATTCTGAATTGTTTTAAATTGTTTTTAAGAAAATTTCACTGTTCTTAAGAATGTTTATTTGTGACGATGCTATTTTTGAGCACCTTTTTCATTTTGAATATAAAAAAACTGAATTAGTCAAATGTGATTGCAAAATATTTTTTGCTTACAGACGGAAACATTACATGCTGGAAAAAATAATTTTGATTACGAACAAGGCACTAAAAAAACTGTTTATCCTGGTCAATTTGAACTGCATAAGTCACACACCGGAGATCAAATTTTGACACGTGACAGAAAGAAGAAAAAAGCTGCCATTTCGCGAAACAAAGGACATCATAACACGTCACACACTGAAAAAGAGTCTTTTCAATGTGACCTATGCAGCTATAGAACTGCTAGGTCTGATAACCTAAAAATGCATAAAATGTCACACACTGGAGAAAAGCCTTTTAAATGTGACCAATGCAATTTTAAAGCTTCTCGTAATGGTCACTTAAAAAGGCATAAGCTGTCACACACTGGAGAAAAACCTTTTAAGTGTGACCTATGCAATTTTAAAACTCTTCGTTTTGATAACTTAAAGTCGCATGAAATGACACACACTGAGGAAAAGCCTTTCAAATGTGACCAATGCAGTTATAAATCTATTTCATCTATTCAATTGAAAAGGCATAAAATGTCACACACTGGAGAAAAGCATTTTGAATGTGATCAATGCAGTTTTAGAACTGCCGTGTCTAGTAGTTTAAGATTGCATAAAATGTCACACACTGGAGAAAAGCCTTTTAAATGTGACCTATGCAATTATCAATCTGTTCAATCTGTTCAGTTAAAAACGCATAAAATGTCACACACTGAAGAAAAGCCTTTTGAATGTGATCAATGCAGTTTTAGAACTGCCGTGTCTAGTAGATTAAGAACGCATAAAATTACACACACCGAAGAAAAGCCTTTTGAATGTAATCAATGCAGTTTTAGAACTGCCGTGTCTAGTAGATTAAGAGCGCATAAAATTACACACACCGAAGAAAAGCCTTTCGAATGTGATCAATGCAGTTTTAGAACTGCTGTGTCTGGTATCTTAAAAACGCATAAAATAACACACACTGAAAAAAAGCCTTTTAAATGTGAGCAATGCAATTTTAAAACTCGTCATTTTGGTTACTTAAAAAGGCATAAAATGACGCACACTGGAGAAAAACCATTAAATTGTGACCAATGCAGTTATAGAACTGCTTTTTCTAGTTCCTTAAAGAGGCATAAAATGCTACACACTGGAGAAAAGCCTTTTAAATGTGACCAATGCAGTTATAGAACTGCTTTGTCTGGTCACTTTAAAACGCATAAAATGTCTCACACTGGAGAAAAGCCTTTCAAATGTGACCAATGCAGTTATAAAACTGCTCGGTCTGGTAACTTAAAAACGCATAAAATGTCACACACTGCAGAAAAGCTTTACAAATGTGACCAATGCAGTTATAGAACTGCTTGGTCTGGTAGCTTAAATAGTCATAAAATGTTACACACTGGAGAAAAGCCTTTTAAATGTAACCAATGCAAATATAAAACTACTACCTCCGGTAACTTAACTAAACATAAAAAGTCACACACAAGATAATTCCTTTGAATGTGACCAATGCAGTCTCCAACAAATCTGCTCAATCTCGTTACTTTACAATGCAAAAAGATGCACATTGGAGAAAAGTCTCCGAAATGAGACCAGTCATTGCATTCATAATTTTCAACAAGTGTTATAGAAAAAGTATCAAATCATGAGTTCTATTGAATCTCAGCTTATACTTTTCTGGCGGTTGTACGTAGATCGACCGTCAAATTCTGTTAATTCGATGAATATAACATGTATGTCTGAAAGATTTCTTTTATTAAAATATTGTGTTGCGTTGGTGTTATAACCTTCTGATTTACGCTGCCGTCCGTTTAAGTCCGTATATATTCATTTAGATATGATAAATATCGTTGTCAGAAATACGATGTGGTGTAGAGCAGTGTTTCCTCTAAGCTGTGCGCTTGTGCGCGCGAACGCAAACTGCAGAATAAATTCATTCACGTTAAATAGATTTTTTAAATATTATCATTATTAACAATCGACATTTTCGTTTAGTAGGTCTAAATACCGTTAAATGGCGCACGAACTTTTTAATTTCTGATGAAAGATGCACAGCCAATGTCTTTTGCGCAAATAACCTTCCGAAAATAAAAGGAAAAATTGCTGTAAAGTAGATTTTTCGAATTTTTAGCTATCGAATAATATATAAAATAAAAAATACAGTTTTATTGTTAATTTATTGTATTCGTAATATTGTTCTTTCAATGATATTAAACCTGTGTATTACTGTTAGTGTGCGTATATGTAATGTGTACGTGTGCGTATGTTGTGTTTTTTTTGACATGTAATACAATGGCACTTTGCTCCATGCATTCAACTTCTTTCATTTGATTACCCAATTTTTCTATCACTCATATAAAAAAATAATCGTGAATAACCTAAAACAATAGCAACAATCGGAATTAATTATTTATTCCTAGCAGGTACCCGTCAAGCGTTGCAATGCCACTCAAAGAAAGAAAGTGTTTGTATTTTAATTGTGTTTATTGAAATGCATTATTTCTTTTTCTGTCCCTGTTTGTCTGCTGCCGACTGTATATGGTATGAGACACGCACCATCTACTGTAATTTAATTGTAATACGCCTATGACCTTCGCGCAAGTTGCATGAATGATATGGCACACTTACAAACATTGATTTTTATATAAAATACCTATTATAAGCTTATTTTATTATGCCTATAACTTTGCTCAAGTATGAGCAAAAAGTTTCTCAAAGTTTTATTACAATCTGATGTACGATGTGGCAACGCATAAGATAGAAAAAAAATCAAACCTTATGCACGAAATACATTTAAATGTAATGTCAAAATTTGATTTGACAGATTTCAAATATTCCATTTTTAATAGAAACAATCGAACGTCAAACTTGAATTGTCTGAATTCTGTTGTATTGTCAATACATCAAAACAAAATGGCTCCCGTTCAAAAATTCGAAAGACGGCCATTTTTGTTTAGACATACTCGACAGTTTGAACGGTAAAAAACATTGAAATCTACGAATATTTAATTTTTTTAACACTTAGTTAATTTTAATATGCCTTTAACCATCCCAGAATTGCAAGCTAAAAGGTTGTCAAAGTTTTATTGCAATCGAATCTGCAGTTTTTTAATGTATAAAGGCCGAAAATTAAGCAAACAAACAAACATTGATTTATACATAGATATAAGTTTTAGCTTTTGTTTTCATTTATATGTGAAATAAATAATTCATTTTTGATCATAGCGACTTTGGAAAGGAAAAAGGACTTAACCCACAGTTTCTTCAAAACAGGTTTTTTTCGATAATCACAATGTATCAAATTTGATACACGTTCTATCAAAAGGATGCAAGCTGCAAATGCCGAATTAGTATTTAAATTTAACTATTTTATAAATAAAAAAAACGAATAATAAAAATTAATAATGGGTTGTTATTTTTTGAAAATTTAACGTATTGTAATTACATACTTACGCTTCATTTAAAATTCATGACTGTGAGCGCTGGTGACTTTTGCCAAGCTGTGAAGGCTTTCATATTTTTAAGAAATCCCCTTACTTATATGTTTAATATCATTGAATTGATATGAGTATCAATTTTTAAGATTCTGTTTACAAAACATTCTAAGAAATATTTATATGCTCAATTTATAAACACATTAAACAGTCTGGGCCAAATTTTGCAGCCTAATTCGGGTATTTTGGAGGCTCACTCAATAATTTGTGTTATTATTTATATTTAAAAATGGTTGCTTAAATTTTCTTTTTATTTCGAATATTGTCAACGTGTCTATTTATTTATTAAAAAAAAATCATGACAATATAATAAATATTGATACATTTGCCTATGCTTATTTAATTGTTGATGCCATTATAAATGCTCTTTTAATTCTTTATGGGATATAAGGACTTTAGCGACCTAACCGAGCTATATAATGTCACTATGTTTATTTGATAGAAATGTTTACAAGTTATCTAATGAATTGAATTTTCTTTTTTTAATCAATGTCATATGCATTCTGCTTCGTATTTAATAAATAAATGCAAGGAGTTTTTTTTTTAAATATTTTAATTTGTAAAAATGTGTGTATTTTCATTGCAAATATTCAACAGAATTGTAATAAATTGTTTTTCTCAGATGCGTCTTTTTTTATTTTATATTTTGTGTTTTATTCCAATTCCTATCCGCCGTCCGCTCACTTCCAGTAAATGGGAAAGATAACAGTCAACTCTCCCGTATGCAACCTTTGATACTTTCATCAAACTTTGAATCAAAAAGATAGGTATTTAAAATTGAATTAGTCACATTAAAAAAAAAATTTCTCCATTATTTGGCATTTTAGGCGTTCCAAATGAACCAGAATAGACCGTTATAAAATTGCATCATTTTATTGATTTTTCTCTAGTGTGTGACATTTTATGCATTTTTAAGTAATTAGAACGAGATGCTTTATAATTGCATTCGTCACATTTGAAAGGCTTTTCTCCAGTGTGTGACAATTTATGCGTTTTTAAGTTACCAGACTGAGCAGTTCTAAAACTGCAGTGGTCACATTTAAAAGGTCTTTCTCCAGTGTGTGACCTTTTATGCGTTTTTAAGTGACCATTCAGAGCAGCTTTATAATTGCATTGATCACATTTGAAAGGTTTGTCTGTAGTGTGTGACAATATATGCGTTTTTAAGTTACCAGAGTGAGCAGTTCTATAACTGCAATCGTCGCATTTGTAAGGCTTTTTTCCAATGTGTAACATTTTATGCGTTTTAATGGAACCAGAAAAAGCAGTTCTATAACTGCATTTGTCACATTCAAAAGGCTTTTCTCCGGTGTGTAACATTTTATGCGTTTTTAATCGACTAGACGCAGCAGTTCTAAAACTGCATTGGTCACATTTGAAAGGCTTTTCTCCAGTGTGAGACATTTTATGAGTTTTTAATTGACCAGATTGAATAGATTTATAACTGCATTGGTCACACTTATAAGGTTTTTCTCCGTTGTGTGACATTTTATGCTTTTTTAAGTTACCAACTTCAACAGTTTTGTAACTACATTGGTCACATTTAAAAGGTTTTTCTCCAGTGTGTGACATTTTATGCCTTTTTAAGTTACCAGCCTCGACAGTTCTATAACAACATTGGTCACATTCAAAAGGCTTTTCTCCAGTGTGTGACATTTTATGCCTCTTTAAGCTACCAGACACAGCAGTTCTATAACTGCATTGGTCACATTTAAAAGTTTTTACTTCTGTGTGTGACATTGTATGATGTTTTATGTTACCCGATTGGGAAGTTTTTTTTTTCTTTCCGTCACGGTTGAAGGGTTTTTCCCCAATGTGAAAGGATTTATGTTTTTTTAAATAACCTGGATATACAGTTTTAGTAGTGCCTGGTTCATAAATAAATATTTTTTGAGAATGTGGAGATTCCGTCTGTAAGCAAAAACAACATTTTTAATCACATTTGACAAATTCAGTGCTTTCTTTGAGTTTTTTTTATATTGAAAATGAAAAATGTGCTCAAAAATAGCATTGTCAAACGTGAACATTTTAAAATAATTTTATGTAAACAAACAAAATCCAGTAACAAAATAACAGCACTGAACTTTTATTTATGTTTTAATTTCAAGTTTGTTTATAAGAAATAAACATTTTTGACAAAAAAAAGTCGTAAAAACCTTGCAAACGATACGATGCAAAAAAATACGTGTTGATTCTAAGACAACTCGTTTGTCCATATTTAAACAACTGTTTAAATATGGAAAATTAATTAGAGCTCGGAATATCTTTCTAACCTGGTGATGATTTTCAAATTCAATTATTTTTTCGTGTTCTTCGAGCGCCTCGTGTTTGAAGTCAACTGTATGATCCTCATTCCATATGTCATTCATATTATTTTGGCGACAATCAAAAGAGTCCTGATTGGACGATGGCAGTAATTGATGGTCGTGTTCTATTTTGACATCCGTTTTATGCTTGTCACTTAATTGTTACATGAAACAAAAATGGATAGGTAAACAGAAGCCCCCAATTCTCTTTCTTGTGATTTATTTTAACAATCAAATAAATATATTTCTCAACTGCCAAGATTAGAAATTTTCAAATTTTAAAAATCAGTGTTGAATAAAACTTAGTATGAAATAATTTTGCATTGAAAATTTTGGCAAAGCACGAAGTTTGGAAGAGATTTCATTTTTGCCACGGCAATACGAGTTATCGAACAATAAAAAAGTAACGAACCAATTTTCCCCATCTATTTTTATTATAGCATGGCCGATGAGATGCTGCTTCAGTATATTTGATGATGGGAATATGTCATAACAAATATTACAAACGAAGTTTCGCTCATGAAACACAGCTTTTTCTATCACAATAATGGCGACCATTTTCTCCTGTAATATTGTCGTTATTATGTTTTGTTCATGTACATTCACTTTTGCTTGTTTATGATTTTGAGGCAAATTAATCGAAGGTAATTCAGTGTGAACTGAAGAGTCGACATTTGTAGCTTGCAACTAAAAATAAAAATAAGACACAACATAAAAACAAATTACTTAAAAAAAAACTTGTTAACATAAATTTGTTATACTGATATTGTCATCATTTACTAAAATATTTTCAAGTTAAAACAAATGGAAAATATACATATTATTAATTTCACAAACAATAAAATTCCACGGTGACGCCGTGACCCTATTTAATTCGATAAGTCGTTAAATTTATATGGTCTCGGATAGAACATAAATGATGACATGGATATTATACATTTGAAAAAATAAATGGGATTTGACGGGCGCAAGGTCATCAAATAAGCATAAATAAAATAAATTAACCACGTTATATTTATATGATTTTAAAACAACTGTGCGACTTAATTATGTTTCATATTACCTTGTTGCCCTCGTGATGATCTTTGTCGTCAACAATGTCTTCCTGCTTCACGAGTGTCTCGACTTGGATTTCATTCGACTGTTTCTCATTCCAGATAAGATTCACATTGTTTGGAAGGTTATCGTTGTCATGAGTGTTCTCAGATGTATTTAGTGACAGAATTTCATCGTCTGGTTCTTTTTTGATATCTATTTTAAGAGAATTTAGCTTAAGTCGGAAGAAATAGACGTACACGCTCTATAATATAACATGGTATTGCCATAGACAATAATTATAATTATTTCATTCCTATTTGCATAGACAAACGTATCGATGTATGGCTAGATTAAAAAATACAGAAAACAGTATATAACTCAAATAAAAATTGATTGGAAGAGACAAAACTTGCGGTTAAAAATACATTTAACATCCATTTTATTTGTGTTTCGTCAATATGAAGAACTGGAAATTTTTAAAAACATACTAAGGTAGTTTACTTTAGTGCAGTGCTTCCCAACCTGTAGGCCACGAAATTCGGTAGAAAGTACAAATATCTTTATATTTAAGTCTGTCAAATCGGTACTGCCCATAGTGGGGAGCGCGGAATTTTTAAAGGGGGCCGCCGTGGGAATGCGGAATCGAGAAATTGGATTCCAAAGAAAATATAGCAAATCAAAGGTTTCGAATACATCGGTGAGCTAAAAAAACGAGTTACTGAGACAATTGAATTAGGCAGCGGATTATTCTTGTTAGATTTAAGGGGCCGTAGAACGGAATAGGTAGGGAAGCACTGCTTTAGTGTACTGATCGAAATTTCATCTTCTTCGATAGATGATTTATGGGAAAGCTGAATTTTGTTTTTCCAATGTTCATAACCGGCGTTGGCTTTGATTATAAATATTTTTTACATCTGGGTCGTACAGTCCAATTCTATTGTGTGCAATATTTTATTCTTGCTTGTTGTAATGCTTGCCTTTAATATGAAAGATCTAACGTTTTATACAGATGGTCAAATTTCTGGCTTCGTTTTAACTTTGTCTCTTGTGTTTAAGTGAAATACGATTCATGTATATGTTTTTACTAATAGCCTCTCCACGACTGAAAATATAGAATTATAAATGTTATTTGTATTCTACGTAGCAAATATAATTGGTTTTATTTTTCATAAATACTAATGAATTTTGTAAAAACAATTGAAAACATAAAGTGCTTTTAACTAACTATTTAAGGTAAGTTTTAGTAGGCCACGATTATTTCCACAAAAAAATCTCTAAGAAGCTTAAAGCAACGCCATGATTTAGAATCTATGTTTGTGGGTTTGATGACAACAATAATACACATTCGTCGTAAGAGACAGTCTGTGAGAATTTACATAGTTTGAACGATTCAAATTTAATAATACACACATTATTATGAAGATTACTAATATAAAATCAAAAGATTTTTAGCCGCTCAATTTTTATCATACGAAGCAATTCTTCAAAAATCAGATGAAAGAATTTTGTTAATTCAATAGGTATCAAATTTATTTTTATCTTTTAAGTGCACTTGAATAAAAGCTTATATTAAAAAAAAGTACTTTTTTTATATATTTTTAGTTTTAGGTTAAACGAGAAAAAAGAGAAATTGTCATTCATTTCAATCGACTTAATACAGAAAACAGCATAAAAATCGCGAGAGTATTTTTAATATTCTACCCATTTGATAACGCATACATTTTATTGTCTATGCGGAAAGAGATTAAAAAAAAATAGCCATTATAGTCTATGGTAACACTGCTTGCAGCGTAGTCTATGATTTCAACGTGATTTTTACTATCTCAGTTATCAACTCGGTAAGTGAAAAAAGGTTATAATGGATATCAAAAAGGAACCGGAATATGAATTGCCGTCTTCGGATATACCCGGCAGCGGCGAAAATCTACAGAATAATATGAATGACTTCTGGAAAGAGGAATATTCCGTTAAGATCGAATACGAGGCGCCGGTGAGTCACGGCGAATTAATCGATAATGAAGATGACTCTCAAAAGGTAATTTTAAACGCTATTTTTGTTTTATATGACATCTAGCATCTCATGGATTATTTCGACGAAATACTTCACAACTAAGCTTAAAACGGTAATCTTTTACACTAGAGTCGAAGATTATCTTTAAGAACGACGTCGTGAAGCATTTGACGTGTAATCTAAAATGGCCTTTGTGTCAGTGACGCCAACACAGACCAAAAAAACAGTGATCGTTTGTGAATTCATTTTTTGAATTAATTATACAAATCGTAGAAACGTTATGATCTCTGATTACTTTCAGAATAAATGAAACAAACAAATGTATTTTCAACCTTATCTTTAAAAAGATGTATAAGTAGTCAGTAGCGTTTTTGGCGGCGGCATTTTCAAAAATAAAAACAATATTTTGTGAGAAATTATTTCCATACATAAAAAAAATTAAGCCACCTGTGGTAAAACTCCACATTCATAGGTTATAAATATTTGAAGTAATTTAAAAACATAATTAGAGGACATATTGGGGGCGCCAAATTCAAGGATCGCCCCGGGTGGCAGGACCTCTTCCTACTCCAAGTAGTTTCACATAGCTTCCAATATTACCGAATATTACCGATTTTGCAGCGAAATCTCATTTATTCTGACAGTTATCAGAGATCATAACGCTTATTAGATTTGTATAATTAATTCATGAACGATTTTTGTTTTTTTCATGTCTGTGTTGGCGCCACTGTCACAAAGGCCAATTTCGACTTAACGTCAAATGCGTCGTTCTTAATGATTAGCAACAAAAAACCAACTATTATTGTTATTATAATTTCATTAGTTATTGAAACATAAATGTCGTTAGTTTTGAATGTACCAATATGGAAAATGCTTTCTCATTGGAGTGGCAGACTGATCTGCTAGAACTTTGGCAGAAAAAATATTCCGACATATACTGCCTGGTACACATATCACTTCCGACGGGTGGGCAGCGTACGGCAATATTCAACGTATTGCGGATGTAATATACACTCATTCGCTTGCTACCAAGACAACTTTGTGGATCAAACGATAATGAATTGCATATGCAAAACTTGGAAAATATGTGGATGCGTGCGAAAGGAAAGCTGAAACGTCAATTCGGAACAAGTAGGATTGATTCGTGTCCTGTTTGCACGAATTTATGTTTAGGAATTCGTTTCGCTCTCCGTGTTTTTGGGGTATTTCTGACGCATATTTAAGACAATCACCCTTTTTAGGTATGTAAAATAAAGAATTATAATAACAATAATAATTAATGTGACGCATGTTTTTGCGTTGGTAGCACTGACGCAACGGCCATGTTGAATTAAACGTCTGAGTTTTCGGCTGTAATGTAAAAGTTTACCTTTAAGCAACGCCATGATTAAAAATTATTATTTGACGGCTTGATAATGGCGTTAAAATCAAAAAATAAAACGATGAACACTGATAAATTATGCGGGTAATTGTGTGTTTAAGCTTACTGGACTGTTTCGGCGAAAAACTTCACAAATTAAGCTAAAAACACCGCCACGATTTAAAATATTTATTGAAGCTTTGATAATCGCGTTAAAATCACACATTTTTGCGAAGATCACTCATAAATTATGCGAAATATTAAATATTTTTCACTTCTTCGCCTCCATACTTTGATATTATTCAGAACACTCAGATAAAGGATTGTCGTCGTAGAGTTAGATTACAAGTCGTTCACTTTGAATCATTTATCGCAAGTAATCAGCGTTGTTTATGGTTTTTTTATTTCTTGGTAATTTCAGAGTTTTTTTGCACATTTATATTTTTAAGGAATGTTTTTTTGCATAAAAAAAATGTGTTTTACGTTTTGTTTTTAGTTTCAAACAACTAGTGTCAACTCTGCGGTTCACACTGAATCACCGTCGATGAATTCTCATCAAAATCAATTGGAAGCAACTATTCGTGAACAAATCCTTATCAAGGAAATATTACAGCAAAAAACGGTCGCCATTATTATGATAGAAAATGCTATTTTTAATGGACAAAATTTCGTGTGTAGTATTTGTTTTGATCTATTCCCATCATCAAACATACTAAAGCAGCATGTCATTGGGCATTCTAAATTAAATTATGATGGGAAAAACAGGTTTGTTAGCTTTTCATTATTCAATAACTAATGTTGCCGTAGCAGAAATGAAATCTCGTCTCAACTTCGTGCTATGCCATAGATTTCACTGTAAATGTTTTTTTTTCAATATAAAGACTTTTTAGTTATTTGCGTTTCATTTCAGAGGGAAGCTTGAAAGCGATTTCTCAATGAAACCGGACGATGACTCAGTGTCATCAAATACTTTAGAGAACTCTTATCGTATTAAAATAAATGAAGAATATTCCATTGACATCAAACACGAGCCACTGACGAATCACGAAAAAACAATCAACGACCAAGATCAACACCAGTTAACAAAGGTTATCATGATTATTTCGATTAAATTACAAAACGCAAATTGAATGTTGAGACCAAAACACACATTAGCATGAAATATACTTATCAATTGTCCGAATTACCCGCAAACGTTGCCAACCTAATGAATGATGGAATGATATTTGTTACTAATATCGTGTTTTTTTTACAGATTCGAAGTGCCAGTATTTACTGTCCAATATCTAGTAAACTAAATTTGACGAGCTTGTCTCAGAATCAACTAGTTTCTACGGCTTATAAAAACGAGAAGTGCATCAAAACAGAAATTTTACAGCGTAAAGTTGAAGCTGTAATAAAACTGGAAAATATGTCGTTTTATAGGCAAAGTTTTATATGCAGCGTTTGTTTCGATATATTTCCGTCGTCACATTTACTTCGCAAACATGCGACTCTTCATAGAAAATTAAGATTCAAAGGCAAAAATAGGTTTGTTAAAATATCAATGAAAAAGAGCAGTTTATTATATAGAATTTCTGTTGTTATAGAATTCAAATGAACACTTCACATGGGATCAATTTGCTCTTGAAGTTTCAATTAATATCACATACTAGATATTTTGAATATATTTTTCTTTTAACAAACATTGATAATATATACCTCCGAGTTCATAGAGTGTTTGATATTGGTTAAAAACGTAGTCTTTAATAAAAAAGGTTTATTTTCTTAAAATGAAATTCATCTTTGTAAATACTGTTATCAAATGTTAAATTAAATGTTTTCGGTATCAACAGCGAATGGATTCAAAGAGTGTCCATAGCCGTGTTTGACGCAACTAACATTTGCTTATTTTCTGTTAAATATATTCTTTTCCAGAGAGTGAATGATTATATCAGACAAATAAACTTGATTATTATTTTTAAAGTGTCACATTTAATGTATACAAAGACAGCGTCATAATATATCGAAAACCAGTAAGACTAAGTTTGTTAGAAGTTTTAACGGAATACTTAATCATTCACCAAAACAATTTAATTTACGTTAATGCCTTATCAAATCTTTTCACCATTATAAAATATGATTTTTTGATTTGCGTTCGAAAGTTTAACTAAATTTAACTTTTGTTAGCTGAGAAATATATTTATTAGATCGTTAAAGTGATTAACAAGTAGAAAAACTGAAGGCTGATATTCAACTTTTTGTTTTTGTTTTCATGTAATAATTAAGTGAGAAGATTAAAACGGATATCAAAATTGAACCGAATCATGAGTTACTGTCAACCTCTTATCAAGATTCTACTGATAGAGGTAGTCATCAAAATAATATGAATGACATTTTGAATGAGGATCATTCAATTGACATCAAACACGAGGCACTCGAACTCCACGATCAAATAATTGAACATGAAAACCATCACCAGCCAAAAAAGGTATTTCTTACTTCTGGCATGAAAAGTGGATTATCAAGATTGTATTTAAAAAAATCAAGATATTTATTTTCATACGTGTAATTAAATAAATATTTTTAAGCCGTCAAATGTAAATGACAAAATTTTAACTTTAAAGCGCCCAAATAATATATTTTACATAAATAATTATATATTTAAGTGCTGATATACCACGACCTAATTACTTGCTCGCATTTCCTTTTAAAAATGATGATAAAACGGAGAAATAGTGAACTCATTAGTATTAAACTGTATTAACAAACATGTATTAAACTCGGTAATGGAAGGACTCGTTCTGATTCGTTTTATCGAATCAATAACAAATAACCAATTAAAAAGTCTTATTTTGCGCAACTTATCCATTTAAAAAATAGTATTGAATCGGACAAATATGATAAAAAATATTGTTTTTGCTTACAGACAGAAACATTACAACATTCTGAAAAAAAAAGATTCGAATATGAACAATGCTCAAATAAAACTGTTTATTCTGGTCAATTAAAACTACATGAAAAGTCAAACACAGTAGAAAAGCCTTTCAAATGTGACCAATGCAGCTATAAATCTAATCGATCTTGTCAATTACGTGTGCATGAAATGACACACACTGGAGAAAAGCCTTATAAATGTGACCAATGCAGTTTTACAACCGCTTTGTCTCGTATCTTTAAAACGCATAAAATGTCACACGTTGGAGAAAAGCCTTTTAAATGTGACCAATGCAGCTATAGAACTGCTGTGTCTGGTCACTTGAAAACGCATCGAATGTTACACACTGGAGAAAAGCCTTTCAAATGTGACCAATGCAGTTTTAGATCAGCAGATTCTAGTCACTTAAAAAGGCATAAAATGTCACATACTGGAGAAAAGCCTTTCAAATGTGACCAATGTAGTTTTAGATGTGCTGAGTCTGGTAACTTAAAAAGGCATAAGATGTCACACACTGGAGAAAAGCCTTTCAAATGTGACCAATGCAGTTTTAGATCTGCTGATTTTGGTAACTTAAAAAGGCATACAATGTTACATACCGGAGAAAAGCCTTTCAAATGTGACCAATGCAATTTTAAAACTGCCCACTCTCGTTGCTTGATAACCCATAAAATATCACACAGGCGAGAAAAGCCTTTTAAATGTGACCAATGCAGTTATAAATCTGTGAAATATGGTTGCATAAAAACGCATAAAATGTCACATACTGGAGAAAAGCCTTTCAAATGTGACCAATGCAGTTATGAAACTGCTGTTTCTGCTAACTTAAAAAGGCATAAAACGTTACACACCGGAGAAAAGCCTTTCAAATGTGACCAATGCCATTTTAAAACTGCCTACTCTTTTAGCTTGAAAGTTCATAAAATATCACATAGTCGAGAAACCTTTTGAATGGAACCAATGCAAATTCAAAACCGTTTTTTCCAGTGTATTAAAATAAAAAAAATGTCACACACAGCAGAAAAACCTTTAAAATTTCACTAATGCAATTATTATTCTGCCCTTGTTTGTGCATTGAAATCGCTCAAAGCGATACACACAAGAGACGAGCCTTTCAAATGTGACCATTGCCACTTTGATGCTACTCGCTATTTTTATTCAGAAAGCTTAAAATGTTACAGAGTGTAGAAAAGGCTTTAAAAAGTGACCAATGCAATTATAAAGCATATGGTTTTAGTAACTTAAAAATTGCATTAAATAAAGCACAGAACAACCTTTCAAATGTGCCAAATCCCACTTTACAACTGTCTATTCCAGTTCATTAAACTGCCATAGAATGTCATCTACAGGAGAAAAGCCTTTCATGTGTGACCAATGCAATGTGAGAACTTCCTATCCTAAATGCTTCCTATAAATATATCAAGCTGCTTATCTATATATTAATAGCCGATAAGGTCCGTACGTCCGTGCGTCCGTCTGTCCGACCCGATTTCACACCTTCCAGTATCCACTTTTTTATTCATACAAAATCTATATATTAATAGTCGATAAAATAATCACTCGCTTTTCACTTTTCACAAATGTGTGCGTACTGATGTCCTTGAGTCTTTTTCTTCTTCTACGAAATGTATTTGTTAGCGTATTTGAAAATTAGTTGAATAAAATATATATACTGCTACTACGAAAAATGGTTGTTAGCAAACTTGAACATTATTCCAAATATTAAATAATTTACGAAATTTCTGCTTCTACGAAAAATGGTTGTTAGCAAACTTGAACATTATTCCAAAAATTCAATAATTTACGAAATTTTTGCTACTACGAAAAATGGTTGTTAGCAAACATAACTCTTACGGCTCGGAGACTAGAAAAATACTTCTCAGTCGATGGGGTCTTTTTTGACCCCAGTGGTTTCCTCATTATTAGCCTTATTCTTATGAATTTCAAAAAAAAAAATAGTCCGAGGGCTTAAAAATATCTCTTTGCATCATTCCTCCTACATATTTTTATAAAAATCTGTGGTTTTTTAATAAATAATCATATTTTAAGTTGCGCGTAAAAAAGACGTCATGTCAGCACACATATGAATTGACTACTGAAGTGTTCTCGGCGTTCCAAATTATCATACGAACAATCGTTATCGCGGGCGCTAATCAGCTGATAAGCGTTATCGCGTATTTATATAAACTACAAAAGGTCCAAAAAACTATGATATAAGAATACCTTAATTATAAACATCGTATCACCCATATTAAAATAGATATTTACGAAAATGTTGGTATTGGGGTCGCATTTCTTGAGCTTAGAAACGGAAAAGTTAAACATTATCCCAAAATTTCAATAATTTACAAAATTTTTGTTACTTCGAAAAGTGGTTAGCAAACTTGAGCATTATTCCAAATATTAAATAATTTACAATTTAAAAACTGCAGGGCTGTCGATATATGCGCCGAGGTCGATTTATGAAAATAATTGTTAGCAAACTTGAACATTATTAAAAATATTAAATAATTTACGTAATTTCTGCTACTACGAAAAATGATTGTTAGCAAACATGAACATCACACCAAAAATTAAATATTTTACGAAATTTATGCTATTACGAAAAATGATTGTTAGCAAACATGAACATTATTCCAAAAATCCAATAATTTACGTTATTTCTGCTACTACGAAAAATGATTGTTAGCAAACATGAACATCACACCAAAAATTAAATATTTTACGAAATTTATGCTATTACGAAAAATGATTGTTAGCAAACATGAACATCACACCAAAAATTAAATAATTTACGAAATTTCTGCTACTCCGAAAAATGATTGTTAGCAAATTTAAACATTATTCCAAAAATTAAATAAATTACAATTTAAATACTGCAGGGCAGGGCTGTCGATATATGCCCCGATATATATTTCTTTTACTATCTGAATTTCTGGCTTATTCAATAAATAGGTTTGTAATTTGTTTTTCACGCCAGTGAATTTTCTGACTACTTTAAAATGCAACAAAAATCTCACGTTGCTGGGCAACGGGCTTGCAGCTAGTTCTCTTTTATTGGTTAAAAAACATTATTGACTAATGCAAGAATAAAAATTTGTTTTCGAATACTTTTAAAATGCATAAATGTCTTTCCCCTGAAAAGGCTACTTTAATGTCTCTTGTCTTATTATTAGGGTACAACACAGCTCACACACTGAAAAAAAAACCTTTCGAAGGTGACCAATGCAATCTTTAATCGGTCCGTTATTGTCGCTAAACACATATAACATACCGCCGCTTTAAAAGTACCGTCAAAGAATTCGTTTTGATGGCAATTAAGTTTTGTGAAATTAATTGAGAAAAATGAAAGAGCTCTTAAAAACCGTCTGCGTCTGCAGTTGGTTGGTGATGAACCTGAATACCAAAACTGGTCTCGATCCATATGAAAAATTTAGTTTTATCATCAAAAACTGATCATCTTTGCATGGACAAGTCATAGTATGTATGTATGTATGATGAAACATGCCTTCAATAAAAACAAATGCATAAAAGTATATGCACTATTAATATCATACTAGCTCTTAGCCCGTTGCCCAGCAACGTGAGATTTTTGTTGCATTGTGTTTAATTTTATTTAGTTAAATTTAATTTTAATTTATTTTATTTTATTTAATTTAATTTTATTTCATTAACTATTACTTTTCAAGTACGCAAACAAATACATTTCGTAGAAGAAGAAAAAGACTCGAGGACATCAGTACGCACACATTTGTGAAAAGTGAAAAGCGACTGATTATTTTATCGACTATTCATATATAGATTTTAGTATGAATAAAAAAGTGGAGACTGGAAGGTGTGAAATCGGGGACACCTTACAGACACTCATTCGGACAAACGGACATTATCGACGATTAATATTATCATATTAATAGTGAATATAATATTGTTTTTTTTAATTTGTACTGAAAATTACAACGATTAGATGAATCTTTCTTTCAGCTTTGAGAACTTTATCATTTGAATCTCATGTTGCAATGAAAATTTTATATTGATATTTTTTGAATATGTCAAGTGAGTGTATAATAAATGTAAATCAATCAAATTATAACAGTATGTGAATTATCAATAAAAAATACTTTAATGCATATTCCCTTTTAATATAATCATGAATATCGGCCCTATTACATTATAAACTGTTTTTTTAATCTATAAGAAAATATATGATTAACTGTTCATTAAGATTAAAATCAAATATTTTTAGTATTCTCCGAATAACCTGCAGTTAAAAAATAAAATATTTCACTGTCACTGTACGAATAAAGCTTGAACTTAATACATTTTAAGCCATGATCAAGTAAATAAATTTCGTTTATTTTTTAAATTTTTGAACACAAGCTTTAATTTAATTATTTTTGATTGGCTTAATGTAAGCATTAATTTATTTATCTTGTTTTGTTGTAAGCAGTTTAGTTGACTGACAATAGCATATATACTTTCAAAAGATAGTGGAAGGCATAAACGCATTATCTAAAAACTTATTTACAATGATATCTATCCTGAGAAAAGTAACATTTGAAAGAAAAAATGCTATAAACAATACATTTACTCCTAAAATATCATTATTAGATTACTTTCAAATAAAAAAATGGCAGTTTTAATGGTAATTCGCGAGCCGAGTGCTACGAGGTTCTATGTGGACAGCTGCACCAAAAAAGATGTGGGCATTTGAAATTTTGAATGCTTGTATTTTGAAAATTGTACATGTTTCCAAGTTTCTTTTTGTTTTATATGTATATATGATAGTATTGGCATGATATAACTAATAATAAAATATTTTTAAAAATATTCCTTCATAGTTAATGAGAAATAACTTAACTTCTATTATAACCTTGTCCATCTGAAATTTACAGAAACCGCCAGTGCTACAAAGTTTTGACTGAAATTTGTATGAAAGCACAGATGATTCAAAAAACAGACTTACGCTTATTATATTAAAATAAAATGAATTATATGGAAGATATATAAAGTGATCATCATGATTGGATAGAATGTATTAAAAAAAATGCAAAATGATAGAAATCAATACATCTTGTTTTGTTGTAAACAGTGCAATTAACCAACAAAGGCATAGATGTTTTTGGGACATCAATATATTGTAGACCACAGCACATATACTTTTGATTTATTAAGGTGCAATAACATTTTCTCATAATTGAATAGATGTTGGATAACGTAACTTTCAGAAGTAAAATTTATTTACCAAATACTTTCACTTCCGAAATATCATTATTCGTTTGTTATTAATCCCGAGAATAGCAGATTTAATTCGCATGTATGACAGTAAAGCCGCTTTTCATCGTTATAAGCTTAATAATATATTTTAAAGGGTTATGAAATTGCACATTATAGAACTTGTCTTCTGAAAACATGAATGTATATGTATATTTTAAGGGCACAAGGAAAAGGCAGTTGTTAAATAAAAAAAAACAAATAAATTTTCAGTGTAATACAATCTGTATGTTGATATTGGTTCTCGTAGAGCTTCATCAATTTATTTTCAATTAACTGGTCATATGTTAGAAGTTTCTTTCTTGAGTAGGTAGTAAATTTGTTGTTTTTTCGGATCGGGTTGTCATGGTTACATTTAAAAATCTTTTCTCAAGAGCTTGTGGTGTTTTTATCATAAGCTTTTTCTTAACTTGCGCGACTAACGCCAAGAACGTGACCCTGCTGTCGGGATTTGTGAAATGTCAAAATTTAACGCAAACGTCAGCAGTTTTGAAATGATCTCACGCCTTTGTGAAAGCATTAATCGGTCTCAATACAATTTAATATTATAGCACTATATTTCTATTATAAGATTATGCTTTAAAACGATAAAGTGTTATGGAATATAAGTGCAGGATATCGAATCTTTAACTGTCGATTAAACATTAAAAATGCGGTGACATGTGTCGATAAAACAGTTATCTGTTTTGCAAATGGAACATTGGTTGTAGATTAATATTTTCGTCCAGCTTAAATTTACTTGAAATTATATTTTTCATTAAGTTTGAGATACATATTTTCGCTAGGCTTAAATTTATTTGATATTATATTGTACATTACGTGTTAGATAAATATTTTTGCCCGTCTTAAATTTACTTGATATTATATTGTAGATTCAGTTTTAGATACATACTTTTATCCGTTTTATACTTATTTGATATAATATTGTACATTTAGTGTTAGATAAGTATTTTCGCTCGCTTTAAATTAACTTGATATTATATTGTACATTAAGCTTTAAATATTTATTTTCGTCCGCCTTTAATTTATTTGAAATTATATTGAACATTAAGTTTGAGATAAATATTTTCGCCGCGCGCTTTTACTTTTAGTCATATGAGACAATTATTCCGAAATTAATAACTCTTATCTACCATCGACTACTAGCGATAGTAGAATGTGAGCGATGGTTTGTTTCCCAATTCTCTGGAGAGTCAACGATCCGACTTACTGTGCTGAAAAGTGTTATGTGTTCAGGTTGTTGCTCAGACGAGGGAATAATTTTGAGGGAATGGATATCGGAATTATTTTTAACTTTTTAGTACACTGAAATAAGAGCTTATTTTTTTTATTTTTTTTTTATTTATAAGGTTGCTAGGGTGGACAGTTTAATAACTGCATAGTTGAGATGAAAAATGCTTTTTCTTTTGTTCGCGACTTTTATGCATTTTTAAATTACGAAGTTGGGTAGTTTTGTAATTACATCGGTCACATTCGAAATGCTTCACTTTTAAGTGCGACCGTTTATGCTTTTTTAAGTAATCAGCCCGGACACCTATATAACTGCATTGGTCACATTTGAAAGACTTTTCTCCGGCGTGTACCATTTTATGTCTTTTGAGGTCGCTGAGTTGGGCAGCTTTATGATCGCATTGGTCACATTCGAATGGCTTAATTTTAGTGTGAGAAACTTGATGCGATTTTAAGAGATAAGCAAACACAGTTTTATAACTGCATTGGTCACATTGGAAAGGTTTTTCTTCAGTGTGCGACACTTGATGCTTTTTTAAGAGATATAAACTGGCAGCTTGAAAGGTACATTGGTCACATTTAAAAGAGTCCTCTTCGGTGTGTGACATTTTATGTTTTTTCAAGAGGTAATCACTGACAGCTTCAAAACTGCATTGGTCACATTTGAAAGACTTGTCATCAATATGCGACGTTTTATGCTTCCGGAAAAGATTAGAACTGGAAGCTTCAAAGCTGCATTGGTCACACCGAAAAGAAATTTGCTGAGCGTGTGACACTTTATGTTTTGTCAAGTGGTAACTACTGACAGCTTCAAAGCTGCATTGGTCACATTTGAAAGGTTTTTCGTCAATGTGTGACAGTTTATGCTTTTTGATGAGATAAGAACTGGAAGCTTTAAAAATGCAATGACCACATTTGAAATAGTTTTTTTCATTGTGCGACATTTTATGTTTTTGTAAGAGGAAACGACTGCCAGCTTTAAAGTTACATTGGTCACATATGGAAGGTTTTTTGTGCGTCATTTTATGCTTTTTGAAGAGATACGAACCGGCAGCTATAAAATTGCATTGGTCACATTCGAAAGACTCACTTCCAGATGCGTCTTCAAGTGTTACTTGATGTGTCTGTAACAGTATAGAAAAAACAATAATCGGATTATCTCAAGTTATTTTTTTATAAGATATAAACGAAGCTATACTTATTGCAGCCTCACCACTAAATTCTTGGCAACGACCCTCACATTATCAAAAGTATACATAAATAATTGTTTGGCAATTCACTAGAATCTAGTTTATTTGAATGAAGCGTATAATTCTATTTATACACTGTATTAAAGAATGATTGCGTTGAATTGCATTCATTGTAACTAATTTTGTTATTCTGAATGAAAATTTTTGAATTATTAAAAAAAAACCTAATGCTGTTTACTGGTAAGGTATTTCGCTACACGTGTCTAAAGATTGGAGCCTTTTTAATGGCGTGAGTTAAAAATAAAGAAAAATACACCTTCTCTTATATTGATAATAGATCTATAGGAGAATCTTACATTCTTTGCATGTGAAATAGAAATAAAATGAGCTTTGCTCAAGCGATTTAACGCCAAATAGTCTATTTATTTGTATTTGGTAACCATACACAAAAAGATCCTTGATGGTTCCAATACTAATCTAAGAGTTTAGCTACGAGGTGATCTACGAGTAATTGATTTTAAAGTATACCTTTTTAGACTTGTGTTGAATTTCATCGTTTATTACTTTTTCGTGATCTGAGAGTGTCTCGTATTTGATGTCAATCGAATGGTCCTCTTTCCAGATGTCACTCACATTATTTTGGTAACAATCGTTATCACACGAGTAACTTGATGACAGTAATTTATCCTCCGGTTCAATTTTGACATCCATTTCCAACATCTCACTTACAATTGACATGAAAACAGATAAAGCAAAAATAGAAAGAAGCTGCTAGATTAACTTTGTATGCTCCATTTTAATAATGGACTGTAGAGATAACAAACAGCTATGGTATACATAATTCATATTGAAATACGACATGCTCTAAGCTATATCAAATTGCTTGAGCGAATTAGAATTAAGTATTCAGTCAACAAATTAAACAAATTTGGTAGTTTTGGTCTGCGATATTATAACACTGTCTATTTATACACTCAAAGTAAGCTTTCTTTGAAAACAAAATTACGATTAAATGAATAAGCAGAAGACAAAACATTCGGTTATAGGTGAATCCCGGGTCGTATTTTACAAAATTTGGGTGAATGTACATTTTTTAAACGATCCAAATTTAGTGCATATTTTAGCGATACGACAGCAGTGTTTCTGAATAACGTTCAAAAGTCTTTTTCTGTTAACTGTTTAATTTCACAAACCTCCTTTTCCCATCAAAACTGGATTGACCATGAAGAGTCACATGTTGATGCAGTAAGATTGATGATGTAAATATATGACAACAAAAGCTGCATACAAAATTAGGTTCACGAAACACACCGTTTTCCAGCTCAATTACATCGACACTTTCACGCTTTAAAGTTTCTGTTTTAACGGATCGTTTCTCTATGCAAGATGTCGCAAGTAATTGATTCCGGGAGGAGCTCGCTGATGTTGGTTCAATTGCAACTGGACAATTAGTATTGGCATTTTGAAACTGAAACAAATCAGAAAACACGAAAGGATGAAACCAAAGTTGGCTTGGCTTAATGATTGATTAAAAATGGCGAAATTTTTGTGATCATTATTCTTCATAGCAAAGAATTATTTATCAAAAAAAAAGCTGTTTTGCAATTAAACTATCAAAGTTCAAGTAGATTGTATCCACAATAAGTGGCCTCACCAAACGTCTCGGATTAAGACATTGATTCGAGCTGCCCGACCGGTTTGGTATTAAGTCCAAGTTGTTGTTCTGACAGTCTGTTTGCCAGCCGCTTATCTTATTAATTATGTTTAACTATCTGTGGTCAGTTAACGCTGATCACTTGCATTTAATCTATTATAGCTGAAGGACGCAGCTACGGGTCATTCATAGACTATTCTTTGGCACTTTCTTATTCGTTTTTGAATTTCTTACAAAGCTGCATTGCCATTAATAGCATTTAGTTACTTTTCATGTAAAGAAAGAGAAGCCTGTTTTGTTGTGAATCATATTTACTACAAAATAGAGCAGTCACTTTATTAACAGACAGCAAATATACATTGAATATAAGCCACGAAATGCTTCTAACATTTAGAAAAGTAATTTATAATTTGATGAACGAATAAATAGCGTTAAAAATTACCTTTTTTGAGTCATCATCATTATCGATTATTTCACCGTGACTCACCGGCGACTCATATTCGATCTTAACGGAATATTCCTCTTTCCAGAAGTCAATAATATTATTCTGTAGATTTTCGCCGCTGTCAGGTATATCCGAAGACGATAATTCATAATCCGATTCCTTTTTAATGTCCATTTACCGTATTGATAGCTGACAGTAAAAATCACGTTAAAGTCATAGACTACACTGCAAGTAGCTTTACCATAGACTATAATAGCTATTTTACGCGTTATCAAAAGTGAAGAAAAAATTAATACTCCAAGTTAGGTAAAATTTGATGCGTTCTGTTGTATGAAATTGAGCCTATAAGAGTAAATAAAAAAAATATTTATGAATTATCATGTGTTTATTCATTATTATTGACTTATTGGCATAGCCGCCCGTGGTAAACTTTCATCGCATTTATCAATTTCCTCTTTTCTGTTCAATCCTCAACTTTCCTACGCCAGTTCTAACTTCGAGCCAGAGGCGAAAGAATGGTCCTGCCACCTAGGGCCGACTTTAATTTGCCGCCCATAATAATTCCTCCATTCATTTTTTAAATCAGTTTTCATATATTTTTAAGGATGAGGTGGCAATTTTTTTACGTATATAAGGTTGCCAAACAAAAAAATGATCGTTTTTAACACTTTTTAGTTTTAGCTTTAAAACACTAAATGGCAATACTAAGTAACTTGTATACGATGTCAGATGAAAGTTGCAAAAAAGCGTATTTGATTTAGCAAATGAAATTGTTTTTGTAAAAGTTTAATGAATTTCAGGACAAAACTTCCCGGGAAAGCGTGAGAGACTACAAACAGTCGAAATCAATTGAGATTTAGCGAGCAGTTCAAAAACTAACCTAAAAGTCAGTGTGTATAATTAATTTAATAATAGTTGTTGGTGTTAGCAGTAATAAAACGCTCCGTCCAAGCTTTGTGTCTGCCTGATTTATGATTAAATGCTTATTTTCGATTTTTTTTATAACTATGACTTCCTTTCAGTAATTGACCGAGTGTCCAATAACTATAAAAAATACTGTACAACTACTGTGACGCTTTTATAAACCGTGTGTCAAAGTTGACATAATGCCAAAAATACCACATTACACTAAAGAACTTCTAGATAAAGCTAAAGAAGAAATATTCGCCGGAGCAAGCGTAAGGGCTGCATCTAAAAAATATGGAATTCCAAGAAGTACCATACACTACAATATGGCAAATGACAAGGGCAATTCAGATTTCGGACCCAAACCATATCTGCCAAAAAAAGAAGAGCAGGACATTAAAGATTGGATTTGTGATTTGGAAAGTAAAGGATTACCACGATCGAAAGAAGATGTATTGGATTCGGCACACAAATTTCTAACTACAAATCCTAGAGAAACTCCTTTCAAGGATAATAGACCAGGTATTTTTTAAAATTAAAAATATTGATTATTAGTTACAGTTATACCCTTTTTTGTTGCCTGGTATGGTCTTATTCAGGGCAAGGAATTATTTATTTCTTTTGGCCACATTCATATATCTGAGCCGCAATAAAGAAAACGTTTACACACGGGAATCTTAGGCCGGCCATTTTGAAATCTTGAGATTTTTTTAATCAATTTCACCCCAAAATATGAAATGTAGGCGTTTGTGATGTAAATTCTCCTCTTCATCTTCTATAATGACTGTCAAAAAACCTTTTCTAGTTTATGTATTATGATTTTCCATTTTCCAAATATTTAATAGATTGGCACAAGCTATCTATAATGCAAAATATTTAACAATAAAAATACATTAATTTCATATATGAGAGGCTTTATCTGAATTTGTGTGTTTGCAGGACGTGGTTGGCTTAAAGGGTTTTTAAAAAGACATCCAAAAGTCTCTGAAATAAAAAGCGAAGCACTGACAGAAGCCAGTGCCTGCGTTTCTGAAAGTTAAATCAGGAAATGGTTCCGTCACATTTTCGACTTCTTACGAAAACAAGGGTTGGAAATATATAACAGCATCCGTCTCGTATATTCAATGCGGATGAATCAGGTTGCAAGACATGTCCTTTAACAGGATGGGCATACGATAAAACGCAAGAAAAAAACGTACAAGTAATAGATAAGGGCAAATCCAAAAAATCTATAACAGTTTTATTTACCATATCGGCTGATGGGACAATTTGTTTCCCGACTATAGTTCACCCATACCAGAGACTTCCAGATCGAATAAGACTCTGTTCCATCAGAATGGGGAATAGCTCTCAGCCAATCTGGGCGGATGACAGCCGACACTTTTCAGTTTTTTATACAGCATATTTTTCATCCACATTTGATGGAGAAAAGGATCGAATTCCCAGTTATTTTATTTGCAGATGGCCACCGATCCCATTTAAGTTACAATCTAAGTTTGATAGCGAGCTCTCTGCAAATAGAAATCATTTCCCTTTACCCAAACTCCACGCATATTCTGCAGCCAGCTAATGATGCTCTCTTCAGGCCAGTTAAACAAATATGGAAATCATCTGCGCGTGATTGGAGAATAGAAAACGAAGGGAAACCAATCAACAAAGAGAACCTTTCAATGGTTTTAAAAAAAGTTATGAGTAAAATAAATAAAACTTGCCTACAAAATGGATATCGATCTTGTGGCTTGCAACCATTCAATACAGATGCAGTAGACTATTCAAAATGCTTGGCATCTAAAAACGTAACGGTGAATTATAACGATATTGACGCTAGTAACCCTGTCATGGCATTTGACCAGTTCCAACATATTGTGGGTAGTGAAAAAAATAGAATGTTTGAAAGGACTCATGATAGTATCGGAGAAAATAACAACAAAGATTTTCACATGCTGTTTAAAATTTGGGAATATTATGAATCTCAAACGAATTATAGAGTAACCGATGCTGTGGTTAATACTGGAGAGACTTATCATAGTAGCATATTCAAAGAAGAAGCTGTAATGCCACCGAGTTATACTGAAGATCTTTTACATATTGACATCATCAAAACAGAACTACTAGATTATATTGAAGACACTTCACACAGTAACATCCTCAATGCAGAAGCTGTAATGACTCTGCATTCTTCTGATGATGCTTCACATATTGATATCGTCAAAACGGAAGTTGCAATACCACTGCATTATCCTGATGATGCTTCACTTATTGAAATCCTTAAGGCAGAAGCTGTTATACCCAGTGGCGGTTCCTGACCTGAAATCTTGGGTGGGCTAGAGAAAAGCATAGCATTGTATACTATTTACGAAATTTTGCATGCTTCCACTTCATCTTACACATTAATCTACAAGCAAATTAACAAATACTACGACACTACTGCAAAGCATAAATTACTATATAATACAATCAATGCTAATGTAAGTAAGAAATAATAATACGTGACCTTAAATTTGTCTCTTTCAAAGTGAAATAACAAGTAAAAAAAGCAACACAGAACTGTCACTGAGATTCGATACCTGTCACTTTCATAGACTACAAAGATATTGGTATGTTTGTATGGGCCATGGACTAATTCCAATTTAGCCCCCGATGAATGACAGAAGCCAGTAAATTTGAAATACAGTCCTGTGTGTTTGATGACGTTTCCGTACATACAAATACAAATAAAATCGAATCGTGCTAGATTGCGTTCCAGTGTAAAGAAATATTGTCTATGGTTTTGGGCTGGAAAGCGGTAGCCCCTGACCAATAGCATGTACATAGGTGTTCCCAGACTGACGTCACGTTGAAGGTTCTCTATGAATTATTTATAGGGTTATTGTTTTTTTTATGCCGGCTCAGCTTAAAATTGTAATAAAAAACAATCGAGAATATTATTGTAGGTAGACATGCCATTGTCTTATATTGATAGACGAAAATTTAAACAAAGATATTATATTCATTTGGGGAAGGTTAGTGACGCTTATAAATGTATTTATTTTGTTCAGCGGCCGAATTGCTGTTCATTTTTATTCAGCCATCTAAAGTTTTGGGTGAAAAATGCAGGTCGGGCTTAGCCCACCTAGCCCAGTACCTAGAACCGCCACTGGTTATACCACTCCATTGTCCTTAAGATACTTCACATACCGACATCCTTAAAACAGAAGTTGTTATGCCACTGCATTTTACTAGCGATGCTTCACATAGGAAAATGCACAAAAACGTAGTTGTAACGACACCTTCCTCTGCTGAAGACGTTATTCAAAAATAAGAATCAGTAGAAAACTCATCCTTACTAGACTCAGAACATTTTCTTACACCTATTCCAGGAACATCAATTTGCTCTCCAGCTATAACAGATTTTCTCAGGCTTCCTGCAGAGCTCTCGAGAAAGGGCAAGAGAGTATCAAGTTTGGCTTTTAACATATCCTCAAAAGAGTATGACCAAGCTCTTGAAGATAAGTTACGGGTAAAAATTAGGATTGAAGATAAAAATAATCTTAAGAAACAAATACTTTAAGAGAATAGATGAAATATTGAAATAAATAAGAAAAAAGTGTCAAAAACGAACGACAACTACGATTCATAATTGAAAACAGTCCAAGCACAAATCGGCTATTGATATTTTGCGGAACATCAATCTCTGAAGAGATACAGCAGGTGCAGAATGAATATCAAAGACAATGTAAAGACTCGACGCTTGGATTGCGCTGAAGTATTTCACGTGAACTGCATAACTAAACAGCATTCCATTCATATGCAAACAAAGAACGCTAATAACAAATTTGTTTAGTATCTGAAGATTCTGACATATCGATGGAAAGCATAACCTATGATTTAAAGTGGGATTTTGGGAAAGTGGGAAAAAATTATGAATCAAAAATCAATAATTTTTGATTCATAATTTTTATTGCTTAAAATATTTCTTTTAGTATAATTTTAATGTTTAAATGTTCAAAGATAAAATTTTCAGTTAGTGGCGAAGACTTAAGGCTAAGGTTTGATAAAAACGATAAAAAAAACGTTTTATTTGTCTCTAAAATACTCTCTCATAACGATGTCTTTTCATCTTTTTCAGACAAATAAAGAAAAAACTTTGTTCAAAAAAACTATATATTATTTAATTCTACATCTTCACATACATCTAATAATACAAAAATGCGTTCATTTTTGGATTTACACCCTTTGAAAATTATTTTTGTTTATAAAAAATGCTTGAAAACTGAGTTGACATAATGGCGTGAAACGTATTTTTTTTATCATGACTTGTTATGGTAGATTAAAACAAAGCTTTCTTTAACTGATCGTTTAATCTTTACCGTCGTCACTCCAAGTTGAATCCCTAAAATGCTACTGCTAATAAGATTGGTCACCGCCTAACTCGAAAATCTTCGGAAACCTGGAAATGAATTTAAAACATATTTGACGTTAAAAAATGAGTTTAAATGACAAACCATTCACGGTCACAGAACGTAACGTCATGATCTGCAAATGCTTTTTTAAGCACGAAAATAAAACACTTAAATATTAACTCTCTTGCTAAGAACTTTAATGCTTTTTAAAACACCGAACAGTTGTAAAATTAGTATTATTGTAAAAGTTTTTCTCCAGAGTGTGACATTATTATTTTTTTTAGTATTCAGAATGCGAAGCTTTATAATTTCATGCATACATCCAGTTGGCGTAAAATTGCACTATCGACCGTTGCATTTTCTTGACATTTATTATTTTTTAAAACATCAGGAAACACATTTAATGCCTTTTAATTGGCCTGATAGGACAGATTTCTAGTTGCATTGATTTCATTTAAAAGGCTTTTCTCCAGTGTGTGACAGTTTATGCATTTTTAATTGATCAGATCGCACAGTTTTATATTTGCATTGGTCACATTTGAAAGGCTTTTCTCCAGTGTGCAACATTTGATGCCTTTTTAAATCAGAAGTAAAAGCAGTTTTATAACTGCATTGGTCACATTTAAAAGGCTTTTCTCCACTGTGCGACACTAAATGCATTTTCAAATGACCAGATCGCACAGTTTTATAATTGCATTGGTCACATTTAAATGGCTTTTCTCCAGAGTGTGAAAATTTATGCATTTTTAATTGAGCAGATTGAACAGATTTATAGTCGCATTGGTCACAATTGAAACGTTTTTCTCCAGTGTGTAAAATTTGATGCCTTTTTAAACTACAAGATAAGGCAGTTTTAAAACTGCATTGGTCACATTTGAAAGGCTTTTCTAAAGTGTGTGACTTTTTGTGTATTTTTAATTGACCAGATTGAACACATTCGTAGTCGCATTGGTCACATTTGAAAGGTTTTTCACGTGTGTGTATTATTCGATGCCGTTTTAAATTAGAAGATAAGGCAGTTTTAAAACTGCATTGGTCACATTTGAAAGGCTTTTCTCCAGAGTGTGTCATTTTGTGCATTTTTAAGTGACCAGAAAGATTAGTTTTATAGTTACATTGGTCACATTTGAAAGCCTTTTCTCCGGTGTGTGACATTTTATGCGTTTTTAAGTTACTATCCACAGCATTTCTGTAACTGCATTGGTCACCTTTGAAAAGCTCATCTGCAGTGCAAGTCAATTTATGTGATTTGAATGAATCTGAATAGACAGTTTTATAAGTGCACTGTTCACAATCGAAACTCATTTTTCCAGAATGTAGTAATGTTTCTGTCTGTAAGCAAAAACAATATTTTTAAATCGCATTTCTTTTATTAAAACGGCTGTCTTTTCAATTTTTTTCACATTGTAAATGAATAAGGTGCTCCAAAATAACATTGTCACAAATGAACGTTAGTTATAACTGACGAAAAGTAAATTTTGAATTAACTAATTTGATTTGAACAAATCATTACTAATACTGAGTAAAACATTATGTTTTGAAACACCGACGATTATAAATAATATCGCGATTTTTTAAAAATTAAACATTACTTGAATCGATTTATATGTCATTTTAAAAATGGAAGGATAGCAAAGCAAGCTAATTTTGATAGTAAGAAAAGAAAAATGAAACAGGACTGAACTATTATTGCTTTTCTTATATACAAAACATCACTTGCACGCTTATACATTTTGTGATTGACGATTTGTCATTAACATTTTGCGAAGTATAAGAATTAAAATAAAATATATAAGATAAAATATACGTTACGTCAAAAGTAAAAAAAACTTTGTCCATATTCAAACAACTATTTTCTGGAAATAAATAAGATTGAGGAATACTTTTCTAAGCTGACGATTTTCATGTTAAATTATTTTACGGTGAACTTCGAGTGTCTCGTGTTTGATGTCAATTGAATGATCCTCATTTCATATACGATTTATATTTTATATATCGACTTTGGAAAGGAAAAAGGACGGAACCCACACATATCAAATTTTACAGGAGGCGCTAAAAACGTGTTTTGATGATTTTGTGTCATATGCAAATTATGAATTATACACAACCTTGAAGTGCACGGATACTTCTAAACTGGTGTTTAATTGACATAAACTTATATTTATTAAAGAAATTGTCTCGGAAAAACCTTTATTTCAATGTTTTTTCTTGGTTTTATTTTTTACAAGGTCATCTTTTTCAAACTTAAAAGCTAAATTTAGATACTTATTCGGCATTTTCAGTCTCTATCCTTTTGATAAAATGTGTGTCAAGTTGTATACATTGTGATTATCGAAAAAAGCTGTTTTGGAAAATTGAGGGTTACGTCCTTTTTCCTTTCCACAGTCGATATATATAGGAATGTCAATTTTATTACCTGATCTGGAGTTTTTTCAACATATGAACACTCCCCAACGTCAAAGTGTTCTACTTTTACAGGATGCTTATCTTTGATAACATTGCCTTTCAAGTTTTGCAATTCAGAATTGTCTTTATTCTTGTTGTTTTTGTAGTATTGTAAAATGTCCTGTAGGAATAAAAATATTGAACAAAATAAATTCAGTATTTAACTTGTAAGAGGGAAGATTGGAATAGTATGAGAATGAAATTATTTAAGCATAAAGGTCGCATTGTTTAATATTTTTAAATTATTTGGTTAGATTACTTCCCTATACAGAAAATAAAACTTTATTTACTAAATAAAATTGATCTTTTTGTTAGTTTAAGTAATTAATTTGCTCCCGTCAAAAATAATTGAATCAAGCGCGTTATTAAATATAGATTCGAACATTTTGATTATAATACAAACAATACGGCTTCAGACCGAAAGATTTGTAATACCTACCATTATTTAAGCCATAGGGAACAAATTGTTACAGAATATGTCTTGAATCACAAAATTTATGTGTTCAAGTAATGTCATGGAAAATTTTACGTGACCCGAGACGGGAACCGCTTGTTAGTCAGTTGCCCAACCTTTTTTTGTTAAAAGAAAGGATGTCGGGGCCGATAGCGCAACGGTTAGCGTCGTGGACTTTCGTGCCGGACCTCACGGGTTCGATTTCTATTACGAACAGCATTTTTCGATTGATTTTCGAAAGCATGGGTGTTTGTGATTTCTAAAAATTTCCTTCCACTCTTTCGATTCTTTAATGAGTTAGGCGACAGAGCGACTATTTACCAACTAGTTCTGTCCTCGTCTCATTTTTTTAAACGAACTATTCTCTCTGAATAGCATAAAACAATGTTAATAATAATAAAATTTTATTTCATTTGTACATTAAAAAATCAAGAAAAGTGTGCCCGAACGCCGTTCCACTACGTTACATGGCGTGCTTAACAATTACCTTTTCTGGTTTCCCTTCAGCATATGAACACTCGTCGACATCAATCTTTTCTTCTTTGATGAAACGGACGTCGTCGTAGAATTCCTTTTTGTACTTTTCCCAACTGTCTTCGTTTTCTTGCTTGATTTTCTGCGACTCCACGACAACCTACAAAAAATGTTGTACTTAAAGTAAAAAATTTAACGCAAACTTATACCGATAAAATTTAAGTTAATTCTTTAGAACTAAGCTAAGGCTCTATAGAATGCAATTTGTCGTATTGAGTTGCAAGATCAGTAAGCTTATTTCTATAAAACGATTTATCAACAACAAAAAACCGTCGAATTCAATAATTTACACAACAAAAAACGATGTTATATATTTTACTTGCAAGATTAAACATTCGAAGGCCACAATAAATTAATAAGCGGGCCGCGGATTGTGCATCTCGGGTAAACAAAAAAAAAGATCAAACTCTAGCAAGCTGACGTATGTAATTTTTGTACGTGTTAAAAGTGTTGTTTTGATAGTAAAAAGATTATTGTGATTGAATTCGACATTTCCTTGTAGATATAAGCTTATAGAAATTTTCTTTTAGTCTTTAAAACAAGTAAGGTTGCATAATAAAAAATAAAGAACATGTTAGAATATGATATGAACATATATAAACAATTCAATCTTTAAAATGTGTTTTTTTCAAAACAATGAAGTAATGAAGGTGGCTTGGTTCAAAACAATTTTGCTATAACTAAATGCACACACGAATTCCTTCGAAGCACAATACTTTAATGTTTTAAAACACATAACTGCGTTCGTGTACTCCACCGTTCAATTTCAACTTACGTTTTCTTCGTTATTGTAATCGTCTTCGTCAAATTCCTGCTTCACACGTACACTAAGTCCACTGCCAGGTGAATGACCCTCGCTAAAGATGCCTACGTCCATCTCAGCATCGACGTCAATCCCTGATGTACCATTCGACGACAGCAATCCATCGTCTGGTTCTATTTTGATGTCCATCCAGTGTATTTACCCAACAATTGACGCGAAACATGTAGAAAACGATTATGTCAAAATTAGTTTACCATAGACAATATTTTTTTGTCGACTCGTGTTTGATTATGTATTGAAATTATTTCACTAACAATTTATGATTCAACATTTAATATTTCGAAAGATGCCGTCGAAGAAATATGACATATATTCTCATTTCCTATAAAAATATTTCATTATAACTAGGGTTGTCAGATTTTTTGATATCGATTTAACAAAAGTGGGTTCATGTCAGTTAGTTAATGCCTTTTTGCCCTTGTAAAAGTTTTACCACTACACGCAGTTGCCGTATATGCATTGTATGAATCTTTTACACCTAGCTTTAGCAACTGGAAAAAAAATGCCTTGTTTGATTACATTAAAAAGTTATATCGTTAAGTCTACAGCCAGTGGCGGATTATCCTATAACCAAATGATGCGCGCGCTTGGGGCCTCCGAATCTTAGGTGCCTCAAAAATGGCTCATATTATATAACCCGTATGCTTTTTGTTCAGACTTTCAATATTTTTCATGGAATTTTCTGCTGTTCTTATGCTATCCGCAAAAACAGTACCTCCAAATTGTATTGCGTCTGGGGCCTCCCATGTGCTCTAATTCACCACTGCCTACAGCATTAAAACTGCTGCTTAGATGTTGCAAAACTGCACTATCATACCACAAAAACAATATTTTGCCTATTTTTTTTGTCGTAATGCAGCTTTTTCAAGGAGTTATATTTTGAAATTTAAAAAAAAACAAACAGAACGCATTGCTTGACAATTCAATTATCAATTTTAATTTAATTAAACCAGAAAAGCCAAATTTTTATAAAGGTGTATTAAGGCTTATATTTTGTTTCTCTTCAGTTGTACGTAGTTTACCCTTCCGCTTAGCTTCTAGTGATTTATATGGAATCGCATAAATTAAATATAAGATATATTTTTACAAATAATTTTACTCATTTCAAGTCATTTGCATTGGAATTACTATTTTTTGTATTCTATGCTTAGACTTGATAAGTCATACATCGTTTTGTTTGTCTATTCACTACTATTATCTATGGTTAACCATATTTTATAATGCGTGTTCTTTGATTTCAACTGACTAAATCAACATCCTCTTACAATGGATATCAAAATCGAACCAGACGACGAATTACAGCCAACGAATACGTCTTACAACGCTCATAACAGCGATAATCGTCAAAACAAAGAGAATGAACAGTCGATTGATATCAAAGTCGAGACGCTCGTGAAGCAGGAACAGATTGTTGACGATAAAGATCATCACGACACTACTAAGGTAATCTTAGACACTTTTAAGTCACTCAACTGCTTAACAAATCATATAAATACATCTCTATGTTTATTACGCGGTGAACACGTGCAGCAGTCATAACCTTAAATAAATAGACTATGAACGTTGGGGGATTTATTAATAGAATATCAGTAAGACGAAGTCGCTCAGTACTCAGGTAGTTTATGCATTGGAAGCATTTCTTGCAAGTAGCTTCTTTGTGCAAATAAAAATATGTATTATACCTGATAAAAATGCGACATATTTACAGATCAACAACCTTTAGCGCTTTTGCAGTAAAATTTAATTCGAAAAGTTAAACGTCATCAACTAAACCAGAGCTGTTCAACCGAAATCATTCAGTTTTTACTCCAGATCTCCGATTTATTGTCCTCGGATTGAATGACTGCCCTCTCATTCTAATTCTGCATGACATTCGCTCTGTTTTGTTCAGTCGGATAGTGCTGTCTAATTAATCAAATACAAAAATGTATGTATGTCACTTTTTGTGGCCTAAGTAAGGCATGCCTAACCGGTAGATCGCGATCGACGATCGATCACGAAGCAAAATTTGGATGGTTCCGAAAGCTTTTGTGAATATTGAAAAAATATACATTTTCTGATATGAATTACATAAAATCAAAATATTGGACGAGCTTGACAGATACTCACCTTGATGAGTACATTGCAACAAGTTGTTATAAACCCGATTATATGGAGATTGTTAACGATACCCAATGTCAAATATCGTCTTCAATTTGACATTTGAATGATTGTATTTGAATCAATAAAATACCTTTGTACCTTTTTTTGTTGCCTCAAACATAAATTATACCATGTATGTTAAAACTAAACAAAAATTTAATTATTCTGTAAGCACATACCTATCTAATGATTTGTATTTCGCATATAAAATAAACATTTCGAATTTTTTAAGATTTCGACTGAAGGTGCTTGGTGGAATTTCAAACTATGTACATTCTCACAAATTTTGTCACTAACGACCCGGGTTTCGCCTTTCGGCATCTTCAGGCATTTAAGTGCACGGATGAACTTGAACTGACGCTTAGCAAATAAAAGTTTCGTGCTTATATAAGATACAAATGCATCACTGAGTCCAAAGCCATTGCTGGCAAAAAGGATGAGCTCATGGGAATGCTAACAGATTTGTGTAGTGAGCAGTTTCAAGAATTATATAATCTGTTTGTCGGCAAAGGTTTTATGATTATATGATTTTATGGTTATATAGGGTATAGAAGAGGAGATGTGGGAAAATTTGTTATTTCGTTTAAAATCGGAAGACTTTGCAACTGTGCTTTATTGATTTCTAAAATTTCTTGGAAAAAGAGCTTATGACTGTCCGTATTTGGGTGTAACATTTTTATCCCTTGTTCCTGATTGAACACGTGTCCTTCCGAAATTAAGTGATTAGCAAAAGTAGACGTGTCTTTTTTCAATCTAAAGGCTGCCATATGTTCTAAAACTCGGATGTTCAATGTTCTTTCTGTTTTGCCGATATAAAACTTTGTACAACAAGGATAAATTTTCCCACATCTCCTCTTCTATACCCTATATAACCATAAAATCATATAATCATAAAACCTTTGCCGACAAACAGATTATATAATTCTTGAAACTGCTCACTACACAAATCTGTTAGCATTCCCATGAGCTCATCCTTTTTGCCAGCAATGGCTTTGGACTCAGTGATGCATTTGTATCTTATATAAGCACGAAACTTTTATTTGCTAAGCGTCAGTTCAAGTTCATCCGTGCACTTGAATGCCTGAAGATGCCGAAAGGCGAAACCCGGGTCGTTAGTGACAAAATTTGTGAGAATGTACATAGTTTGAACGATTCAAATTTAAAACATTTCGAAGTTTAAAGAAGGGAAAAACCCTAAATAAAGTTTCTTATAAGAATCATATTAGAAATCGATCCCAAAAAAAACTTAACATTGAAAAGTCGATCACAGAGCAAAAAAGGTTTGACGCCCTTAGTCTTAGTCAGTGAAGGCGAACCTTTTTGATAAGTGGCTCAAATTTTGCTTATAATTTTTTTAAATATCAGCCCGTGGGTCTCTAAGTAAGTGGCGTCGCTTGGATGTGGAAGGAGAGGAAGCCTTCATGGGTCAGTATCTGACCCGCAGGTCTCAGTCAATTGTAATAGTCTTGGTTGAAGTCCGGGAAATGTGAATATACCACTTGAATTCAAGCCATATATGTTGGACACAAATTTATAATACAGTCTTTTGTTTTCGTTTTGTTTTAGTTTCAGTCTACCGATACAAACTCTGAAGATCTCATTGAACCACAAGCGATTACTTTTTCTCAATATGATTTTTCTTCGACGTCTTACATAAACCTAGTGCTAATAAAAAAGATTTTTTATTGCAGGAGGTGAACGTCGTAATAACTCTTAAAAATGGTGTTTTCTATAACCATAACTTTGTATGCAGTGTTTGTTATGAGGTATTCCCATCATCACACTTGCTTCAGCAGCATGTAACTAGCCATGCTTTATTCAAATTTGATGAGGAAAGCAGGTGTGTAAAATTAAGCAATAAGCTCTGCTCATTTTAATAGGTTGTTAAAAGACCCTTTTTTCAGTTTTACGAAAATCATTGCGTATTCTGCCAATGTCTTCAATATAACATCAAAGCAGAATAAAGTACTGATAAAGATTACTCTGATATAGCTATTAACAGTTCATCATGCAATATTTATAATATTTAAATACTTGGTAAATTTTTCACGTTATTTAAATGGAGTGATACCGAGTAAATATCAATTCAATTAATTGCACGCATTCGTAACATTCCAATAAAATAAGATAAAATCAGATTGACATTTGTATACAAATGTTTTTAATACCGAAAATGGTGATACCAGTCAAAACCACTATATTTTATTTAAGATGTTTAATGGTTTTTTTGATCAGTAACAACGAAGAGTGAAGCTTGAAAATATTATAAAATAAGAAAACAAAAATATATTTTTTAAATTTTAGCCAACACATAAAAATGATTTATGTTATTTTAACACTTTTTCGACATTATATAAATGTAATAATCCTTAAATTATACATGTCAGTTGATTCAAAAACTGCCGATAGCCGTTTTAAACCGCCAAAGGCGTCGCCTTCTTCTTTCAATTTACTTCACATGTAGAAAGTAAACATGGTTGAATGTTCATTGTACTTTTTTTAAAAAGCTTACACTCAATCTTTAAAACCAGTGGTAATATCGCAAACCTAAAAAATAGCTATTTTGTCTGATTTCTCTACCATCATTCTACAAAACAGTTTGATACCCTAAGTCTTGTAATGTAAGAATGTTTTCCAATTATTATAAAAAAAAAAAATTGTTATGATTTGTATTCAAAACCAAGATTGTCTTTGATCTCCTTATTCCAATTAAACACAGAAAAGCTTAAAAATTAATAAAACGTTTTATTCTGTTCCATGTGACAATTAAGTGAAAATCTTAATATGGACTTGAAAATAGAGCCGGAGCATGATTTACGGTCACCAGAAAATTCTCGTGATAGCGATAACCTCCAAAATAAAATGAATGACATTTGGATAGAGGATTTCATCAAATTCGAACCGCTAGAAGTACAAGAAAAAAAAATTGTCCAAGAAAATCATTGCCAGTCTAGAAAGGTATTCGTTATCACATATTATTTGTTGAATAAAAATTTTTAAGATTCCAAAAGAATATTTTTTTCTTAAAAAGAGTATATTAATGTTTTCATGCTCATTGAATAAAACGAAAAATCCGAAGCAATTATTTTTAGATTTTTCTTTATATTCATACAGATACATATAAATGAAAAATTTCCTAGCGTCTTACTCAAATATTTTAACAAACATTTATATAAAATAGCAAATATATATATCTGTCCTGTTTGATTTGTCGTTTCTGACTTTCAACAGAAGGCCTAAAACCGTTGCCCAACTAACATTATTTAAGTATAACAATTTTTTATCGATAATCTTTTAAAAACCAAAATCAAACTGAAATTGTATAGAGTGGTTAATCAAAATTGTATTTAGCTTACGATTGTTGTATGCAATGTGACCTTAAATTTCTGATTTCCAACTAAACTTTTTTAAGAAAATCACGTTTGTTAACTAATAAAATAAATATGAGTATCTTCACCAGTCAAAAAAGATATTTCTAACTTCAGGCATATGAAAAAGATTCTTAGGTTTGTCGCCAAATGTAAATAAAATTGTGAGCTTTAACCTTTTAAGCTTCCAAATAACTACAATAACAGCAATCATAAGCTAGTGCTGTTTCATTTTTTGTTTCTGACCATCATATTGCAGCCCCTCACCCTTACATAATACAATAAAATACCATCCCTTAACTTGCCTTGCCTTGCTATCCTTCTACTTTTAATACGAAAATAAAATCGAGAAATATTGAATTATATACGTTTATATCAAATCAATAACAAAATGTAATTATACGTCAATCAAAGTAATCTAAAAAAATTGTTTGGTGACATTGCTATCAAAAGCAACTAATCAAACCGAGAGTTGGCGTAACATCACACAAATGTGATTTAAAATATTGTTTTTGGTTACAGACAATTCAATTCAACTGTAACACTGTTGATTCTGGTGAATCAAAAAGGCATAAAATGTCACACACTGGAGAAAAGCCTTTTAAATGTGACCAATGCAGTTATAAAACTGCTGTGTCTGGTAGATTAAAAATTCATAAAATGTCACACACTGGAGAAAAGCCGTTCAAATGTGACCAGTGCAGTTATAAAACTGCTGTCTCAGGTAGCTTAAAAATGCACAAAATGTCACACACTGGGGAAAAGCCTTTGAAATGTGACCAATGCAGTTTTAGAACTGCTGGATATGGTCACTTAAAAAGGCACAAAATGTCACACACTGGAGAAAAGCCGTTCAAATGTGACCGGTGCAGTTATAAAACTGCTGTCTCAGGTAGCTTAAAAATGCACAAAATGTCACACACTGGAGAAAAGCCTTTGAAATGTGACCAATGCAGCTTTAAAACTGCTGTGCCTGGTAACCTGAAAACGCATTATATGTCACACACTGGGGAAAAACCTTTTAATTGTGACCAATGCACTTTTAAAACTGCTCTCTCAATAAGATTAAAAACGCATAAAATGACACACATTCGAGGAAAGCCTTACAAATGTGACCAATGCAGTTTTAGAACTGCCCGGTCTGGTTACTTAAAAAGCCATAAAATGTCACACACTGCTGAGTTTTGTAGCTTAAAAAGCTATCAAATGTCACACACAGAAGAGAAGCCTTTCAAATGTGACCAATGCAGATATAGCACTGCCGTGTCTGGTCACTTAAAAAGTCATAAAATTGTACACACTGAAGAAAAGCCTTTCAATTGTGACCAATGCAGTTATAAAACTGCTATTTCATTCAACTTGAAAACGCATAAAATGTCCCACACAGGAGAAAAGCCTTTAAAATGTGACCAATGCAGTTTTAGAACTGCCTTTTCTGGTAGCTTAAAAACGCATAAAATGATACACACTGGAGAAAAGCCTTTTAAATGTGACCAATGTAACTATAAAGCTACTCAGTCTGGTACCTTAAAAAGACATATAATGTCACACTGGAAAAAAACCTTTTCAATTTGACAAAGTCAATAATTCGTTTTTAGAAATTTAGTTGTGCTGTTCCAATTTAATTATTTGTTTTACTGATATCTCTTACCATATTTTCAATTTATAGGTATTTAAATAACATTTAGAATTCAATTAGTAATAATAAATCCAAATCATGGGTGGTCCATTGAATTTCAGTCTTTAGATCGAATTGTTTGTTTTGTTATTCGTAGATCGACTCTCAGTTCCGCGAATTCTTTGAATGTGACATGTACGTATGTTTTTTCTCGAGAACTAAGATTTCTCGCATGAAGGCTTTGTGATTCTTTAGTGGTATCAATATAAAAAACAATACATTGGAAAGTCTCCATATGCATGTAAGGTAATAGTTTAAATTGGTACCTTGGTTTGAGCAATTACATTTAAAACCCACTATTTCGTATCACTCATATAGATAAATGTATTGCCAATATTAACACAAACAGTAGAAACAATCGGAATTTGTGTGATATTATTATATATAAGGTTTTGGCGCCTTTTATGATCTTCATATTTAAATAAATTGCGTTGCATTAATTTTAAGAAAGTGAACTTATTTCATATGTTGAGTCGTTTTTAAACCTCCAAGGACGAGTGTGACCATATGGTCACAGTAAACACAGTTGTTTATTGATCCCACTATTCATTCTTTTTCATTCATTCTTTTTCTTCCTGAATATCGTTGTTTTTACTGATATTTGGTTTAAAAGGGTGCAGACTTAGGTAAGTCATCAGCCGTGGGGACAGAAACGGCCACCAAAAGCACATGCGATTTTTTGAATTTCGGTTTTTAATGAATTTTTTGCGTTCTTTTTTATCAAAACATCAAATAATTTTTTTGCTAATATATTTGAATTTAAATTATTTTTATCTAGGTGAAATTGTAAATATCTTTTAAAATTTCACGCTTAGCCATATTTCAACCCCGAATGTTTGCGTGCCCATACAGTCACTTTTGTCCTTACTACTGTCCGTACACAATAATATATGGTAATAAAAGAATGGGCATGACTATATAGTCTTGCTGGGTTTCTATGGAACGCTTTTGCGTTTTTTTTTCTTTAAATTTTTGTTAGGAATAAAAGTTACCCGTGACTTCAATATGGCTTAAAAAAAAATTATCGAAAAAAGCTCTCGTCTCTGGAAGGTTAAAACAATTGTGAGTAGTACGTTTATGAATACGTTCAAAATTTAATGTAAAACTATACGTATATTTAAACATAAAATGTAGTATCATGTGTAAATTGTAATTAGTACGAAGTGTGCTGTTCGGATGCACTGACTTTGGTTTTAATTAGTTATCTGTAGCTTTTCATGCAAAGCTTGCTAGTGAATTATGACGTTAAAATGCATGGGTTTCTTGATTGCCTTCTTCTTCAAGATATTGATATAGTTGGCTTACAAATTTAATTTGAAAGCAATCAATCCCAATCGATAGCGCAGTATTATTATTTTCTTTGTCAAAAGATGTCAATATGAAAAATATTAATTGGCTAAGAGAAATCCTATGAAAAGATTCTTTAACGAATCAGTTTACGCAAATAAATTACGAGAACTTTTCAGTAGATAAGACCATTTGACTCTGTATAAAAAAGATGAGGACAGAAATTAATTTTAATATCAATTGATAAAATCGCCAACCTATATGACTTTGGACTGTTTTTAATGAGCTATGCTACTTCATATTCTTTATATATTGTAACAATGAACTTTAATAAAATGAGTTGCTTTTGTTCTACCAGACTTTCATTCAAAAAACCTTCAGAAATGTTCATCTCTTCATATTATGAAATTTTTAAAAAATCTTAATATTCATAGTCGATAAAGTAGATTCGTACGTTTGTTGATTTGGGTGGTCGCAATTTCGCTTTGTTGATGACGTCAAGAAAGATGAACCCGTCCCGTTTCTGCCCCGCTGTCGCCATTTTTTATTAATACTAAAGATGTCCTGGGGTCCTCTTTTTTTTCGAAATATATTTGGATACTTGAAACATTTGCACAGCTGTCGATAAATGTCCCGGGGTCTTTTTTTTTTTCTCCGAAACATTATTGGATATGATATAAATATTGAATTCAGCAGAGCAGCTTTATCATGATTTTTTTAAATATATTTTATTATATCCGCTATTTTCATATTTTGTTTTTCAATCCTGGTGTATTTTAGTTCTTTTAGAGAATTGGGTGTATTCCTAAAAGAATCCAGTTAGACAATTAATTAAGTTTAGCTTTTTTGGCTTATTCAATAAATAGGTTTTCAGTTTATTCAAAAATCCCCCCCGTTGCTAGTATATACACAGCTAGTATATAATGAATACATATGAACTTCTTACAAAATAATAAAAAAAAAAGTTTCACAATGATGTGATACTACTTTAAGAATTGAGGATACTTATCTGAAAAACACCCTACTTTCACAAGTTTAACAGACTTGTGGCTCATAGTGGGCTTTGGACCAATGCAATTGCGTTTTCAATATGCAATAAAGGTTACAGGCGGACGACTACTATTATCATACTAAAAAATCTATTTGCAGACCATACTGTTGCATTTTGAAGCAGCGAAGAATTATTTTTTTTATTTACTAAGTCGTAATATTTTTGTCTAATCTGAAAAAAATATTCAATCTTGGAAAATTGTCGAAAAGCACCAAACTGAAATTCTGCACAGCAACTAGAGGACGGGACGTACAACGATCACGTTTTATACGGATAAGTACAATAAAAGTCGCACGTCTTAATACGTTGGCTGAGCCATACAATTGAAAAAAAACATAATGAAAACCTTTGTATCTTGAAATGTATTTGAATATTTAAACAAAGTAACTTTGTAACAAACATACTTTTTTGAGTACATAACAAACTTATTATAATGTAAAAAAAAAACAAAACTTGTGGTATTTATTTATTCAAACATGAAATAGACTGCATAGCTCGGATTATATAAAAATAATAAGACGTATGTACAATCAGTAAATTTGTATACAGAAACATTAAATAATCTTGGTTACATTATATTGAGTAAAAACATATATTATTGTTCGATTTCATCACCGAAATTTGTATATAGAGTATAACTTAACGTTCAAAATAATTTGGATAAGGTTAAAAAAAGTAACGTATGTTTATTAGATTACATAACTTTTAAAATATAAATAAAACTTTAAAGTCTTTAAAAATAGACAAGCAGTATACTTTGCTGAAAGGAAATATTTAAAAAGAACTTAATACAATACAATCGGTTTCGCTTTCGAGGAGCACTACCACCTTATTTAAAAATATAATATCACAGTGCTATTTAAATAACAATATTAGGGTGTAATAAACAATAATTGTTTTTATAAATCTATATTAATTTATAGCTTCTTCTAGAGCTGATTTCTAATAGCTATGTCGATCTCTTATAAAAGACATGTGCTTGATTTGTGCAGCAAAGCTTTACAGAAATACTTAACCGACTGAAGCAGAGGGTCTTCAATTAAAAAATCCATATGACGATTGCTCTAAATGATTTGCTGGGTGAATCATACAAGATTTATTTAACAATACTTTAAAATAATAATTTATTTGGACGACATCGAATAATTTTGAATTTATCTAAAGTAACAAAGATCTCCCTTTTTCATACCCGGTTTTTTTCCCTGTATAAAATAATTTAATATTTTTTTATGATTATTATTGTAAAAATAGCATAAAGAATCTTTAATAATACAACGCTTTGGATTTAAAAGGTTTCACTTGAATAAAGGCAAAACTGCATCGTAGTAGCAATTCAAGATTTCAGAAAATGCAATTTTTTATATGAACGAATTTTAGATAAATAGAAAAACGTTTTAATAAAATTTATTTTTCTTCAATGGCTTAAGAAAATCAGCAGATGGATCCTTTCTGACATACTCATTATAAATAAACAGGAAAATAGATTTTTATTATTATTATTAGAGTAATTATCGTTGATGATGACATAAATAACAATAGTAAATAAACAATTAAAGGTGTAAAAAATCTACACTAACACAAATCGCATGACTTTCCATTCGCTATATTTCTTACAGTCGTTATTAAGTTTGCATGTATGGCGATGTATCATAAATTGTTAATTAATAAAACCAACGAATCACAGAATATCCGTAAAAGTGATCTTTCAAACAAACTCATATTGAACTAAAAATAGGTTCATAAATTGGATTTGACGGTCGATCAACGTATAAACGCCATACAATTTGTAAGCTGAGGCTACTAGTAGAATTATAATTAGTAATTTACTTTTTTATTTAAGTTTAATAACAAAGCAAAACAATTTCTGTTCGGTGGAGAAACTGCAAGGAGAAATAGTATTTCCTTACCCGTTTGTAGAGAAAACAAATTTCCGAAGCACTAAATATATGAAAAAAAATATATAATTTTTTATTCTTATTGAAACACATGTAAAAAGTATTAAGCTAAGCAGAATATATTATAAAGACAGACAGCACACAGAATACAATATGCGGATGAGTCTGTAAATTTCTTCTTAAAACATGTTCGATGTGTAGTTTTCGTATTTAAATATCGAGCTTCAGAAAAATAATTTTTCAAAATTCGTTGTTCATAACTGACTGGTGTCTTTTTCTCTTCTTAGGTATTTTTAAGTTTTTTTTTGGCAATTTTCTCATTAGCCACGCTTGAAAGGCTTTTCTGCAGTGTGAGACATTTTATGCTTTTTTAAATTACCAGACCAAGTTGATTTATAATTGCATTGGTCACATTTGAAAGGCTTTTCTGCAGTGTGAGACATTTTATGCATTTTTAAATTACCAGACCAAGTTGATTTATAATTGCATTAGTCACATTTGAAAGGCTTTTCTCCAGTGTGTGATGTTTTATGCGTTTTTAAATCACCAGACCGAGTTGTTTTATAAATGCATTGGTCACATTTGAAAGGCTTTTCTCCAGTGTGCGACATTTTATGCGTTTTTAAGTAATCAGAACGAGTAGTTCTAAAACTGCATTGGTCACATTTGTAAGGCTTTTCTCCAGTGTGGGTCATTTTATGCGTTTTTAAGTGACCAAATGCGGCAGTCCTAAAACTGCATTGGTCACACTTAAATGGCTTTTCTCCAGTGTGCAACATTTTATGTCTTTTTAAAGTACCAGACACAGAAGTTCTATAACTGCATTGGTCGCATTTAAAAGGCTTTTCTCCAGTGTGTGTCATTTTATGAGTTTTTAAGTGACAAGACCAGACAGTCCTAAAACTGCATTGGTCACACTTAAAAGGCTTTTCTCCAGTGTGCAACATTTTATGTCTTTTTAAAGTACCAGACACAGAAGTTCTATAACTGCATTGGTCGCATTTAAAAGGCTTTTCTCCAGTGTGTGTCATTTTATGCGTTTTTAATTGACAAGACCGGACAGTCCTAAAACTGCATTGGTCACACTTAAAAGGCTTTTCTCCAGTGTGCAACATTTTATGTCTTTTTAAAGTACCAGACACAGAAGTTCTATAACTGCATTGGTCGCATTTAAAAGGCTTTTCTCCAGTGTGTGTCATTTTATGTTTTTTTAAGTTTTTAACCTCAGCAGTTCTATAACTGCATTGATCACATTTGAAAGGCTCTCCTCCAGTGTGTGATGTGTTATGATGTTTAACTTTTCCGTTTCTAAGCTCAAGAAATGCGACCCCAATACCAACATTTTCATAAATATCTATTTTAATATGGGTGATACAATGTTTATAATTAAGGTATTCTTATATCATAGTTTTTTGGACCTTTTGTAGTTTATATAAATACGCGATAACGCTTATCAGCTGATTAGCGCCCGCGATAACGATTGTTCGTATGATAATTTGGAACGCTGAGACACTCTTCAGTAGTCAATTCATATGTGTGCTGACATGACGTCTTTTTTACGCGCAACTTAAAATATGATTATTTATTAAAAAAACCACAGATTTTTATAAAAAAAAATATGAGGAAAGATGCAGAGAGATATTTTAAAGCCCGTAGACTATTTTTTTTTTTGAAATTCATAAGAATAAGGCCAATAATGAGGAAACCACTGGGGTCAAAAAAGACCCCCATCGCCTGCTAAGTATTTTTCTAGTCTCCGAGCCGCGAGAGTTGTTAGGCGAACGGGCAGTTTTTTTCTCCTTTCTGTCACGTGTGAAAGTTTTTTTTCCCGTGCGTGACTGTTTAAATTGGCCAGGATAAACAGTTTTTTTTGTGCCTTGTTTATTATCAAAATTGATTTTTCCAGAAAGTAATGTTTCCGCCTGTAAGCAAAAATAATATTTTTAATCACATTTGACTAATGCAATGGTTGTTTACAGTTTATTTTTATATTTAAAATGAAAAAGGTGTCCAAAAATAGCATTGTCACAAATGAATATTTTAAAGAATGTGAGTGGATTTTTTTAAAAATAATTTGATGGAAACAATTCAGAATACTGAAATAAAATCAATTGTTTAACACACCAGTAACTTCAAACAGTGTCACTCTCATTCTCAAAAGAGAAGGATAGCAAGTGAACATTTAAAGAGCTTTAATTTTCTGAAAGAACAGTGAAATTTGTCTTAAAAATAATTTAATGAAAAAAATTATTTGCCTAATACAACAGTTACTACAAATAATGTCTTAAAGTTTTATAAACTCAATGTTTATTGATTTTTATGTAATTTTCAATAGAATAGATTAGCAAGGCATGTTTGGTCATAGTTTATCATTGTATTATTTAAGGCTGACAAAGACTCAAATTTGATGGTTATAAACAAACAAAAACAAACAGCATTGAACTATTATTACTGTTTTAATGTACAGAATGTTTTTTTAAATTCACATTTTTGATAAAAAAATATAATATGGGTAAAAAAATATACGTTGCTTTGAAGACAAAACGTTTGCTCATATTCAAACAACTGTTTTTTCGGAAAATAAACAAGAGCTTGGTGTACCTTTCTAGACTGGGGATGATTTTCAAGCTCAATTGTTTTTTCGTGAACTTCGAGTACCTCGTGTTTGATGTCAATTGGGTAATTCTCAATCCATATGCCATTCATATTATTTTGGTGACTATCTATATCACAAGAGTCCTGATTGGACGATGACAGTAATTCATGGTCTGGTTCTATTTTGATATCCGTTTTAAGCTTCTCACTTGATTGTAACATATTAACAAAAATAGAAAGTTTAATATCAGCCTCCAGATCTCCTTCTTGTGACTTACTTTAACGATCTAATAAATATATTTCTAAGCTGCAAGAGTAGGATTTTTGAAAGATAAATTATAAAAAAGTTTAATTGTGCATATTGAATTAAACACGGTTACGTAGTATACAATAATTTCGCATTGGAAATTTAACAAAAGTTTGGAAGGGATTTCATTTTTGCCACGGCAACATAAGTTATTGAATAATAAAAAAGTAACGAACCAATTTTCTCCATCTATGTTCAATATAGCATGGCTTATGAGATGCTGCTTCAGTATATTTGATGATGGGAATATGTCATAACAAATATTACAAACGAAATTTCGCTCATTTAACACAGCATTTTCAATCACAATTATGGCGACCATTTTCTCCTGTAATATTGTCGTAATGATGCTTTGTTCATGTATATTTACTTTTGCTTGTTTTTGATTTTGAAGCAAATTATTCGAAGGTAATTCTGTGTGAACTGAAGAGTCGACACTTGCAGTTGGCGACTGAAAATAAAAATTAGACATCATAAAAACAAATAACTTAATTAAAATTACTATTACTTAAAAAACACACGTTAACATAAATGTGTTATGTTGATATGGTCATCATTGACTAAAAATGTTTAAGTAAAAATAATCGAAGATATAAAATATTAATCAATTAAATTCTACGGTGACGTTGCTGCCCTATTTTATTCGATTAGCCGTTAAATTTATAAGGTATAAAATAAACTAGCTGTAAGCCCGTTGCCCAGCAACGTGAGATTTTTGTTGCATAGTATTTAATTTAATTTAATTTTATGTTATTTAATTTTATGTTATTTTATTTTATGGTATTTTATTTTATTTTATTTCATTTCATTTTATTTTATTTTATTTTATTTTATTTTATTTTATTTTATTTTATTTTATTTTATTTTATTTTATTTTATTGAATTTAATTTAATTTAATTATATTTTATTTTAATATATTTTATTTTTATAGTTAGCAGATATTTCGTAAATTATTTAATATTTGGAATAATGTTTAAGTTTGCTAACAACAATTTTTCGTATTAGCAGAAACTTCGTAAATTACTTAATTTTTAGAATAATGTTCAAGTTTGCTGACAACTATTTTTCGTAGTAGCAGAAATTTCGTGAATTATTGAATTTTTGGAAAAAAAAAGTTTGATAACAACCATTTTTCGTAGTAGCCGAAATTTCGTAAATGATTTAATATTTGGAATAATGTTCAAGTTTGCTAACAACCATTTTTCGTAGTAGCATAAATTTCGTAAAATATTGATTTTTTGGAATAAAGTTTAAGTTAGCTAACAACCATTTGTCGTAGTAGCAGAAATTTCGTAAATTATTTAATATTTGGAATAATGTTCAAGTTTGCTAACAACCATTTTTCGCAGTAGCATAAATTTCGTGAAATATTTAATTTTTGGAATAAAGTTAAAGTTTGCTAACAACCAATTTTCGTAGTAGCCGAAATTTCGTAAATTATTGAATTTTTGGAATAAAGTTTAAGTTTGCTAACAACCATTTTTCGTAGTAGCAGAAATTTCGTAAATTATTGAATTTTTGGAATAATGTTCAAGTTTGCTAACAGCCATTTTTCGTAGTAGCAGAAATTTCGTAAATTATTTAATATTTGGAATAATGTTTAAGTTTGCTAACAACCATTTTTCGTAGTAGCAGAAATTTCGTAAAATATTTAATTTTTAGAATAATGTTTAAGTTTGCTAACAACCATTTTTCGTAGGAGCAGAAATTTCGTAAATTATTTAATATTTGGAATAATGTCCAAGTTTGCTAACAACCATTTTTCGTAGGAGCAGAAATTTCGTAAATTATTTAATTTTTGGAATAATGTTGAAGTTTGCTAACAACCATTTTTCGTAGTAACAGAAATTTAGTAAATTATTCAATTTTTGGAATAAAGTTTAAGTTTGCTAACAACCATTTTTCGTAGTAGCAGAAATTTCGTAAATTATTGAATTTTTGGAATAATGTTCAAGTTTGCTAACAACCATTTTTCGTTGGAGCAGAAATTTCGTAAATTATTTAATATTTGGAATAATGTCCAAGTTTGCTAACAACCATTTTTCGTAGTAGCAGAAATTTCGTAAATTATTGAATTTTTAGAATAATGTTTAAATTTGCTAACAACCATTTTTCGTAGTAGCAGAAATTTCCTAAATTACTTAATTTTTGGAATAATGTTTAAGTTTGCTAACAACCATTTTTCGTAGAAGCAGAAATTTCGTAAATTATTGAATTTTTGGAATAATGTTTAAATTTGCTAACAACCATTTTTCGTAGTAGCAGAAATTTCCTAAATTACTTAATTTTTGGAATAATGTTTAAGTTTGCTAACAACCATTTTTCGTAGAAGCAGAAATTTCGTAAATTATTGATTTTTTAGAATAATGTTTAAGTTTGCTAACAACCATTTTTCGTAGTAGCAGAAATTTCGTAAATTATTGAAATTATTGAATTTTTGGAATAATGTTTAAGTTTGCTAACAACCATTTTTCGTAGAAGCAGAAATTTCGTAAATTATTGATTTTTTAGAATAATGTTTAAGTTTGCTAACAACCATTTTTCGTAGTAGCAGAAATTTCGTAAATTATTGATTTTTTGGAATAATGTTTAAGTTTGCTAACAACCATTTTTCGTAGTAGCAGAAATTTCGTAAATTATTTAATTTTTGGAATAATCTTAAAGTTTGCTAACAATCATCTTTCGTAGTAGCAGAAATTTTGTAAATTACTTAATTTTTGGAATAATGTTTAAGTTTGCCAACAATTATTTTTCGGATTTTAAATTATTTAACAATTATTTCCAATAAAAATCAAAAGATCAAATCCAATTTTTCAATAAAAAATCAGTTGCACATTTTGTCCAAGTGTATGAAAAAAGCAAAATATTATTCTATCATATATCCATATCATAATTTGAATATTCTTAATGTATTAAAGAATTCTAACAGATTTTCAAGGTCAGACGTGAAAAGATTCATCATTATGATTCAATTGATCAAATCCGCTCCAAAAAATATTAGTCTCACATCGACTCACACGATCAGACGATTCATTTCGATAGCCCTATAATCATAGTTTGCAATAGTCGAATTAAAGTCTTTGATTATTCGAATATTATGATGTATGGTGATACAATACTTTAGCTCTACACCAAGAAATATCAAATTTTCAAACGTGGCGATATCAGAACATTCACGCCCGGTTTAAAATAAGCCGCTCCCATTGGATAGAACAACATTTCAAAAATGTGCTGTTCAGAATAAATCGAAATCATTGGTCTGTACCTTACTGCGGACGTCCTTACAGACAGACCTTATCGGCTATTAATGTTAAGATGATGACACAGATTTTGAACATTTAAAAAAGTCATCAAATAAACATAAACAGAAAGATGAAAAGCAACTTGACAACGATAAAATGATAATAAATAGTTTTCGTTTACCATAATTGACTTGTGATGAGTGTCGAGTGCTTCAAATTTGATGTCGATCGAATGTTCCTCATTAGAGATGTCATCCATATTTTCCCCAAGATGATCGCTTTCATAAGGGTCGTCGTCCAGTTCTAATGTGACATTAGTTTGAAGCTTAACTCTAAATTGTAATACGAAAACAAAGAAAAAACGAGCACGATAAATAAAATTTGGCTGTTTTCTCAGACAAGGCCTCAATTAATGCATTCCAATTTAAAGAGGAAAAGTACTTTATTTTGAAAAGGGAAAATCGCTATATTTAATATAATCATAAATATTGAATCTGGTTTGATGATGAAAATTTTGACTAAAAGTTATATTAAAATATATTTCCATTCACAATTGATACGCAATAAGCAATTTGTAATCACATGTTGGAGGGAATTTTAAGAGCCAATTAAATTAATGTTTTCAAAAATAGATTGGTGACACTGGCCGTTCTAGGAAATGATCCTTATAACATCACATTCGAAGACAAGCTTAGTCCTTTGATGAATATGTCATACGGTAAATGAGTTTCCCGTGCGCTAGTTTTACTAATGATCATTCTTTCCAGTATTTTCAACAAAATTTTCATGTTTATTGGAATCTGCATTAATGAAATTAAAAAAGATTGTTACAAATATGTGTTCTTGATTGAATTATTATTAAATTTATCGTAAAAAATGAAAAAAACAGCAAAGTATTCAATTTCTACAAACATAGCATTATATATATAGTTTAAAGCTGACTCGGCGTATGCCTCTATCACAAGTATTTTCTGTCGTGATGCTCTGACAAAGGCATTCGCCAAATAAGCTGTAACAATGTAAAAAAAATATATCTTTTAAACATTATTTTTTTTTTATATGACAGCAATGGTGTCAAATCACAGAAACGCTTTTGAGCTTATTGTCTAATTTTACAAACCTGTTTTCCTCATCAAATTTTAGTATAGCATGTTTAAGAACATGCTGCTTAAGTGAGTGTGATGATGGGGATATATTATAGCAAACACTGCATACAAAGTTTCGCTTGTAGAAAACACCGTTTTTAAGATGTATTACTACGTTTATTTCTTGCAGTAAAAACTCCCTTTTAATATGCACTTTGTGAATGTAAGACTTCGAAGATGGTAGATCAGTTTGAGACGAATTAATCGCTGGCGGTTCAATGAGATCGTCAGTGATGGTTTTAGTCGGTTGAAACTGAAACAAAAAGAAGTCATTAAAATCACACAAATTGATGAAATTCGAAAGATATATTCACTTTTCCTGGGCTTAAACCGAGATTTTTTCAATTACCGAAGACCACAAAAGATGACGATTGCTTAGTTCAAGCATGTCTAACTCGTGGCCCAGCGGAATGTTTTGTGTGACTTTTTCAAGGTTTCAAACTGTCATTGTTTTTATTTAGACGAAGCTAGCTGACTGAGCGAAACAGATCGAATGTGGTGCAGCCTGTCCTTATGGCACTCGTTACGTTTTTATGAGCTTAATTACGGAGAGACGGCTGTAATTCAATCAACGGACAATGAATCGGAAATCTGGAGTAATGTGGCCCATCAAAGAGATGCAATATGTTGTTTCAGTTCGACAGCCCTGATTTAGTAGTTGACGTTTAACAATCGCTTAGAAATTGAATTTTACTGCAAAAGCGCTTATAGCCTGTTCATCTGAAAATATGTATTATTTGTTCATAAAGAAATGTCTATTTCTTAGGTATTATAAACATTTTTACCTGTAGAAAACAGCTTTTTGCAAGAAATGCTTTCATTGCATACAGTAACAATGGACTAAGCGACTTTTTCTTAGAGATATTGAATTTTATTTTTAAATCCAACTGTCTTTACCTATTTATTTGAGGTTATGACCGCTGCACGTGTTAACCACGTATTAACAATAACGATGTATTTATATGATTTGCCAAACATCTGAGTGAGTAAATAGTGTTTAAGATTACCTTTGAAGTGTCGCGATGATCTGTTTCGTCAACAATTTCTTCCTGCTTCACGGGCGTGTCGACTTTGATATCAATCGACTGTTCCTCATTCGAGATAGCATTCGCGTTGTTTTGACGATTATCGCTGCTATAAGCATTGTCAGGTGTATTTGTTGGCGTTAGTCCGTCGTCTGGTTCTATTTTGATATTCATTTCAAAAGAATTTTGATTTAGTCAGTAGAAAGCAATGTAGAAGCATTATAAAATATGGCTTCGCCATAGACAATAACTATAGATATTTTTCTCTTACTTTCATAGACAAATAGATTGATGTATAGACATAAAATTATAGAGGATAGTTATTGCAATACAAATCCATCTTAAATTTTATATCATATCTTTATATGGAAGACACATAAAAATGGCTAACTTGAAATAAACACAAGAAGGTTTGTAATTTGATTGTACAACTTAAAAGTACTAAGCAAAAGCCCAAATACAACATTTGTATTTTTTTTACAAAACAATTTTCTTCGAGTGAAATAATTCAAATTTTATCAAAGTGGCGTTTTTTGGAATAAGCCAATAGTGGTAATCACATTTTCTAGCCATGTATTTCTTTTGTTTTTTACATTTCGAAAACAAAACTCCTTTTTTGCCTACGGTTTCGCAATTTTCTTGCAACAAATATACCTAATAACGTTTGTTTGACAATATAACTTTTTTAAAGAAATAAAAAAATCTTTTACTAACCACAGGTTGCTAAAACTGATCGATTCATAAAATGCATATAGGTAAAGCGACTGGGTGTGGTAGTTAAATTTTAACATGAAATAAAAGCGATAAACTAACTGAACAATTCCTAAAAACTAAACAATTCCTTTATTATATAATCGAACACGAGCCGATATAAATAATATTGTCTATGGTCAAACTATATTTTGACATCGTTTGTTACGTGTTTCGCTTCAATTATTGAGTCAATACTTTGATAATAGAATGGACATCAAGATAGAACCGGACGATGATTTACTGTCATCGAATGGTACATCAGGGATCGACAACGATGCTGAGATGAACGTTGACATCTTTAGCGAAGTTCATTCACCTGGCAATGGGTTTGACGTGGGTGTGAAGCAGGAAGAATTTGACGAAAACGATTTCAGCAAGGAAGGAAATGTAAGTTGAAATTAAGGGGTAGAGTACATTAGTGCAGTAATGTTTTCTAAAAAATTTAAGTATCGCGCATTAGTTAGGATCCATGTTCAGTAGGTAATCTACTTACTGGCTTCGTAGTCACGTATAACAATTAATTCCGCTTGTAACATTAGTCAATTTCAAAGGAATTCGTAATAGCATAATTGGTTGGAACTTCGCCAATTACATTACATTGTTTGAAAAAGCAACACATTTTAATATTAAATTTTTGATATATTTGTATTCAAACCAAAGAAGATTCATGTCACATTATTATTATGTTTAATGTTTCCTTTTTTTATAATGCAAACAAAAACTCATTTTGATGACTAAACGAAACTTTCTCATACCTTATTTCCACAACAAAACGTCGAATTTAATCACAATAATCTTTTTACTATCAGAACATTCAACTGTCGGCCTTAAAAAAAGCGTGCTTGATTATGAATGTATTGTTGTTTATCCTAGATGCACAATCCGCGGCCCGATTCTTTATTTATTGTGGCCTTCGAATGTTGAATCTTGCAAAAAAAGTATTATATATAACATAGTTGTTTGTTATGTTAATCATTAAATTTGATAGTTCTTTGTTGTTGAAGTAAAATAAATCGGCTCATAGAAATAGGCTTACTGATCTTGCAACTCAATACGACAAATTTTAAGCTCTATTCTTAAAAATCAACTTTATCGGTATTAATTCGTGTTAAATTTTTATTTATTAGTTTAACATTTTTTGTAGGTTGTCGTTATGGAGTCGCCGAAAATCAAGCAAGAAAACGAAGACAGTTGGGAAAAATACAAAAAAGAATATTACGATGAAGTCCGTTTCATCAAAGAAGAAAAGATTGATGTCAAACTGAAACCAGATAAGGTTATTAATAGACTCCCCACGTTTTGATGTAGAACAGCGTTCCGGCACCTTTTTCATGTTATTTTTAACGTTTAAAATCAAATTTTATTTCGATTTTAAACAATGATCTGAAAAAGAAATCAAGCTTAAAAAAGAATTTAACCAGATAGTTCGTCTACAGCTGCGCGCGCATCTCATGTTCCGTAAGCGCTCGATATCAGACCGTGAACATGAGTACCTGTCTCGGGTCACGTAAAATGTTCCACGGTAAGGCATTATATATTTTCTGTTCCAGAACATATTATGGAACAATTTGTTCCCTAGCTAATTGTGGGTATCACTATCATCTCTCCCAAACACGATTTCAAGCTTTGGTTTTGCCTCAAAACGTCATACGTTAAACAGCTGGTTGTTGAATCCGTCCGTTATATATATTATACTGCTCAGAGCATTTGGTGATTTTAAGAATCTTTCAGTCAGAAACCGTATTGTTTTTTTATTTACAATTTGCAAAAATCTATATTTAAAAGCAATGTTATCGAAGATAAGCGTCCTTTAAAAAGGGAACAGTTTGATGTTAGAGAGTGTTCATATGTCGGAAGGACACCAGATCAGGTAACAAAACTGCCGTTCAAAGCTTTCGACCGTGCTTATACTAAATCTGTAGTCAAGTTATCATTGCTATTTGAATGCGGTTCTGACAAGTTCGAAACTTCCATTTATTGATTTTCAATCGATTTATTTATTATCGATTTTTTATCGATGTCTACTCCCAATGTAGAAAATATAACTTCCTTGTGAAAGTATTAAGACATAAGATTTTCTACAATATCTGTTTGTTACTCAGTTGCTCGACCTTATTTTTTCAAAAAAAAATGAAAGGATAAGGCAAGACAGGACTATGCAACTCCCCACTCGCCACGGCCGTACATCTGTGTCCAACAGCCTTTTCAACAGCGTAACAAGCGTTATGCTTTTTTCAGTTTTTTTCTTAGATTGTCTCGGTACCAGTTGACCAATTCTTGGTGGCTTGCAATTAAGTGTGCGAAAGATTGCGCTATAAAAATGTCCGGAGGTAATTCATCTGTAAATCTACTCTTTGTCCGTATGGCATCGAAAATTAACTACATTCTAAGAAGTTTGTGAAATATGTATTGTCGGGCGGATTTGAACCGGGGACCGTTTTATCTTAACATTAATAGCCGATAAGGTCCGTCTGTAAGGACGTCCGCAGTAAGGTACAGACCAATGATTTCGATTTATTCTTAACAGCACATTTTTGAAATGTTGTTCTATCCAATGGGAGCGGCTTATTTTAAACCGGGCGTGAATGTTCTGATATCGCCACGTTTGAAAATTCGATATTTCTTGGTGTAGAGCTAAAGTATAGTATCACCATACATCATAATATTCGAATAATCAAAGACTTTAATTCGACTATTGCAAACTATGATTATAGGGCTATCGAAATGAATCGTTTGATCGTGTGAGTCGATGTGAGACTAATATTTTTTGGAGCGGATTTGATCAATTGAATCATAATGATGAATCTTTTCACGTCTGACCTTGAAAATCTGTTAGAATTCTTTAATACATTAAGAATATTCAAATTATGATATGGATATATCATAGAATAATATTTTGCTTTTTTCATACACTTGGACAAAATGTGCAACTGATTTTTTATTGAAAAATTGGATTTGATCTTTTGATTTTTATTGGAAATAATTGTTAAATAATTTAAAATCCGAAAAATGGTTGTTAGCAAACTTGAACATTATTCCAATAATTCAATAATTTACGAAATTTCTGCTACTACGAAAAATGGTTGTTAGCAAACTTTAACATTATTCCAAAAATTAAATATTTTACGAAATTTATGCTACTACGAAAAATGGTTGTTAGCAAACTTAAACATTATTCCACATATTAAATAATTTACGAAATTTATGCTACTACGAAAAATGGTTGTTAGCAAACTTGGACATTATTCCAAATATTAAATAATTTACGAAATTTCTGCTCCAACGAAAAATGGTTGTTAGCAAACTTGAACATTATTCCAAAAATTCAATAATTTACGAAATTTCTGCTACTACGAAAAATGGTTGTTAGCAAACTTGGACATTATTCCAAAAATTCAATAATTTACGAAATTTCTGCTCCTACTAAAAATGGTTGTTAGCAAACTTGGACATTATTCCAAAAATTCAATAATTTACGAAATTTCTGCTCCTACGAAAAATGGTTGTTAGCAAACTTGAACATTATTCCAAAAATTCAATAATTTACGAAATTTCTGCTACTACGAAAAATGGTTGTTAGCAAACTTGGACATTATTCCAAATATTAAATAATTTACGAAATTTCTGCTCCAACGAAAAATGGTTGTTAGCAAACTTGAACATTATTCCAAAAATTCAATAATTTACGAAATTTCTGCTACTACGAAAAATGGTTGTTAGCAAACTTGGACATTATTCCAAAAATTCAATAATTTACGAAATTTCTGCTCCTACTAAAAATGGTTGTTAGCAAACTTGGACATTATTCCAAAAATTCAATAATTTACGAAATTTCTGCTCCTACGAAAAATGGTTGTTAGCAAACTTGAACATTATTCCAAAAATTCAATAATTTACGAAATTTCTGCTACTACGAAAAATGGTTGTTAGCAAACTTAAACTTTATTCCAAAAATTGAATATTTTACGAAATTTATGCTACTACGAAAAATGGTTGTTAGCAAACTTAAACATTATTCCACATATTAAATAATTTACGAAATTTATGCTACTACGAAAAATGGTTGTTAGCAAACTTGAACATTATTCCAAAAATTCAATAATTTACGAAATTTCTGCTCCTACGAAAAATGGTTGTTAGCAAACTTAAACTTTATTCCAAAAATTCAATAATTTACGAAATTTCGGCTACTATGAAAAATGGTTGTTAGTAAACTTAAACTTTATTCCAAAAATTGAATATTTTACGAAATTTATGCTACTAAGAAAAATGGTTGTTAGCAAACTTAAAAATTATTCCAAAAATTAAATATTTTATGAAATTTCTGCTCCTACGAAAAATGGTTGTTAGCAAACTTGAACATTATTCCAAAAATTCAATAATTTACGAAATTCCTGCTACAACGAAAAATGGTTGTTAGCAAACTTGAACATTATTCCAAAAATTCAATAATTTACAAAATTTCTGCTACTACGAAAAATGGTTGTTAGCAAACTTAAACTTTATTCCAAAAATTCAATAATTTACAAAATTTCGGCTACTACGAAAAATGGTTGTTAGCAAACTTAAACTTTATTCCAAAAATTGAATATTTTACGAAATTTATGCTACTACGAAAAATGGTTGTTAGCAAACTTGAACATTATTCCAAATATTAAATAATTTACGAAATTTCTGCTCCTACGAAAAATGGTTGTTAGCAAACTTGAACATTATTCTAAAAATTAAATATTTTACGAAATTTCTGCTACTACGAAAAATGGTTGTTAGCAAACTTGGACATTATTCCAAATATTAAATAATTTACGAAATTTCTGCTCCAACGAAAAATGGTTGTTAGCAAACTTGAACATTATTCCAAAAATTCAATAATTTACGAAATTTCTGCTACTACGAAAAATGGTTGTTAGCAAACTTGGACATTATTCCAAAAATTCAATAATTTACGAAATTTCTGCTCCTACTAAAAATGGTTGTTAGCAAACTTGGACATTATTCCAAAAATTCAATAATTTACGAAATTTCTGCTCCTACTAAAAATGGTTGTTAGCAAACTTGAACATTATTCCAAAAATTCAATAATTTACGAAATTTCTGCTCCTACGAAAAATGGTTGTTAGCAAACTTAAACATTATTCTAAAAATTAAATATTTTACGAAATTTCTGCTACTACGAAAAATGGTTGTTAGCAAACTTGGACATTATTCCAAAAATTCAATAATTTACGAAATTTCTGCTCCTACGAAAAATGGTTGTTAGCAAACTTAAACATTATTCTAAAAATTAAATATTTTACGAAATTTCTGCTACTACGAAAAATGGTTGTTAGCAAACTTGGACATTATTCCAAATATTAAATAATTTACGAAATTTCTGCTCCAACGAAAAATGGTTGTTAGCAAACTTGAACATTATTCCAAAAATTCAATAATTTACGAAATTTCTGCTACTACGAAAAATGGTTGTTAGCAAACTTGGACATTATTCCAAAAATTCAATAATTTACGAAATTTCTGCTCCTACTAAAAATGGTTGTTAGCAAACTTGGACATTATTCCAAAAATTCAATAATTTACGAAATTTCTGCTCCTACGAAAAATGGTTGTTAGCAAACTTGAACATTATTCCAAAAATTCAATAATTTACGAAATTTCTGCTACTACGAAAAATGGTTGTTAGCAAACTTAAACTTTATTCCAAAAATTGAATATTTTACGAAATTTATGCTACTACGAAAAATGGTTGTTAGCAAACTTAAACATTATTCCACATATTAAATAATTTACGAAATTTATGCTACTACGAAAAATGGTTGTTAGCAAACTTGAACATTATTCCAAAAATTCAATAATTTACGAAATTTCTGCTCCTACGAAAAATGGTTGTTAGCAAACTTAAACTTTATTCCAAAAATTCAATAATTTACGAAATTTCGGCTACTATGAAAAATGGTTGTTAGTAAACTTAAACTTTATTCCAAAAATTGAATATTTTACGAAATTTATGCTACTACGAAAAATGGTTGTTAGCAAACTTAAAAATTATTCCAAAAATTAAATATTTTATGAAATTTCTGCTCCTACGAAAAATGGTTGTGAGCAAACTTGAACATTATTCCAAAAATTCAATAATTTACGAAATTCCTGCTACTACGAAAAATGGTTGTTAGCAAACTTGAACATTATTCCAAAAATTCAATAATTTACGAAATTTCTGCTACTACGAAAAATGGTTGTTAGCAAACTTAAACTTTATTCCAAAAATTCAATAATTTACGAAATTTCTGCTCCTACGAAAAATGGTTGTTAGCAAACTTGAACATTATTCCAAAAATTCAATAATTTACGAAATTTCTGCTACTACGAAAAATGGTTGTTAGCAAACTTGGACATTATTCCAAATATTAAATAATTTACGAAATTTCTGCTCCAACGAAAAATGGTTGTTAGCAAACTTGAACATTATTCCAAAAATTCAATAATTTACGAAATTTCTGCTACTACGAAAAATGGTTGTTAGCAAACTTAAACTTTATTCCAAAAATTCAATAAATTACGAAATTTCGGCTACTACGAAAAATGGTTGTTAGCAAACTTAAACTTTATTCCAAAAGTTCAATAATTTACGAAATTTATGCTACTACGAAAAATGGTTGTTAGCAAACTTAAACATTATTCCAAATATTGAATAATTTACGAAATTTATGCTACTACGAAAAATGGTTGTTAGCAAACTTAAACATTATTCCAAAAGTTCAATAATTTACGAAATTTATGCTACTACGAAAAATGGTTGTTAGCAAACTTAAACATTATTCCAAATATTAAATAATTTACGAAATTTATGCTTCTACGAAAAATGGTTGTTAGCAAACTTGAACATTATTCCAAAAATTCAATAATTTACGAAATTTCTGCTCCTACGAAAAATGGTTGTTAGCAAACTTGAACATTATTCCAAAAATTCAATAATTTACGAAATTTCTGCTACTACGAAAAATGGTTGTAATCAAACTTAAACTTTATTCAAAAAAATCAATAATTTACGAAATTTCGGCTACTACGAAAAATGGTTGTTAGCAAACTTTTTTTTTATTCCAAAAATTCAATAATTCACGAAATTTCTGCTCCTACGAAATATGGTTGTTAGCAAACTTGAACATTATTCGAAAAATTAAATATTTTACGAAATTTATGCTACTACGAAAAATGGTTGTTAGCAAACTTGAACATTATTCCAAATATTACATAATTTACGAAATTTCTGCTCCTACGAAAAATGGTTGTTAGCAAACTTGAACATTATTCCAAAAATTCAATAATTTACGAAATTTCTGCTACTACGAAAAATGGTTGTTAGCAAACTTGAACATTATTCCAAATATTAAATAATTTACGAAATTTCTGCTAACTATAAAAATAAAATAAATTAAAATAAAATAAAATAAAATAACATAGAATAAAATAAAATAAAATAAAATAAAATAAAATAAAATAAAATAAAATAAAATAAAATAAAATAAAATAAAATAAAATAACATAGAATAAAATTAAATTAAATTAAATTAAATTAAATAAAATTAAATTAAATTAAATACCATAAAATAAAATAACATTAAATTAAATACTATGCAACAAAAATCTCACGTTGCTGGGCAACGGGCTTACAGCTAGTCTACTCTAATAAGTCCAACTCTATACCCACTGAATCACTTGGTTAGAACTTCGGAGTGGACTAGAAAATTGTATTAAAAAAATGTGTTTCGGAAAAGAAAAAAAAAGGCGGCCGAATAATCATCCCTACGAAATACTAAATGGATAAAGATTATCTATTTTCGTCGTGAACTATACGAAAAATTTGTGCTTATGAGATTTAAAAAAAACCACAATCATGCTCATAGAAATTTGTTTCATTTTATTGCCGCTCTCAGGGTTGACCATTGACTCGAATGTATATTTAACGACCACTAGTTTTACCAAAACTAGTTCGAGTCTTCTTAATAAATGTTTTACATAGATAGATTATTTATCATATAGAATATTTTGTTTTATTTTTGTTTCAGCCTCAAACTACCATTACAAAATCTAAAGATCCCATTGAACCACCAGCGACAACTTCATTGAAAATCGATTTACCTTCGACGTCTTACATACACCAAATGCATATTAAAAAAGATTTTTTACTGCAAGAAGTGAACGTTGTTATAATGCTTAACAATGTTGTTTTCTTTGAGCAAAATTTTGTATGTAGGGTTTGCTACGATATATTCCCATCATCACACTTACTTGGGCAGCATGTCACTAACCATCAAGATTCTATCGGTAGCGATATTCATCAAAATAATTTGAATGGCATTTCGAATGAGGATCATTCAATTGACATCAAACATGAAGCACTCGAAGTTCACGATAAAAAAATTGAACATGAAAATCATGACAGGTCGAAAAAGGTATTTCTTTTTTATGAAAAAAATGGATTTTTCAGGTTATATTTCAAAAAAAATAAGATTTTTATTTTACGACTAGTAATTAAAAAAATATAAACAAGTCGCCAAATGTTAATAAAGTTAAAGTAAAAAAAATGTAAAAACATTATTCAAACATAAATCATTGGTCAATACTGTTTGATTTTTCGTTTCTAACCGTCTACTTCGAGGCGCTATGTTATAAAACAATGATTAAATTACCTAACTTGCCTTATTTTTATTCCCTTTTTTAAAAATCGTGATATTTATTGTTATCATTGTGTAGTTAAGAAACGATTGTTTTACTCAGCATTCGTAATGATTCGTTGATATCAAGTTTATAATAATAGTCATTAAAAAAAAATATTTGTGACAATGTTATTTTTGAGATACTTGAAGAAAGATAGCATTGAATCAGACAAATGTAATTTCAAATATTTTTCTTGCTTACAGATATTACTACATTCTAGAAAAAAGAGTTTCAAGCACGAACAGTGCACCAATAAAACTGTTAATTCTCGAAACTTAGCGCATGAAATGTCTCAAACAGATTCTGAAACTGAGGAATGCAATAATAAATCGATTGAATCTGGTCAATTAACATTGCATAAAAAGTCATGTATCGGAGAAAAGCCTTTCAAATGTGACCAATGCAGTTATAGAACTGCAGAGTCTGGTAACCTAAAAAAACATAAAATGTCGCACACTGGAGAAAAGCCTTTTAATTGTGACCAATGCAGTTATAAATCTATTAAATCTAGTAATTTAAAAAGGCATAAAATGTCACACTCTGGACATAAGCCTTTCAAATGTGACCAATGCAGTTACAGAACTGCAGAGTCTGGTAACTTAAAAAAGCATAAAATGTCACACACTGGAGAAAAGCCTTTAAAATGTGACCAATGCAGTTATAAATCTATTAAATCTTGTAATTTAAAAAGGCATAAAATGTTACACTCTGGACATAAGCCTTTCAAATGTGATCAATGCAGTTATGGAACCGCAGAGTCTGGTAACTTAAAAAAGCATAAAGTGTCACACACTGGAGAAAAGCTTTTAAAATGTGATTAATGCAGTTTTAAATCTAGTAATTTAAAAAGACATAAAATGTCACACTCTGGACATAAGCCTTTCAAATGTGACCAAATATGAAGTTATAGAACAATCGAGTCTGGTAGCTTAAAAATGCTATTTTTATTCTGTAATGGAATCTAGTGTTTTCAGCAACCTTACCGAGTTTTATAAAAATATTGTACAAGATCTCAATATTATGTCACTAAATTTGTTTGATAGAAGTGTATACAAGTTCACTAATGAATTGATTTTTTTTTATTTATTCAATGCTTTGTGCAGTTTGTTTCGTATTTTATAAATAAAGAGAAGGATTTTATTTTTAAATATTTTTATTAGTAAAAACAAAATATATTTTCAATGCAAATATTAAACTATTTGAAATAAATTCTTTTTCTCAGTTGCGGCTTTTTAATCCTTTTGTGTTTCATTCCTCTTCCTATCCGCTCGACAATAGTAAAATGCGTGACAATGCTCTAATGACTGTTTCGTTTCAAACGCGATCGAGACACATTTTCTTTCGAGAAGTCTGAATGACCAAATATATTATATTTATTTCTCTCTAGAAAAGCGATCAATTGATGAATTCTACACGACCACAGAGCGTGACGGAGTCATCTGCGAATGGATGTTTTAGCACAAGAATAGGAAAGTTTAAAGTTAACTCTCTCTGCCTCTGTCTGCAACCTTTGATACTTTTTCAAATCAAAAGGAAAAGTAGTTTTAAAAGCGAATAAGTAACATTGACAAAAACTTTCTTCCAGTATTTGACATATGTCTTCAAATGCAACAGAACTGACCGTTTTAAAACTGCAATGGTCACATTAAAAAGCTTTTTCTCAGTATGTATCATTTTTTACGTTCTAAAATTACCGTATTGAGAAAATTTATAATTTCATCATTCACACTTGAAGGGCTTGTCACCAGTGTGTGACATTTTATGCGCTTTTAAGTTACTTGACACTGCAGATCTAAAACTGCATTGGTCACATTGAAAAGGTTTTTCTCCAGTGTGTGATCTTTTATGCGTTTTTAAGTGACCAGAACGAGAAGCTTTATAATTGCATTGGTCACATTTGAAAGGCTTTTCTCCACTGTGCGTCATTTTATGCGTTTTTAAGTTACTTGACCTAGCAGTTCTAAAACTGCATTGGTCACATTCAAAAGCTTTTTCTCCAGTATGTGACATTTTATGCGCTTTAAAATTACCAGATTGAAAATTTTTATAACTGCATTGGTCACATTGCAAACACATTTCTTCAGTGTGTGACATTTTGTGCTTTTTAAAGTTACCGGACCATGTAGTTTTATAATTACATTGGTCACATTTAAAAGGCTTTTCTCCAGCGTGTGACATTTTATGCTCTTTGAAAACACGACGATAAGCAGTTTTAAAATCGCATTGGTCACATTTGAAAGGCTTTTCTCCAGTGTGTGACATTTTATGTGTTTTTAGGTTACCGGAACAATAAGTTTTGTAAGTGCATAGTTCACAGTCAAATTTTTTTTTTCCAGAATGTAGTATTGTGTCTATCTGTAAGCAAAAAACTATTATTAATGTTATTTGAATATATGTGTCATATTACTGGCGAATAGTGAAATTTTGTTTCAATTTATTTTTAATACAACTTTTCAACAATTTAATTCTTATGGCAGAGATTTTTTTTCAGAAAATAAATAATATTTAGTGGCATTTTAAAAAATAATAGTAATACCATTTTTGGCTGGTGATGATTTTCATGTTCAATTATTTTTTCGTAAACTTCAAGTGTCTCGTGTTTGATGTTAATTGAATGATCCTCATTGCATACGTCATTCATATTGTTTTGTTGACACTCGCTATGACAAGAGTCCTGAGAGGACGATGGCAGTAATTCATGCTCTGGTTCTGTTTTGATAGTCGTTTTAAGCTTCTCATTTGATTGTAACATGAAAAAAAAACAAAGTTTAATTGTTGTTTTTATTGAAATTCGCTTAAATAATCAGAATTTTTCTTTACTATGTCCACTCTCAATGTGGAGAATGTGGACTTCTTTTGGAGCTTATCTCAACAGAAGTGTTTCTACGAGAACTGCTTTTTACTCAGTTGCTCAACCCTTCTTTTTCCAAAGAAAGTAGGAATAGACGGATAGAGCAAGGTAATGAGTAGTGCTTATCTAATCGCTCTCGATACGCTCCATTTATAGGATAGACTGGGTGGGGGAGGGGGTGGGGGTTAATTTAAGACATCACATACAACTTTGTTTTCGAACAGAAATTTATAAATGAATTGATAAAACTGTTTGCACTGGGATCTGAACCCGTGATCTCCGAAGTCAAATCCAACATCGTTGACAACTCAACCACACAGGTAGCATTATCAGATTTAATAAATTTCTTAGCCTTCAAGAGTTAAAAGATTAGTAATGAAACAAAAATCTTTCTCACAATGTTGAAAGCTTTTTAAAACTGAAACATAAATTGCCCTAGGTATCGAACTGTTTTAGAGTTTACACTAAAAGTACCTTCGGACATTTTTATATGGCAAATTTTTGCACACATAAGTGCAAACCGCCAAGTATTAGCTAATTGGTACCGAGACAATCTTAGCAAACAACTGAACAACGCATAACGTGTGTTACGCCATGAAAAACGTTGTTGGGCACAGATGTATGACCGTGGCGGGTAGGGATTTGCATAGTCCGGTTTTGTCTTATCCTGACTATCCTTACTTTTCGCTTTGAAAAAAAAGGTCGAGCGACTAAGTAACAAACAGATCTCATAGACAATTTTATGTTTTGATACATTCACAGGGTATCCATTTTTTACACATTGGGAAATTTTTAGACACGGATAAAAAAATAGATTAAAATACAATAATCAGAAGTTTTGAGCTTGTAATAACAGTATTCGAATGGAAATGACCACTTGGATACAGATTTACGATTCCATTACCTGAGTTGGTGTCCTTTCGACATATGAACACCCCCCAACATCAAACTGTTCCACTTTTAAAGGACGCCTATCTTCAATAACATTGCTTTTAAAGTTTTTCAATTGAATATCTTCTCTCAGCTTGATGTTATTGTAGTGAAGCGAGATTTCCTATGGAAATAAAAATAATAAACAAAATCAATTCAGAATTTACTCATTCAACTTATGACGAAGTGCGAAAAGTAAGAATGGTGAGAGGATGAAAGTATTTATGCACTATGTAGGTCAATGTATTTGATATTTTTTAATTATTTCGTACCTCATCGTAGTATTCTTCTTTATATTTTTTCCAACTGTCTTCGTTTTCTTGCTTAATTTTCTTTGACTTCATGACGGCAACCTACAAAAAATGTTATGTGTATAATTGAAAAGTTAACGCAAACTAATAATGATAAATCGAGTCGTATAGTATCAAAAGTACAACTATCCATTTGTCGAAGTTGCGAGAAAAACTCGAAAAACCTATTGGCTTTTTCAGTTTTATCAATTTAACTTTTAAAAAGTATGGGACATCAATTAAAGTAACTCTGTGATTGGTCAAAATCCTGATTAACCAAACTGTTCTACTTTTGTTTCCAACGTCGTGGACAGTTCTGCTTTTGATAGCAAGCATCATTTTCTTTTGCGTTTTTGTACCTCATTTATTTGATTTAAAAAAATAATAATAATTTCTAGCCCTACACTTTAACTAGCAGAATAATATGACAGCATTAGTTTAATTTCGACATATGTGGGATAGTTCTGCTTTTGATACCAGGCGACTCAATTTTAAGATAATTCTTTAGAATTTAGCGACATATTTAAAATATTGAGTTGCAAGAGTAGTAAAGCTATTTCTATAAACCGACGATTTTACTTCACCAACAAAAAACAATTCAATTCAATGATTTACATAAAAAATACTTCGTAATATTTTTTATTTGCAAGAATAAACATTCGAAGGCCACAAAAAATAAGCAAATGGGCAGCGGATTGTTCATCTCGGAGAAACAAACATGATTCCAAGCTCTAGCACGCTGACGTGTGTAATTTTTGCACGGCTGACATTTAAAAGTGTCACTTAGATAGTAAAACGATTATTATGATTGAATTCGACATTTTGTTGTAGATATAAGCGATGAGAAGGTTTCATTAAGTCTTGAAACAAGTTAGGTTACATTTAGAAAAAATAAAGAACACACTGACGTAAGGATATTATATGAACACAAACAATTCAATCTTTCAAATATGTTATTTGCCAAAACCATGTAATGGAGGTGGCCTGGTTCAAACCAATTCTGCTATAACAAAATGCATACACAAATTCGTTCGAAGCACAATACTTTAATGTTTCAAAACACATAACTGCGTTCGTGTAATCCTCCCTTTAATTTTAACTCACGTTTTCTTCGTTGTTGTAACCGTCATCGTCAAATTCCTGCTTCACACGTACACCAAATCCACTACCAGTTGCATGAACCTCGCTAAAGATGCCTACGTTCATCTCAGCATCGTTCTCGATCCCTGATTTACCATTCGACGAGATCAATTCGTCGTCTGGTTTTATCTTGACGTCCATTCCAGTGTATTGACTCAACAACGCGAAACATGCAGAAAACGATTATGTCAAAAATAGTATACCATAGACAATATTTTTTTATCGGCTGGTGTTCGATTATTTATTTAAATTATTTCACTTCAAATTTATGATTCAACAGCTAATATTTTTTTATATTTTATTATAACTAGGGTTGTCAGATTTATTGATGTCGACTTAATAAAAACGGGTTCATGTCAGTTAGTTTATCGCTTTTTGACCCTGTTAAAGTTTTACCCTTGCACGCAGGCTCTGTACTTGCATTTTATGAATCTTTCACACTCAGTTTTAGTAACTGTAGATTGTTAAAAAAATGCCTCTTTTTATTACACTGAAAATTTTTCATTGTAAAGCCTACAACATTAAAACTACTGAAGAAATTTTGCATAACTGCACTTTGATACCAGAAACACATTATTAAGCATATTTCTTTGTTGTAATGCAGCACCTTCAAGGAATGGTTTTTTAAAAGTTGTCAGGTTTTTTTTTTATTTAAGTTATTTGATCAAGTAATTTACCCTTTCGTTTTATTTTCCAGTTCTTTATATGAAATCACATAAAATTTAATAAAAAATATATTTTAACACATACGTTCAGCACTTCAGATCATTTGCATTGCATTTATTATTTTTTATAATTCGATGTTTATACATGACTAATCATACATCGATTTGTTGATGGTTAACAAAATATTCATTAATATTGTCTACGGTTTACCATATTTTTATAAGGCGTGTTCTTTGATTTCGACTGACTAAATCAAAATCCTTTTAAAATGGATATCAAAATCGAACCAGACGATGAATTACAGCCAACAAATGCATTTGACAACGCTCATAACAGCGATAATCTTCAAAACAATGTGAATGCTATCTCGGATGTGGAACAGTCGATTGATATCAAAGTTGAGACGCTCGTGAAGCAGGAAGAAACTGTTGACGAAACAGATCAACACAACACTTATGAGGTAATCTTTAACACTATTAAGTCATTAGGTTGCATAACGCATCATATAAATACATCGTTTCTGTTGTTACGTCATTAACACGTGCAGCTGTCTTAACCTCAAATAAATAGGTAATATACTACCAATATAAACTCTGAAGATGTCATTGAACCACCAACGATTGCTTGTTCTCTACATATCTACATACATATCGACGTCTTGTAGTTATAAACCAAGTGCATATTAAAAAGGATTTTTTACTCTCGGAGGTGAACGTTGTCATAATGCTCAAAAATGGTGTCTACTATGAGCGAAACTTTGTTTGCAGTGTTTGTTACGATATATTCTCATCATCACAGTTGCTCGAGCAGCATGTAACTAGCCATGCTATATTGAAATTTGACGAGGAAACTAGGTCTGTTAAATTAAGCAATAAGCCCCGCAGGTCGCTCGATAGCGTTTTTGTGATTTGATACCATTGCTGTCGTATAACACATTTTTAACAAGGTGACAATGTATTTGAGTTGTAAAAATATTATTTTATATTTATATATGATAGCTTATTTGGCGAATGCCTTCATCGGTGTACCAACAAAGAATATAGTTCTGATGAAGGATTACTCTATAGTTATACACAATAACAGTTCACTATATGTATAGTATTTATTGAACTAAAATACTTGGTTATTTTGTAGTCATTCAATCTGTGATACATTTTTGTACCACTACATTTTAAATAGATAATTGCTGATTGACATTTGCATGAAAATGTTTTTATTACGAAAAATACTTTTTTATGTTATACCAGGAAGAAACAGCACACGGAAATCCATAAATCATATGATTTATTAATCAATATACTAAATACTAATATTTAATGCCATCGCTTACATTGTGATGCTCATATTATTATCTCCCAGTATAGCCAGTGTCGTCAATCTATTTGTAAACATGCATGGATGTTTTTTGTGTTTGAATATAATGAAAAAGTTCCTATTATAAGTTTATGTTTTTTAAAATATAATCGAACATTTTCTGATTAAAGTAACAGTAGCAATGACCCTTCACGCAAATTACTACTTTTCCCTTTCAAATGTGAGTGCATTTACTTATCACAGTCTCTGGAAATATTCATAATTTATTAATCTTGCTCACTTTTTATTTGTATGTAACAATTCTGACTAAATCTTAGATTCTGAACTGACGCAATTAAACGTGACGATGACTCAATGTCAGCGAATATACCAGATAACTCATATGAAAGCGATAATCATAAATACAATATGGATCACATCTGTAATGGGGAACACGCGATTGACATCAAATACGAAGCAATCGATATTTATCACAACTCTTTAAAGCATATATGGGCAATGACCGGCCCGCGGGCCGGATCCGGCCCACCGAGCTATTTGTCCGGCCCTGATTCATCTCGGCGAAGAAATAGAGAAATAGATTATAAGAGGTTTGCCGACTTTCAAAACAAAGACACCAAATTCGCTATATTTTCTAGCAAATTTATAGATGCAACTTATTGAGCTTCAGGGGGATTTAGTGCTTAAATCACAATAGTCGTTGCTTTGACGGTTTTTATAAATTTTATTTGGTGAAAGAAAAATAAAAAAATTTACGCGCATTTTCTAGAAAAAAATATTTGTCTTTTTGGCAGCACAGCATTGTGAACAGTTTTTTTTCGAGGATAAAACACACTTTATCTATAATTTGATAACTCTCCTAATCCTCCTCTCTAATGATTTGGTAACAGATGAAAATCTCAAAAATTTTATGCGATTATCCTCAAGCAATACCAACGCCAATATTGATAGTCTCGTAATTCAAGTACAACGCCAATCTTCACGCTAAATTTTGCAATCAGTTTATAATATTAACACTTAGGAGTCCGGGCGAACATATGTGTGCATCTCACTTTCAGTGTGCAGGAGTCCGCGCGAACATATCTGTTCGTTTTGCCGAGTGTAAGTTTACACAAAAAAAAGGTACTTTGTGTGATGATTTTTTTTCTTCACATTTAACATCAAGGTTGCCAGTGATATTGAAATTGATAATGTCAAACAAATATATTAAAAATATTATTTTTTTTAATCGTAAATATAGAAGTAATTCCACAGTATCATCTAGTAAATAATATTTTTTGTATAACGTTTAACGTTTGTGTAATATTATTTTCATGGAAAAATGCATCTTTTTTTGTTAGATCTTTTGCTTCGTTTACGTTACGTAAATATGGGTTAAATTTTCGGATAAGTTTATTTATTGCTTCTTTGGCCACTTCACAATTCTTTACAAAAAAATAAGTGTTTGTTCTATGGGATTTTTACGAAAGTGAAATTAGTCATGACAATAATTATATAACACAGAGCCATTGTCTCCGATTCATTTTACATCTGTATCCTTTTTTTCTTTTATAGACATTTTGCAACTAATTCTTGTTGGAAAGTCAACCCTAAATTCAAAGAAATGAAATCATTATTTTACTTCGAACAAAGCACCGCTTTTACTCAATACATATATGTTTGGCTTGCCAATAGCAATAAATTATGTAATTCTTAATGCCCTTTTCGAGACGCTGTTGACAAGGAGCTATTTTTTCTGTAAAGTTTATGGCTCTGATGTGAAAAAAATGTGACCCTAATGCTTCATAATTATTACACATATGAATGGCCACCATTCATTAATAGCATATACCTGCACCATTCTAACAAAAACAAACGATTCTCAAAGATTTAAAATATTTAAATAATTGAAATATAACAAGAATTATTTAAAAATATCTGAGAGTTGCGAATAAAACCTTACGATATAGAACAGATGTTTATTTTCGGTTTTACAATATCTCAAAAAAACTAAAATAGTTGTTGTTGCTGAGAAGAAGGAGATGGGGGGGGGGTTTGTAACCAGTAACTTTATTTTAAATTAGTGTATATTATTGCAACTCTTTATAGCCATTTCTTACTAAATAACTTTATTTTTAAGTTGTTAAGACTCTTTATATGAAACCCTCGGTTGAGAAACACTGATTTTATCATATTTTTATATGTATAAAACCATACGAACGCTTTTCTGAAAGAAAAAAAAATATACATCAATCGGTTAAATAGTTATCGCAATTTAAACGTGAGCGCAAAAAAAGTTCCATTTCCCCAAAATCCGGCCGGCTCCCGCGCATTTTTTAGTATGCAAATCTGCGGACCTATATGTGTTAATATTATGTCGTCCATATATAAGAAGAAGCAACGTTTTTTTTTATTTAATTTACTATTACTTTATTATGTTTAATAATTTGGTCCGGCCCTTGACTCAGAGACAGAATGATAATTTGGCACCAGACCTTTGTTGAAAAAGTTTGCCCATGCCTGCTTTAAAGGTAAACGGACAGTTTTTTAAAATAATAGTTTTCATAATTTTTAAAGGTATTTATCTCATATGTATTTATGTCAAAGATTTATTTTTACTGTTAAATATCTGCGTCATCATTTGTGCCAAAAATCGTTTGAATTTGGCTGCAAAATGAATTTAAAAATAAAACTCTACTATGATAACTCTTTTTTTTTATTTATGGCTAATTAAAGAGTTTTTTTGCACATTTATAGATTTTAGGCATGTTTCTCTGTATTAAATAAATCATGTTTTTCTTTTTGGTTTCAGTTTCAAACAATCAGTGTCAACTCTACAGTCCACACTGAATCACCGTCAATGAATTCGTATCAAAATCAATTAAAAGCAACAAGTCTTATTCACGAACAAAACACTATAAGGGATATAGTACAGCAGAAAATGGTCGCCATTATTATTATAGAAAATGCCGTGTTTTATGAGAAAAATTTCGTGTGTAGTATTTGCTATTATGTATTCCCATCTTCATATTTACTAAAGCAGCATGTCATTGGGCATTCTAAATTAAACTCCGATGGGGAAAACAGGTTCGTAAGCTTTTTATTCAATGACTAATGTTGCCGTAGCAAAAATGAAATCTCTTCCAAAATTTGTACCATCTTTAGCATAAATTTATATTCCCTATAAGTGTGTTATTATTTTAGTCTTCGTATAAACTATATTTAATTCAAAATGAAGAACGTTTTTTTTTTTATTTCATGTATCAACGAAGAGTGAAGCTTGAAAGCGATTCCTCAGTTGAACCGAACGACGAACTAGTGCCATCAAATATTTCAGTGAACTCCGATCGCATTAATATGACTGACTACTGGAATAACGAACATTCCATTGACATCAAACACGAGCCACTGGTGAATCACGACGAATTTATCAACGATCAAGATCTACACAAATCTAAAAAAGTAACCTTTAGATCTATTTATTTGATATTGAATATAACGTTTAGCAAATTTTGTAACCTGACCACATAAACGTGGGCATACTAATTGATAAATATTAATAATCAAACTAAACTTTTTGCTAGTTTTATCAAATTTGTATCAATAGATATCGTGTTTTCTTTACTTTTTCAGTTTTCAAATTGCAATACTATATTATCGGTAACTAGCAAACCAAATTCGATACACTCATCTCAGAATCAATTAATTTCGACCAAGAAGAGCAACGAAAAACACCTGAAAAAAGAAATATTACAGTGCGATGTTGTCGCTGAAATAAGACTGGAAAACGGTGTGTTCCATAGACGAAATTTTGTGTGCTGCCATTGTTTTGATATATTTTCATCAGCACATTTACTTAATCAACATGTGCATCTTCATGGAAACTCGATATTCAATGGGGAAAAGAGGTAAGTTAAATCATCCGAACACAAGGCATTGACATTTTTTGTAGAATTCAAATGTCTAGTGTTGACATTTACATTAAATACTAATAAGTTTACAGTCATGGATCTTCCAGTACGGAAAAAACATTTCAAATCTTAGCCAGCGCGTGGAAACGATTCAAGTTTTTTTTCTACGAACCAACAAAATTCATTATCGACTATTAATATATAGATTACATTTAATTAATGTCGTAAAAGTGAAGATTTTATTTGTTAGCATACTTAAACATTTCAATTATTGTCAAAATTATATTATATACAGTTGAAAAACTTCAGAGCTGTCGATATATGTCCCGAGGTCTTTCTACGAAATATGTTTGTTAGCATTCTTAAACATTTCAATTATTCTAAAAACTATATTATTTACAATTCAAATACTGCAAGGTTGTCGATATTGAATATAGCAGCTCAGCAGGGCAGCTCAATTAGGATTTTTATGAATATGCGTTTTATTATATCCACTACTTTCATATTTCGTTTTACAGTCCCGGTTTCTTCAAGTTCTTTTAGATAAATGGGTTTATTCCTAATAATCTATTTAGAGAATTAATTACGTTTGGATTTTTTGGTTTATTCAATAAATAGATTTGCAATTTATTTTTCAAGCCAGTAAATTTTCTGACTATTTAAAAATGCAACAAAAATCCCATCCGTTGAAGGCAACGAGCTAACAGCTAGTAATCCTTAAATGAACGCATGTCAGTTAATTCGGAAACTGCCGATTTGTTGTTGCCAAACTGTGTTTACCGCTAAAAGCGTTGGCTTTTTCCTAAAATTTACTCAATGTCTAGAAAGTTAATATGAGAGATGTATACGTAGTTTAAAGCTCATCGAACTAACATTGTAAAAGCTTGCACTCAATGTTTAAATAGAGTGATTATATCGCAAATCTTAAAACATAGCAATTTTTACTAATTTCTCTACAATAATTTCTTCTTTCTTCTGTCTCGTTATAAAGAACAAAGATTTTTCAACATGACAAAAAAAATTGTCTTTATGATTCGTATTCAAAATCAAATTCAAATCGAACAGAGGAAGGCTTTAAAATTGATGTTTTTTTTTATTCTGTTCCATGTAATAATTCAGTGAAAATATGGATATGAAAATAGAGCCGGCGCATGAATTACGGTCACCAGAGAGTTCCTGTGATAGCGATAACCAACGAAATAGTATGAATGACATTTGGATCGAGGATCATTCAATTGACATCAAATTCGAACCGCTCGAGTACAAGAAAAAAAATTTCTGCATGAAAATCATCGCCAGTCTAGAAAGGTATTCGTTATTATTTATTATTTTTTGGATAAACATTTGTAAGATTCCAAAAAGATAATTATTTCTTAAGAGGAGTGTTTAAGAGTTCTAAGGGTATCGAAAACGAAGTTTTACCTGACCTTATTAATTTTGTCATGCTCATTGAATAAAATGAAAAATCAGAAGCATTTTTTTTTGATTTTTCTTTATATTTTGACAGATATAAATGAAAAGTTTCCGAGCGTTTTACTCAATGTTTTTACATACAATTGTATAAAATAGCAAATATGTTTCTGTTCTGTTTGATTTCTTGTTTCTGACTTTCAACATAAGACCAAGAACAGTTGCCCAACTAACATTATTTAAGTATAACATTTTTTTTTGGATAAATTTTTAAAAACCACAATCATTTTGAAATTGTATAAAGTGGTTAATCAATGTTGAATCTAGCTTACGATTGTTGTATGCAATGTAACCTTTAATTTTTAGACTTCTTATTGTCCTAAAAAAATCTCTGATTACCAATTAACCTTTTTTAAGTAAATCACGTTTGTTAACTAATACAATAAATATGAATATCTTCACCAGTCAAAAAAGGTATTTCTAACTTTTGGCATAAAATAAAGATTGTCAGTGATGTCACCAAATGTAAATTAAATTTCGAGCTTTAAACTTTAAAGCGTGCAAATAACTTATAATGTATTCAAACAGCAATCATTGTTCATTTCTTTTTGATTTTTCGTTTCTTCCCATCAAATTGCAGGCCCTCATCCTTATATAATAAAATGATATACCATCCCCTAACTTGTTTTGCTACCCTTCTCCTTAAAATATGACATTTAAATCGATAAATACTGAATTTAAAAAAAATCGTGATATTCGTTTATATCGAAACAATAACAAAATTTAATTGTTTCATATATTTAAATATTTTTTTAAAAATCTTAATCTGTGACAATGCTCTTTAAGCATTTTAAGCAACTAATCCATTTCTTGAAAAGCCAAGAGTAAGCAGTGATTTAAAATATTATTTTTTCTTACAGACAGAAACATTACTACAGTTTGGAAAAAATTGTTTCAAGTATGAACAATCTACCGAAAAAACTGGTGACTTTAGAAGCCATAAAATGTCACACACCGGAGAAAAGCCTTTCAAATGTGACCAATGCAGTTATAGAACTACTCGGTCTGGTCACTTAAAAACGCATAAGATGTCGCACACTGGAGGAAAGCCTTTTAAATGTGACCAATGCAGTTATAGAACTACTCGGTCTGGTTACTTAAAAACGCATAAAATGTCACACACTGGAGAAAAGCCTATCAAATGTGACCAATGCAGTTATAGAACTACTCGGTCTGGTTACTTAAAAACGCATAAAATTTCGCACACTGGAGAAAAGCCTTTCAAATGTGACCAATGCAGTTATAGAACTGCTGTGGCTGCTAGATTAAAAATGCATAAAACGTCACACACTGGAGAAAAACCTTTCAAATGTGATCAATGCAGTTTTAGAACTGCTTTGTCTAGTAGATTAAAAATGCATAAAACGTCACACACTGGAGAAAAACCTTTCAAATGTGATCAATGCGGTTTTAGAACTGCTGTGTCTAATAGATTAAAAAGGCATAAAATGGCACACACTGGAGAAAAACCTTTCAAATGTGATCAATGCGGTTTTAGAACTGCTGTGTCTAGTAGATTAAAAACGCATAAAATGTCACACACTGGAGAAAAGCCTTTCGAATGTGACAAATGCAGTTATAGAACTGCTGTGTCTGCTAGTTTAAAAAGGCATAAAATGTCGCACACTGGAGAAAAACCTTTCAAATGTGACCAATGCAATTATAGAAGTACTCGTTCTAATTACTTAAAAACGCATAAAATTACACACATTGGAGAAAAGCCTTCCAAATAAGACGAATGCAATTACAAAAGTGCTCATTTTGGTGATTTAAAAACGCCTAAAATGTCACAAACCGGAGAAAAGCCTTTCAAATGTCACCAATGCAGTTATAGAACTACTCGGTCTGGTCACTTAAAAACGCATAAGATGTCGCACACTGGAGAATAGCCTTTAAAATGTGACCAATGCAGTTATAGAACTACTCGGTCTGGTTACTTAAAAACGCATAAAATTACACACACTGGAACAACAGTTTTGTCACCGGGTCTTCTATGTATTCAACAAAAAATGCCCGGAGTATGATACTTCTGGTGGTCCTCTACCACTTTCGTGTCCATCGCATACATTGAAGAACACAATAGCAAAAAGACACCCAAAACTGTATAAATTCAACCATCGTAAATGACATGGAAGTGAGTAGTGGGTGTTTTTTTTTATTATTTTAACATTTCATGCTTAAATAGTTAACTTGATTCTCCATCTGTTTTAAAAAAGCCTTCTTGAATTTTTTTGAATATGAGTAATTTTCAAATACATTTGAATTCTTATCATAGCAACTACGAGTTTGTCTCTTATTCATCCATCCTGAAACAAAGGATTGATACATTATTTAGAAGAAATATTTTTATACAATATACATTCAGCTATGGTCGTTACATCTCGTAAAATTTATTTTTATCCATTTATATTTTCGTGACACTGGCAGGTGACAAGTCAAAAAACTCTGTGATGAGTTAACCGTCGAAATTTTAAAAATTTTATTTATGCACAATAAAAACTAATTATCTTTCGTATCTCGAATTCGATTCATATAATCAAAAGCGTTTTTTTTTGCCAAAAATATTTTTGATAGGAACAAACTTGATGTACATATTTAATATGCTAAAATCATGGAAAAATATCATATACAAAAATAGCAGATCTCGTATTTTTTTAAAATAAGCAGCGTGTTTCTATCTAACTGCATTTAAAGCTCAAAGAAAAGTTCTTTCGACTTCAGCTTTCTGCCAGTTTAGCGACGATATGCAGATATTTATGGTAAACAAAATACTCCAGTAAATCGAATTGCATTAAAAAATCAAGTTTCAAATGAAATGGAACTATCGATAATATTTTGCAATCATTAGTTAAGTTAGCGACGAAACAAAAATATGTCAAAATATATTTCGCAATTAACCACTTGTACCACTATTTTTATTCAATTCAGCTTAGGTTAACCTTGTATTGTCTCTGTAACTGAAATAATGTTAAAAATAAATTGAATACTTAACGACGATTATTAGTTTTATTTATCAAATCTATCTTTGTATTTTGCTGTCTATAAAATTGTAGATGATGTGCATTCATAATTTTTTTCGTTTGTCTCAAAAAAACAATTCTTTTGATAGCTAAGTTTTTGTTATTATATTATACGAGCTGGCCCGACGAACTTCGTACCGCCTCAGAGTCAATAAATGTTGTGTTAATTTATTAGCTGAATTAAAAATTCTCAAAATGAATTAAGTTCAATAAATGTGCAAAATTCAAAATGAAAAGTATTTAAATTACATTGAAATGACGTTATTCACATGGCACAGTCGATAGATTTAAAGGAATGCAGTAGATCAACGATTTGATTTTGAATTGTGAAGTTTAAATGATCCACATCTTTTTTCTTAGTCGCAAGAATTGTTCGTTCACTCAACCAATTGTGGTTTTTGTGATTAGATGTTTGGGAGCATTTTGTTGTTGAAGCCGTTCTTCGTTGAGACGAAATTGAAAAAATTCGACGGAACGAAATCAATCCGTTCGATTCGTCAACAGGAACACGGCCGTTACCGACGATAGTCAGCAATTGATTGGAGAAATCTTCGGCAGATGGATCGTTTAGTAATGCAACTCGCATATTTGTCGTCAGCTGAAGTTTCTTCACATAGCGCCAGAGTCAATGATTTGAGGCAAGCGTTTATTTCATCGGCAGGGCAGCGGTCGATCTTGAAGTGACTGGTAGTGCTTGGCAGAAATCGCCAGATAGTAAAATCATTGCACAGATTTTTCATAGTTCGATTGAGTGCTTCCAATGCGAATTTGTGCGCCATTGTCCATTCATCCAAGGTGATGATTGTATTTGCCACCAAAAAATTTGCAATTGCTGAGTGTTTTTCAATCTTGCATGTCGGATTTTCAATGGTTCAAAGATTTAATTTCACCATTTCCATCATCAATAACCTTCATTAACGTATAGTACATTTCCTTCTGTTTAGGGTTCAACAGTAGTACATTCGTTCAAACTGATTGATTCAAAACATCTCGATCATATTCACGTTCACGTTCCGATTCTCGATTGAAAGCGTCGTTCATTCCACGATCTGGCGTTGGCATTCCTAACTTGACTAACAAACTGCCGCACATAAGGTAACACATGTCTTCGATCAAAAGCAAAGCCTGGTTATGTATCTCTTCATTCATCTCGAGATCGGGATTCCCTGAACTGACACGAATTCGATGTAAAATGTATTCGGACATGTCATCCTTGTACTTGTTCCACAGTTCACGGGGATTCAATTGGAAGCATGTCAAAATAATGTGCGTCTTTAGCAAACTTTTCAAGAATTATATGAATGTTTTGTGGATACATGATATGAATTATGTTTTTCCTTGACTTGGAGATTCAGAAACAATTTCTTCAGCGATTTTCATGTCCCAATGAGTATCATTTTCAAGCAAATTGAGCTGTTGACATGCAAGTAGAAGCATTCGTCATTTTTCGAATGAACTGTGTAAATGCGACCAAGAGCATCATTAGTCATTCGGATGATCAGGAACCGCATCGCCTTGCTTTCGACGTTAAAATTTCTTCGATGTAGGTTTCCAAGTGTTATAACGTGGCATCTTGGAGTAGTACAACGTTCGTGCAAACAGCGTTATATTGTTGTCAAAAAATAATTCTTACCTTATTATAAACATAACCTTATTTCAATATTATCCGATTTTCTTTCGTTTTTATTTCATATCATCGATTTTTTTTTATTCTTATCCATACTCTTAATTTAAAATTATTTAAAAGTCAATCGTATGCAAAAGAAGCAGAAAGAAATGAATTTTGGAAACAACTTGCCATCTAGCGGGTAAAATCTGCATACGACGACACTTTCATTATTTCAAGCTGTTCGTCATTTGAAAACTGTATGAGGATATTAATTTTCTTAATAATTTATTTGCCGTTTTATTTTTCCGATGTTTTAATGCTTATTCTGCTATTCTAGGCGGATACGAATTTAATAAATCAAAGATCATAACAATCCGCACTGCCATTCTCCAGATATACGTAGTGTTACCCACCTCACTTTGTTTTATATATATAAGATTGTATTTGTTTTTGCACTTTTTACGATTCTTATTCATGTTTAAATAAAATCTTTGTTTTTTATGGCAATTTACTTAGTTAATGATAATGTATTCAATAACAATATAATTTGTTGTTAGGAAGTGATTTGTTATGCTTAAATTTTTTTAATATGTTTTTCTGATATTATTCATAACCATTTTTTCATAAGGCTTCTGAGTAAGCTTTCAAAATTGAAACCGGTTAAGAACATTTTTAATAAAAAATTAAATTGTTTTAATCATATTTATGCTTCAATTGAAAACCCATTCATGTCATTAATGAATAATAAGTTGACATAATTTTTGTTTGTCTTGAATTTTTAACATACATGCGTAGTGACAATTGTTCTTTATTCCAACATAATTTCTAAAATTATATCAATAGACAACTAGTTATGCGATGCTCGATTATGTATCCAGTGTTTTTTTCAATAGCGCAGTATAATTATTTTCTTTGTCAAAGAAAATAACTATACTGTTTTTGGTTTCGAGAAATCCTACGAAAGGATTACGCAACGAACCTGTTAACAAAAATAAAGTTTGAGAATGAATTCAAGAACTGTTAAGAAGATACGATCGTTAAACTTTGTATATTACAGTAGAAAACGGTGACAAAATTTTAATTGAATATTAATTGATAAAAATCGCAATTATTAGGATTGAGGATTTTTCAAATGATCAATCCAAATTCATACTCTGTATTGAAATATCGCTATGAAATAAATTTGAAAAAAATGATTCGCTTCTTTGTTTTCTTTTGTTCTAGATTGTATTAAAAAATATTCCAAAGTGTAAACAAAAAAAACAGTCAAACGTTGGCGAGTGCCATACATTTTATCACTGAGTATTTTTTTTTCCATATTTAATTAATTACTTTTCATTTCTTGCATTTATTGAAAAATAAAAAACGTTACTTCTTATATTTGTATGAGATTAACTCTTATAAATAACGCGGTTCCTACTTTCATGTTAATGCTGGTTTTAGTGTATAAAATATATTTCATATTGTATCAAGAAAAATGTTTCATAATGTCTCAAGTAAAGTGCATATATTGTTAATAAAAGGGGCTGTGGACCAATGCAGCTGTGAATCTGCTGACACTTGTGTTTTGAAAAAAGCATTGAAAATGCAGGCAGGAGAGAATCCATTCATTCCTCCCGAAACCTATTCGCAGATTATGCTGTTACACTTAGTGACCGCTCAAAACTGTTATATGTATCGAATTTATAGATTAAGATTTGCTCTGAATTATAAAGAATTGAATAATCAGATAGTATGAGACATAAGACTTTCTCTACCTGTGTACGAGCAGGAAACATTTCGATTATTTGTGGTTTCTACCGTCAGTGCAATTCTGAGGTTGAAACAGTTTCATAGTTAATAATTTTGAAGTTGGTTGCCTACTGTTGCCAGAAAACTTCTTTCTGAAAAAGCGACCTCTAAAGGATGAGAAGAAAAAACACACGTGAGAAATATTCCATCACGTTTCTGATCTTTCTTATCTCATTTTCGGTTAAGGTTAACATTTAAAAATTCTCTATGAAAAAGATTCTTGAAATAAATGTAATTTAAAAAATCGATATTTTGTTTATTTTCAAATGAATTGTATTATTCATATTTTGTTATAACATGAACACAACTCAATAAACGAGTTAGCCCAAACTTGAAAACGCTATTCAAAGTGACAGATACTCGACTCTTCTTATCTCTACTGAACGATTTTATATATAAAAGAATCTTGTTCACTAATTTCATACTTTTAGTAGTTATTTCAATGTGAGTTTGTATTGCCATATGACACTTAAAGTGACACCGCTATTGTAGGATTAAAAGTAAAGGCTGATCGCCTTGCATATATCATTATCATAGTCCAGTGGTATAGATAATTGTTGTATGCGACAGTTTAAGTCTCTTTCAATTTTCAAGCCTTGCCGATGTATAATCGCAACAACCACATACGTATTGTTTACTGAAAGTGTGACAGTTTATGGGCTTTAAAATCTGTCTTCCGATCGCACTTAACTTGCTGCCCAACAGTATGTGATAGGTTATGGGTTTTTTTAATTTGAACACCACGCAGATTTATAATCGCATACATCACACTTAAATGGTTTGTCGCCAGAATGCAATCTTTTCTGAGATAATAAATGTGTCTTCCGTGTTGATTTATTATAACATTGATCACATTCAAACGGTTTTTCACTAGTATGGAAAAATTTATGGGTGCTAACATTTGTCTTCCGTGCCAGTGTGTGTTACTTTATGTCTATTAAAACTACTCTTATAAGCAGATTTATAATCGCATTGATCACATTTGAAAAGTTTTTCGCCAGCATGTGATAGTTTATGGGCTTTCAATGATGAATGCCACGCTGATTTATAATCGCACTTATCACATTTAAATGGTTTCTCGCCAGTATGCGTCAGTTTATGAGATTTTAAGTATTTCTTCCATGCAGATTTATAATCACATTGATCACATTCAAATGGTTTCTCGTTTTTATGTGATAGTTTGTGGGTTTTTAATGATGAATGCCACGCTGATTTATAATCGCATATATCACATTTGAATGGTTTCTCGCCAGTATGCATTGATTCATGAGATTTTAAGTATTTCTTCCGTGCACATTTATAATCGCATTTATCACATTCGAATGGTTTCTTGCCAACGTGTGTTAGCTTATGGGTTTTTAAACTATTCTTATAAGCAGATTTATAATCGCATCGATCACATTTAAATGGTTTTTCGCCAGTATGCGATACCTTATGGGTATATAAGTTTGCCTTCCATGCGGTTTTGTAATCACACTGACCACAATTAAATGGTTTCTCACTAGTATGCAATATCTTGTGGGTTTGTAATGTTGAACGCCTATCAGATTTATAATCACATTCATCACATTCGAACGGTTTCTCGCCCCTTTTTTTAGAATGGTCCCATTGAAGACAAAGAGTCGCATCTCTGGTATTTTTCATACTCAATATCGATTTGTGGTCAACATTTTTATGCAATAAAAGTGAATCAAGCGATGCAAATAGTTGCATACAAACACTGCAAACGAAGTTTCTCTCGTGAAACACTTTCTTTTGGAGATTTATTACAACCACAATCGGTCGATGTCCTAAGACATCGTTTTTGACATTGACTTTGTCGATTTGAATAACGTCGAACGATACCGGCGATGTCTTCTGTGAGTCATTCGATAATGGACGCAACAAAGGGAAGTTATGGGCAGCTGCCACCTGAAAAAATGAATTAAGTTAATGTTATATGATTAAATTTTTTTCTATCTCTGACACAAGTAATTTTATAATTTTGTTAGAAGATTGGTAAGTTACATCTTGTTTTATATTTCTAAAATTTAAAGACAATGCGGCGTCAGTGAAAAGTTGGCATTGAAAAAATAAACTGGAGTCAAAATAAAGTCAAAAGCGGAATTACTTTCAGAACAAATTCATATATGTAGATGACAGTTTTCCAATGTCTATCATTTGAGACGAGAAGTGATTCTTTTGAGCCTGTGATGCTATATGCAAACTATAAGCCTGTTGCCATCAACTAAGTATGACAACGAAGAATGTCTTCTTTACGAATAATAACTTTCTTAACACAATATAATTCAGTTTTTTTCAACTCGATTTACTTATCGTTTTGCATAGTGGATGAAAAAAATGACCAAGACAGCTGGGTTTTGAGAATCAAATCAAAAATCCATAAGGCAGTGAAGGAGGGTGTCACATTTATAAGCGTTGAGAAACTGTGTCAGATTTAGCCTGACAAAAATATTCAATATACAATACGGTGGCAAATCGTAGCAACTGACGAAAACTCAGAAAAAACTGTATATGTACTGAGCTTTGAACACAAATGAATGTGTCGGATCATGGGCGTGGGGTGGTCTGATTTTGTTAGGAATTCGGAAATCAGGGAACATACAAGACAGCGCCCGTCACGTCAGTGGTTATGGAGAGACGTTAGAACTGGCTGGGTCACGTACTGCGGATGCCTCCGAAAAGCCTAAGCACTGCCTGCAACGTTCCCTCTAAGCTGCGCGCGTGCGCGGCCGCGCACTCATTTTGGGTTGGCGCGCACTACAAGACAGTTCTTCAATTCATATTTGATCGGTCCGCGCAGCCTTTGAAATTTCCGCGCAGCTTACCTTTCGGCTTAGAGAGAACGTTGCCTGCCTGCCTCTTTTTCGTTGGATTCCGGTGGCCTGAACGACCGTTGGGTACTATCCACAGGATCAGTTGAATTGAGGGATACTGGCATACAATGGGTGGAAGCAAAGCAATTGGCAGGAGACAAAGAAACATGAGAGCGCCACGTGGCGGCCATATGTTACACACAGGGAGGGAATATGGTCAAGGAAGAAGAACAATTACCTCTTCAGGTTTCCATTCAGAATTTAAACTCTCGTCGGCGTCAATCTTTTCTACTTTGATGAAACGGACGTCGTCGTTGTATTCTTTTTTATACTTTTCCCAACTGTCTTCGTTTTCTTGCTTTTCGATTTTCTGTGACTCAATAACGACAACCTGCAAAAATGAAATACATATCTATAATTGAAAAGGTGTGATTGAATTCGACATTTTGTTGTAGACATAAGCTATGAGAAAGTTTCTTTTAGTTTTAAAACAAGTAAGGTTCATTAAAAAAAAAATAAAGGACACACTGGCGTTATCATATGATATGAACAGATGAATATAAACAATTCAATCTTTCAAATATGTTATTTGACAAAACAATGTAATGGAGGTGGCTTGGTTTAAACCAATTCTGCTATATCGAAATTCACACACAAATATCTTCGAAGCACAGTTCTTTGATGTTTTGAAACACATGACTGTGGTCGTGTAGTCCACCGCTTAATTTTAGCTTACGTTTTCTTTTTTGTTGAAATCGTCTTCGTCACATTCTTGCTTCACACGTACACCAAATCCAATGCCAGTTAAATGACCCTCGCTAAAGATGTCTACGTTCATCTTAGCATCGTTGTCGATCCCTGATGTACCATTCGACGACAGCAATTCATCGCCTAGTTCTATCTTGATGTCCATTCCAGTGCATTGACTCAACAATTGACGCGAAACATGTAGAAAACGATTATGTCAAAAAATAGTTTGACCATAGACAATACTTTTTTGTCGGCTCGTGTTCGATTATGTATTGAAATTATTTCACTTACAATTTATGATTCAACAGTTAATATTTCAAAAGATGTCGTCGAAAAAATATGACATATATTCTCACTTCTTATAAATTATTTTACTATAACTATGGATGTCACACTTACTGGTGTCGACTTAATAAAAGTGTGTTCATGTCAGTTATTTTACCACTTTTTGCCCCTATAAAAGTTTTAACCTTGCACGCAGGCTTTGTATATGCATTTTATGAATCTTTTGCACTCAGTTTTAGTAACAGTAGATTGTAAGAAAAATGCCTTTTTTGGTTACATTGAATTTGTTTTATTGTAAAACCTACAACATTAAAACTACTGCAAAAATTTTGCAAAACTGCACTGTAATACCGCAAACACAATATTGGGCCTATTTCTTTGTCGTAATGCAGAATCTTCAAGGAGTTGTTTTTTGAAGGAAGTATAAGGTTTATTATTTTTTTTTAAGTTGTTTAATCAAATAATTTACCCTTTCATTTTAATTTCCAGTTCTTTATATGAAATCACATAAAATTTAATATGAGATACATTAAAACACATAAGTTTAGTCACTTCAAATCATTTGCATTGCATATATTATTTTTTATAATTTGATGTTTGGACATGATTAATCATACATCGATTTGTTGATGGTTAACTAAATATTCATTAATATTGTCTATGGTTAACCATATTTTATAAGCGTGTTCTTTTATTTTGACTGACTAAATCAAAATACTTTTAAAATGGATATTAAAATCGAACCGGAAGATGACTTACAGCCAACAAATACGTCTTACAACGCTCATAGCAGCGATACTTGTCAAAACGACGAGAACAAACAGTCGATTGATATCAAAGTCGAGACGGTCGTGAAGCAGGAAGAAATTGTTGACGATAAAGATCATCACGACACTACTAAGGTAATCTTAAACACTATTTAGTCACTCGACTGCTTAACAAATCATATAAATACATCGTTATGTTTATTACGTCGTGAATACGTGCAGCGGTCATAACCTCCAAATAATAGACTATGACCGTTGGGAGACTTTTCAATAGAATATCAGTTAGACCAAGTCGCTCAGTTCTTTAGTATTCAATGCAATGAAAGCTTTTCTTGCCACTAGTTTCTTTGCGCAAGTAAAAATATCTATTATACCTGAGAAATAGACATTTTTTCAACGAAAAATACGACATATTTACAAATCAACAAAGTTTAGCGCTTTTGCAGTAAAATTCAATTTGTCAGCGATTGGTACATAATGTTAAACGTCATCAACTCAACCAGAGGTGTTCATTCAGTTTTTTCTCCAGATCTCCGATTTATTGTCTTCGGATTGAATGACTGCGGTCTCATTCTAATTCTTCATTACAATCGCTTTGTTTTGGTCAGTCGGATTGCGCTGTCTAATTAAACAAATACAAAAATGAATGTATGTGACTTTAAGTAGTCTAAGTAAGGCATACCTCACCGGTAGATCGCGATCGACGATCGATCACGAAGCAAAATTTGGTTGGTTCCGAAAGATTTCGTGAATTTTGAAAAAATATACATTTTCCCATATGAATTACATAAAATCCAAATATGTATCAGACGAGCTTGACAGATACCCACCTTGATGAGTACACGCGCCTTAGCAACAAGTTGTTATAAACCAGATTATGTGCAGATTGTTTACGATATTCAATGTCAAATATTGTCTTCAATTTGACATTTGAATGATTGTATTTCAATCAATACAATACTACATACTTTCTTTTGTCCTTTTTTTTGTTCCCTCAAACATAAATTACACCATGTATTTTAAAAATATACAAATATACAAAAAAAAATATTTTGTAGGCACGTATTTCGCATTTAAAATACAAATTTCGAAGTTTAAAAAAGGAAAAAACCCTAAATAAAGTTTCTTATAAGAATCATATTAAAAATCGATCACAAAAAAACTTAAGATTGAAAAGTCGATCCCAGAGCAACAAAGGTTTGACAACCATGCTCCTAGTCAGTGATGGTGACCATTTTTGATGAGTAGGTAAAATTTTGCTAGTTACTTTTTAAATACCAGTCCGTGGGTCACTGAGTAAGTGGCGTCGCTTGGAATGTAGAAAGAGAGGAAGCCTTCATGGGTCAGTATCTAACACGTAGATTATAAGTTCGACATCACTGGTCTTAGTCAATTGTAATAGTGCTGGATGAAGTCCGGGAAATGTGAATATACCACTTGAATTTAAGCCATTTATGTTGAATTTTAATGGAGACTTTTGCAATTCCACAATTTTATGTCAAATTTATAATACAGTCTTTTGTTTTCGTTTTGTTTTACTTTCAGTCTACCGATACAAACTCTGAAGACCTCATTGAACCACAAGCGATTACTTTTTCTCAATATGATTTATCTTCGCCGTCTAACATAAACCAAGTGCATATTAAAAAGGAATTCTTACTGCCGGAGGTCAACGTCGTAATAATGCTTAAAAATGATGTTTTCTACGAGAAAAACTTTGTGTGCAGTGTTTGTGATGATGTATTTCCATCATCATGCTTACTAAAGCAACATGTCATTGGGCATTCTAAATTAAACTTTGATAGGGAAAACAGGTTTGTTAGCTTTTTATTATTCAATAACTAATGTTGCCGTAGCAACAATGAAATCTCTTCTAAACTTTGTATCTATACTAATAATGTAAATGCCTAACAAGTTTGTAATTATTTTAGTCTTCGTATATACAATATTGCCGCCTAAGTGGTCGAGTGGTCAACGTTGTTGGCTTCGGCTACGGAGGGCCCGAGTTCAAATCCCGGCGCGGACAGTTTTATAAATTGATTTTTCAATCGATTTATGAATTTCTGTTCAAAGGCATGGATGTATGTGATTCCTTGAATTCCCCCCTCTCAGCCATCCTATCCTATGAACGGGGCGTATCGAGAGCGATAAGCTTACCACTAATCCTGTCTTAGGCCCTATCCTTCTATCTCTACGCTCTTTGGAAAAAGAGAGGTTGAGCAACTGAGTAACGAGCAATTCTCGTAGAAACAATTCTATTGAGATAAACTCCACTAGGAGTCCATATGCTCCACATTGGAAGCGGATATGGTAAAAAAAATATAAATACAATATTTTATTCAAAATGTAAAACGGTTTTTTTGATCAGTTATAACGAAGAGTGAAGCTTGAAAATATTATAAAATAAAAGAAATAAAATATCTTTGTTAAATATTAGCCAACATATCAAAATGATGAATGCTATTAATAACACTTTTTCGACATTATTTAAATGTAGTATTCCTTAAATTTACACTTGTCAGTTGATTCAAAAATTGCTGATAGCCGTTTTATCCGCCAAAAGCGTCGCCTTCTACTTGCAATTTACTCAAAATCTAGAAAGAAAATATGAGAGATGTATGTACACATTGTTGAACGTTCATTGTAATTTTTTTAACAGCTTACACTCAATGTTTAAATACAGCGGTCATATCGCAAACCTAAAAAAATATCAATTTTGTCTTATTTGTCTACCATCATTCTACAAAACACTTTGATACCTCACTCTTTGGTAAAAGAGCAAGAATATTTTTCAACATGATATTTGTTTGTTGTAATGATTTGTATTCAAAGTCAAGATTGTCTGTGATCTCTTTATTTTTATTGAACACAGAAAGGCTTATAAGTAAATAAAACTTTTTATTCTGTTTCATGTGACAATTAAGTGAAAATCTTAATATGGACTTGAAAATAGAGCCGAAGCATGAATTACGGTCACCAAAGAATACCCGTGGTAGCGATAACCACCAAAATAATATGAATGACATTTGGATTGAGGATCATTCAATTGACATCAAATTCGAAGCTCTTGAAATTGTTCAAGAAAATCATCGCCAGTCTAGAAAGGTATTCATTACTACCTATTATTTGTTGAATGAACATTTGTAAAATTCAGAAAGCAAAATCAAACATAAATTAGATTAAGAGGAAAATCAATGGTGTATTTAATTAACGAATATTGTTTTCGGTGTTAGCTTAAATTTCTACACTTCACATTGTAATAAAAAATCTCTAATTTTCAATTTAACTTTTTTGAGAAAATCACGTTTGTTTACTACTAAAATAAATGTGAATATCATCACCAGTCATAAAAGGTATTTCTTACTTATGGCGTAAGAAGAAAATTGTCAGGGCTGTCATCAAATGTAAATAAAATTTCGAGCTTCTAACATTAAAGCGTGCAAATAACTTATTATATATTCAAACAGCATTAATAGGTCAGTACTGTTTGATTTTTCATTTCTTATCATCAAATTGCAGAGCCTCAACTTCACATTATACAATGATGTACCATCCCTTGAATTTATAAAAAAATTGTTATGTACGTTTATATCAAATCAAAAACAAAAAGTAATTATTCGATAATCAAAATAATCCTTTAAAAATGTTGTTTTGTGACAATGATATCAAAAGTAAATCATCTATATTTGAAAAAGCCAAAAGTAAGCATAACATTACATTAATGTGATTTAAAATATTGTTTTTGCTTTCAGCCAGAAACGTTACTACATTCTGGAAAAAAGGGATTCGAGTGTGAGCAATTAACCAATAAAACTTTTGATTCTGCTGACTCAAAAACGCATAAAATGTCACACGCCGCAGAAAAGCCTTTCAAATGTGACTATTGCACATATATAACTGCCGTGTCTGGTAACTTAAAAAGGCATAAGATGTCGCACACTGGAGAGAAGCCTTTCAAATGTGACCAATGCATTTTTAGTACAGCTGCGCCTATTAGATTAAAAATGCATAAAATGTCCCACACTGGAGAAAGGCCTTTCAAATGTGACCAATGCAATTATAAAACAACTCATTCTGGTAATTTAAAAAGGCATAAAATGTCACACGCTGGAGAAAAGCCTTTCAAATGTGACCAATGCAATTATAAAACAACTTGGTCTGAAAATTTAAAAACGCATAAAATGTCACACACTGGAGAAAAGCCTTTCAAATGTGATCAATGCACTTTTATAACAGCTGTGCCTAGTAGATTAAAATTGCATAAAATGTCACACACTGGAGAAAAGCCTTTCAAATGTGACCAATGCAATTATAAAACAACTCGGTCTGGTGATTTAAAAACGCATAAAATGTCACACACTGAAGACAAACCTTTCGAATGTGACCAATGCATTTTTAGAACAGATGTGCCTTTTAGATTAAAAATGCATAAAATGTCACACACTGGAAAAAGCCCTTTCAAATGTGACCAATGCAATTATAAAACGATTCAGTCTAGTAATTTAAAAATGCATAAAATGTCGCACACTGGAGAAAAGCCTTTTAAATGTGACCAATGCAATTATAAATCAACTTGGTCTGGTAATTTAAAAAAGCATAAAATGTCTCACACTGCAGAAAAGCCTTTCAAGCGTGGCTAATGAAAAAATTGTCAAAAAAAAACTTAAAAATACATAAGAAGACAAAAAGACACCAGTCAGTTATGAACAACGAATTTTGAACATTTATTTTTCCCTTTCGCATATTGTATCTTGTGTGCTGTCTGTCTTTATAATATATTCTGCTTAGTTTAATACTTTTTACATGTGTTTCAATAAGAATAAAAAATTATATATTTTTTTTATATATTTAGTGCTTCGGAAATTTGTTTTCTCTACAAACGGGTAAGGAAATACTATTTCTCCTTGCAGTTTATCCACCGAACAGAAATTGTTTTGCTTTGTTATTAAACTTAAATAAGAAAGTAAATTACTAATTATAATTCTACTAGTAGCCTCAGCTTACAAATTGTATGGCGTTTATACGTCGATCGACCGTCAAATCCAATTTATGAACCTATTTTTAGTTCAATATGAGTTTGTTTGAAAGATCACTTTTACGGATATTCTTAGATTCGTTGGTTTTTATTAATTAACAATTTATGATACATCGCCATATATGCAAACTTAATAACGACTGTAAGAAATATAGCGAATGGAAAGTCATGCAATTTGTGTAAGTGTAGATTTTTCACACTTTTAATTGTTTATTTACTATTGTTATTTATGTCATCATCAACGATAATTACTCCTAATAATTATCTTTTCGAGTTAATAAAAATCTATTTTCCTGTTTATTTATAATAAGTATGTCAGAAAGGATCCATCTGCTGATTTTCTTAAGCCATTGAAGAAAAATAAATTATATTAAAACTTTTTTCTTTTTATCTAAAATTCGTTCATATAAAAAATTGCATTTTCTGAAATCTTGAATTGCTACTACGATGCAGTGTTGCCTTTATTCAAATGTAACCTTTTAAATCCAAGGCGTTGTATTATAAAAGATTCTTAATGCTATTTTTACAATAACAATCATAAAAAAAAATAATATTAAATTATTTTATACAGGGAAAAAAACCTGGTATGAAAAAGGAAGACCTTTGTTACTTTAGATAAATTCAAAATTATTCGATGTTTTCCAAATAAATTATGATTTTCAAATATTGTTAATTAAATCTTGTATAATTCACCCAGAAAATCATTGAGAGCAATCGTCATATGGATTTTTTAATTTAAGACCCTTTGCTTCAGTCGGGTTAGTATTTCTGTAAAGCTTTGCTCCACAAATCAAGCGCAAGTCCTTATTATTACGAGATCGACATAGCTATTAGAAATTAGCCCTAGAAGAAGCTATAAATTAATATAGATGTAAAAAAAAACAATTATTGTTTATTACACCCAAATATTGTTTTCTTAATGGCACTGTGCTCGTCGAAAGAGAAACCGATCGTATTGTATTAAGCTCTTTTTAAATATTTCCTTTCAGCAAAGTATACTGCTTGTCTGTTTTTAAAGACTTTTAAGTTTTTTTTCTATTTTAAAAGTTATGTAATCTAATAAACATACGTTATTTTTTTTAACCTTATCCAATTTGTTTTGAAAGTTAAGTTATTTTTTTTTTTTTTAACCATGTCCGCTCCCAATGTGAAGCATATGGACTCCAAATGGAGTTTATCTCAACAGAAGTGTTTCTACGAGAACTGCTTGTTACTCAGTTGCTCAACCTCTCTTTTTCCAAAGAGAGTAGGGATAGAAGGATAAGGCTAGGGCAGGATTAGTGGTCAGCTAATCGCTCTCGATATGCCCCGTTTATAGGATAGGATGGGTGAGAGGGGGGGGAATGCAAGACATCACATACATCCATGCCTTTGAACAGAAATTCATAAATCGATTGGAAAATCAATTTATAAAACTGTCCGTACCGGGATTTGAACCCGGGCCCTCCGTAGCCGAAGCCAACAACGTTGACCACTCGACCACAAAGGCGGCATAAGCATCTCTCTAAGTTATACTCTATATATAAAGTTTGGTGATGAAACCGAACAATAATAAATGTTTTTACTCAATATAATGTAACCATGATTATTTAATGTTTCTGTATATAAATTTACTGATTGTACATACGTCTTATTATTTTTATATAATCCGAGCTATGCAGTCTATTTCATGTTTGAATAAATAAATACCAAAAGTTTTGTTTTTTTTTTACATTATAATAAGTTTCTTATGTACTCAAAAAGTATTTTTGTTACAAAGTTACTTTGTTTAAATATTCAAATACATTTCGACATACAAAGGCTTTCATTGTGTTTTTTTTTTCAAATGTATGGCTTAAACCAGACAACGTATAAAGACGTGCGACTTTTATTGTACTTATCCTTATAAAACACCATCGTGGTACGTCCCGTCCTCTAGTTACTGTGCAGAATTTCGGTTTTGGTGCTTTTCGACAATTTACCAAGATTGAATATTTTTTTCAGATTAGACAAAAAATATTACGTAGACTTAGTAAATTAAAAAATACTTCTTCGCTGCCACAAAATGCAACAGCATGATCTGCTAATATATTTTTTAGTATGATAATAGTAGTTGTCTGCCTGTGACCTTTATTGCTTATTGAAAACGCCATTCCATTGGTCCAAAGCCCACTATGAGCCACAAGCCTGTTAAACTTGTGAAAGTAGGGTATTTTTCAGATGAGTATCCTCAATTCCAAAAGTAGTATCACATCATTATGAAACTTTTTTTTTATTATTTTGTAAGAAGTTCATATGTATTCTTTATATACTAGCTGTAAGCCCGTTGCCCTCAACGGGGGGGATTTTTGAAAAAAACTGAAAACCTATTTATTGAATAAGCCAAAAAAGCTAAACTTAATCAATTCTCTAACTGGATTTTTTTAGGAATACACCCAATTCTCCAAAATATGCAAATAGCGGAAATAATTAAATATATTTAAAAAAATCATGATTAAGCTGCCCTGCTGAATTCAATATTTATATCATATTCAATAATGTTTTGGAGAAGAAAAAAAAGATCCCTGGACATTTATCGACAGCCCTGCAAATGATTCAAGTATCCAAATATATTTCGAAAAAAAAGAGGATCCCAGGACATCTTTAGTATAAATAAAAAATGGCGACGGCGGAGCAGGGGAGGGATGGGATCATCTTTCTTGGCGTCATCAACGAAGCGAAATCGCGACCACACAAACCAACAAACGTACGAATCTACTTTATCGACTATGAATATTAAGATTTTTTAAAAATTTCATAATATGAAGAGATGAACCTTTCTGAAGGTTTTTTGAATGAAAGTCTGGTAGAACAAAAGCAACTCATTTTAATAAAATTCATTGTTACAATATATAAAGAATATGAAGTAGCATTGAAGCTCATTAATAACAGTCCAAAGTCATATAGTTTGGAGATTTTGTCAATTAATATTAAAATTAATTTCTGTCCTCATCTTTTTTATACAGAGTCAAATGGTCTTATCTACTGAAAAGTTCTCGTAATTTATTTGCGTAAACTGATTCGTTAAGGAATCTTTTCATAGGATTTCTCTTAGCCAATTAATATTTTTCATATTGACATCTTTTGACAAAGAAAATAATAATACTGCGCTATCGATTGGGATTGATTGCTTTCAAATTGAATTTATGAGCCATACTATATCAATATCTTGAAGAAGAAGGAAATCAAGAAACCCATGCATTTTAACTTTTCCGTTTCTAAGCTCAAGAAATGCGACCCCAATACCAACATTTTCATAAATATCTATTTTAATATGGGTGATACAATGTTTATAATTAAGGTATTCTTATATCATAGTTTTTTGGACCTTTTGTAGTTTATATAAATACGCGATAACGCTTATCAGCTGATTAGCGCCCGCGATAACGATTGTTCGTATGATAATTTGGAACGCTGAGACACTCTTCAGTAGTCAATTCATATGTGTGCTGACATGACGTCTTTTTTACGCGCAACTTAAAATATGATTATTTATTAAAAAAAACACAGATTTTTATAAAAAAAATTATGAGGAAAGATGCAGAGAGATATTTTAAAGCCCGTAGACTATTTTTTTTTTTGAAATTCATAAGAATAAGGCCAATAATGAGGAAACCACTGGGGTCAAAAAAGACCCCCATCGCCTGCTAAGTATTTTTCTAGTCTCCGAGCCGCGAGAGTTAACGTCATAATTCACTAGCAAGCTTTGTATGAAAAGCTACTTGCAGATAACTAATACAAAATTAAAACCAAAGTCAGTGCATCCAAACAGCGCACTTCGTACTATTTACAATTTACACATGATACTACATTTTATGTTTAAATATACGTATAGTTTTACATTTAGTTTTGTACGTATTCATAAACGTACTACTCACAATTGTTTTAACCTTCCAGAGACGAGAGCTTTTATCGATAATTTTTTTTTAAGCCATATTGAAGTCACAGATAACTTTTATTCCTAATGAAAATATAAAGAAAAAAAAAACGCAAAAGCGTTCCATAGAAACCCAGCATGACTATATAGTCATGCCCATTCTTTTATTACAATATATTATTGTGTACGGACAGTAGTAAGGACAAAAGTGACAGTATGGGCACGCAAACATTCGGGGTTGAAATATAGCTAAACGTGAAATTTTAAAAGATATTTACAACTTGACCTAGATAAACATAATTTCAATTCAAATATATTAGCAAAAAAATTATTTGATGTTTTGATAAAAAAGAACGCAAAAAATTCATAAAAAACCGAAATTCAAAAAATCGCATGTCTTTTTGGTAGCCGTTTTTGTCCCCGCGGCTTATGACTAACTAAAGTCTGCACCCTTTTAAACCAAATATCAGTAAAAACAACGATATTCAGGTAGAAAAAGAATGAATAGTGGGATCAATAAACAACTGTGTTTACTCTGACCATATGGTCACACTCGTCCTTGAAGGGTTGAAACCGACTCAATATATGAAATAAGTTCACTTTCTTAAAATTAATTCCATTATTGTCTAGGTAAATTGCAACGCAATTTATTTAAATATGAAGATCATGAAAGGCGCCAAAACCTAATTCTGATTGTTTCATACTGCTCGTGTTAATATTGGCAATACGTTTATCTATATGAGTGATACGAAATAGTGGGTTTTAAATGTAATTGCTCAAACCAAGGTACCAATTTAAACTATTACCTTACTTGCATATGGAGACTTTCCGATGTATTGTTTTTTTTATATTAATACCACTAAAGAATCACAAAGCCTTCATGCGAGAAATCTTAGTTCTCGAGAAGAAACATACGAACATGTCAAATTCAAAGAATTCGCGGAACTGAGAGTCGATCTACGAATAACAAAACAAACAATTCGATCTAAAGACTGAAATTCAACGGACCACTCATGATTTGGATTTATTATTACTAATTGAATTCTAAATATTATTTACATTCCTATAAATTAAAAATATGGTAAGAGATATCAGTAAAACAAATAATTTAATTGGGGTAGCACAAATAAATTTCTAAAAACGAATTATTGACTTTTTCAATTCAGGTTTTTTTCCAGTGTGACATTATATGTCTTTTTAAGGTACCAGACTGAATAGCTTTATAGTTACATTGGTCACATTTAAAAGGCTTTTCTCCAGTGTGTATCATTTTATGCGTTTTTAAAGTACCAGAAAAGGCAGTTCTAAAACTGCAGTGGTCACATTTTAAAGGCTTTTCTCCTGAGTGGGACATTTTATGCGTTTTCAAGTTAAATGAAATAGCAGTTTTATAACTGCATTGGTCACAATTGAAAGGCTTTTCTTCAGTGTGTACAATTTTATGACTTTTTAAGTGACCAGACACGGCAGTGCTATATCTGCATTGGTCACATTTGAAAGGCTTTTCTCCAGTGTGTGACAATTTGTGCCTTTTTAAGTTACCATATCCAGCAGTTCTAAAACTGCATTGGTCACATTTCAAAGGCTTTTCCCCAGTGTGTGACATTTTGTGCATTTTAAGGGTGCCTGAGACTGCAGTTTTATAACTGCACTGGTCACATTTGAACGGCTTTTCTCCAGTGTGTGACATTTTATGAATCTTCAAGCTACCAGACACAGCAGTTTTATAACTGCATTGGTCACATTTAAAAGGCTTTTCTCCAGTGTGTAACATTTGATGTTTTTTTAAATTACCAGATACAGCAGTTCTAAAGCTGCATTGATCACATTTAAAAGGCTTTTCTCCAGTGTGTGACATTTTATGATTTTTTAAACTACCAGATACAGCAGTTCTAAAGCTGCATTGGTCACATTTGAAAGACTTTTCTGTAGTGTGTAACATTTTATGATTTTTTAAGCTACCAGATACAGCAGTTCTAAAGCTGCATTGGTCACATTTAAAAGGTTTTTCTCCAGTGTGTGACATTTTATGATTTTTTAAACTACGAGATCCAGCAGTTCTAAAGCTGCATCGGTCACATTCAAAAGGCTTTTCTCCAGTGTGTGACATTTTATGCCTTTTTAAGCTTCTAGATAGAGCAGTTGTAAAATTGCATTGGTCACACTTAAAAGGCTTTTCTCCTGTGTGTGACATTTTATGCGTTTTTAAGTTACATAAAATAGTAGTTTTATAACTGCATTGGTCACATTTGAAAGGCTTTTCTTCAGTGTGTGACATTTTATGCCTTTTTAAACTACTAGACAGAGTAGTTTTATAATTACATTGGTCACACATGAAAGGCTTTTCTCCAGTGTGTGACATTTTATGCCTCTTTAAACTACTAGACAGAGTAGTTTTATAATTACATTGGTCACACATGAAAGGCTTTTCTCCAGTGTGTGACATTTTATGCCTTTTTGATTCACCAGAATCAACAGTGTTACAGTTGAATTGAATTGTCTGTAACCAAAAACAATATTTTAAATCAAATTTGTGTGATGTTACGCCAACTCTCGGTTGGATTAGTTGCTTTTGATAGCAATGTCAAAAAACATTTTTTTAAGATTACTTTGATTGACGAATAATTACAGTTTGTTATTGATTTGATATAAACGTATATAACTCAATATTTCTCGATTTTATTTTCATATCAAAAGTGGAAGGATAGTAAGGCAAGGCAAGTTAATGGATGGTATTTTATTGTATTATGTAAGGGTGAGGGGCTGCAATATGATGGTCAGAAACAAAAAATTAAACAGCACTAACTTATGATTGCTGTTATTGTAGTTATTAGGAAGCTTAAAAGGTTAAAGCTCAAAATTTTATTTACAATTAGCGACAAACCTAAGAATCTTTTTCTTATGCCAGAAGTTAGTTGGGCAACTGTTTTAGGCTTTCTGTTGAAAGTCAGAAACGAGAAATCAAACAGGACAGATATATTTTATATAAATGTTTGTTAAAATATTTGAGTAAGACGCTCGGAAATTTTTCATTTATATGTTTGTGTAAGAATATAAAGAAAAATCTTAAAATAATTGCTTCGGATTTTTCGAAAACATTAATATGCTCTTTTTAAGAAAAAAATATCCTTTTGGAATCTTAAAAACGTTTATTCAACAAATAATATGTGATAACGAATACCTTTCTAGACTGGCGATGATTTTCTTGGACAATTTTTTTTTCTTGTACTTCTAGCGGTTCAAATTTGATGTCAACTGAATGATCCTCTATCCAAATGTCATTCATTTTATTTTGGAGGTTATCGCTATCACGAGAATTTTCTGGTGACCGTAAATCATGCTCCGGTTCTATTTTCAAGTCCATATTAAGGTTTTCACTTAATTGTCACATGGAACAGAATAAAAAGATTTTTTTAATTTTTAAGCTTTTCTTTTTTAAATTGAATTAAAGAGATCACAGACAATCTTGGTTTTGAATACAAATCATAACATTTTTTTTTTATAATAATTAAAAAATATTCTTACATTAAAAGACTTAGGGTATCAAACTGTTTTGTAGAATGATGGTAGAGAAATCAGACAAAATAGCTATCTCTTTAGGTTTGCGATATTACCACTGGTTTTAAAGATTGAGTGTAAGCTTTTTAAAAAAAGTACAATGAACATTCAACCATGTTTACTTTCTAGATGTTGAGTAAATTGAAAGAAGAAGGCGACGCCTTTGGCGGTTAAAACGGCTATCGGCAGTTTTTGAATCAACTGACATCATGTGTAAATTTTAAGATTATTATATTTAAATAATGTCGAAAAAGTGTTGTAAATAACATAAATAATTTTTATGTGTTGGCTAATATTTAAAAAAGATATTTTATTTCTCTTATTTTATAATATTTTCAAGCTTCACTCTTCGTTGTTACTGATCAAAAAAACCGTTCAACATCTAAAATAAAATATAGTGTATACAAAGAATAAAATAATTACAAACAAATTATGCATTTAAATTTATGGTATTGATACAAAGTTAAGAAGAGATTTCATTGTTGCTACGGCAACATTAGTTATTAAATAATAAAAAGCTAACGAACCTGTTTTCCCCATCAAAGTTCAATTTAGAATGCCCAATGGCATGCTGCTTTAGTATGTTTGATGATGGAAATATATCATAGCAAATATTACACACGAAATTTTTCTCATAAAGCACAGCATTTTCTATCATAATAATGGCGACCATTTTCTGCTGTAATACATCCCTTATATTGTTTTGTTCTTGAATATTACTTGTTATCTGTAATTGATTCCAATGTGAATTCATCGACGGTGATTCAGTGTGAACCACTGTAGTGCTGACACTGGTTGCTTGAAACTAAAACGAAAAATTACATCACAATTTATTTACGACAAAAAGGCATGAGAAAAAATTATTTAATGTGCTTTTAGGATTTTCTTTATAGCTTCAAAAACTTTGAAGTTACCTAAAAATAAAAATCAAAACATACATCACTAGTAATAAATTATCATAGTACAGTTTAGATAAACAATTCTTTATGCGGCCAAACATAAACGATCTCCGACACAAATGATGTCGTAAATATTTATAATTAAAAAAATTAAAAAGACAGGTGTGCCGTCTTCAAATATTCATAAATATATGAAATACAATTTTATTTACAATTTCAATCAAAAAATACATAAAAAACAGTGTCCGTTTACCTTTATTGAGTTGTGATGAACATCGAGTGCTTCGTTTTTGATGTCATCCATATTGTTTCTATGACAATCGCTTTCATGTGAATTATCTGATGTATCCGCTGACACTGAGTCATCGTCCAGCTTAATTGTGACATTGGCTTCAAGATTTAGTCTTTATTGTGGCATTAAAACAACAACAAAAAGTGAACAAAATAAATAAAACTTTCTATTTTCAGAGACTGTGGCTAAGTAAATACATTTAAATTTGAATCATTATGGGATCATCGTTGCATTTAGTAAAGTGAGAAAAGTTTCGACTTTCTTTAAAAACGAAAATCTTAAATTAAAGCAATACATACGATAGATAAAAAAATTTAACACTTTTTAATAAAAGCTTTTTCATTATATTTAATCACTTAAAACATCTATGTACTTATGAACAGATTGACGACAATGGCCATACTGGGAAATGATTTTGTTAGCATTACAATCTATGCCATAGCATTCAAAATTAGGTTTTAGTCGTTTGATCAATAAATCATACGATCAATGAATTTATCAAGTGCTGGTTTTAACTGATATCACCATTTTTGGTATTAAAAATATTCGTATACAAATTTCAATCTGATTTTATCTTATTTTATTGGAATGTTACGAATGCGTGCAATTAATTGAATTGATATTTACTCGGTATCACTCCAAGTATTTAAGTATTATGAATATTACATAATGTACTGTCAATAGCTATATCAGATTAATCGTTTTCAGTACTTTATTCTTGCTTTGATGTTCTATTGAAGACATTGGCAGAATAAGCAATGATTTTCGTAAAACTGAAAAAAGGGTCTTTTTACAACCTATTAAAATGAGCAGAGCTTATTGCTTAATTTTACACACCTGTTTTTCTCATCAAATTTGAATAAAGCATGGCTAGTTACATGCTGCTGAAGCAAGTGTGATGTTGGGAACACCTCATAACAAACACTGCATACAAAGTTATGGTTATAGAAAACACCATTTTTAAGAGTTACTACGACGTTCACCTCCTGCAATAAAAAAATCTTTTTAACTAGCACTAGGTTTATGTAAGACGTCGAAGATAAGTCATTTTGAGAAAAAGTAATCGCTTGTGGTTCAATGAGATCTTCAGAGTTTGTATCGGTAGTCTGAAACTAAAACAAAAGGAAAACAAAAGACTGTATTATAAATTTGTTATAAATTTGTGTCCAACGTAGATGGGTTGAACTCAAGTGGTATATTCACATTTCCCGGACTTCAACCAAGACTATTACAATTGACTGAGACCTGCGGGTCAGATACTGACCCATGAAGGCTTCCTCTCCTTCCACATCCAAGCGACGCCACTTACTTAGTGACCCACGGGCGGATATTTAAAAAAATAATAAGCAAAATTTGAGCCACTCATCAAAAAGGTTCGCCTTCACTGACTAAGACTAAGGGCGTCAAACCTTTTTTGCTCTGGGATCGACTTTTCAATGTTAAGTTTTTTTTGGGATCGATTTCTAATATGATTCTTATAAGAAACTTTATTTAGGGTTTTTTCCTTCTTTAAACTTCGAAATGTTTATATATATGCGAAATACAAATCATAAGATAGGTATGTGCTTACAGAATAATTATTTTTTTTTACATTTTTAACATACATGGTATAATTTATGTTTGAGGGAACAAAAAAAGGTACAAAGGTATTTTATTGATTCAAATACAATCATTCAAATGTCAAATTGAAGACGATATTTGACATTGGGTATCGTTAACAATGTCCATATAATCTGGTTTATAGCAACTTGTTGCAATGTACTCATCAAGGTGAGTATCTGTCAAACTCGTCCAATATTTGGATTTTATGTAATTCATATCAGAAAATGTATATTTTTTCAATATTCACAAAAGCTTTCGGAACTAACCAAATTTTGCTTCGTGATCGATCGTCAATCGCGATCTACCGGTTAGGCATGCCTTACTTAGGCCACAAAAAGTGCAAACATACATTTTTGTATAATTAAGTATTTCGACTGAGGGTGCTTGATGGAATTTCAATATCAAATTTGAATTGTTTGAATTTTGTACTTACGCAGCTAATTTGTACGACATTGGATGTACTGAGTTTTTATGAATACATGTATCTGAAAAAGTCGGTTTACGAAAAATCGTGAAATTGTGGGTATCGTTTTTAATGTCTATAGTAAGGTCAAGAAAGTTTATTTTCTTTCCTCCGACTTACATAGGACACACCAGTTTAAAGATAAAGAAGCAGCTCTCAGAAAGTGTTAGACCGGCTTTCTATTGCAAGAACTCTTTAGGTAAATTATTGATAAATAATAAAGATGTTATAGATTATAAAAACAAATCTGGGATTTATAGATTGCAGTGTAGTGATTGTCCCAAATTTTATATTGGTAAAACTGCTAGAACCTTAAATATAAGAGTGGCTGAGCATTTAGCCGCTTTTCGCTTAAAAAAAGATACTTCCACATTTGCCAATCATTTAATTCTTGAAAACCATACGTTTAATTTTGACTCAGGTATTGATTTATTACATACTAACAGGGGCGAGTTTAAATTATTTTACCAAGAAATCTTAGAGATTAATCGAGCTCAGATTAACAGCTTGCCAATTTTAAACGAGCAATATTATCTACCGAATTCCCCTTTGTTGTACCCCCTTTAAATTATTGTCATTTTATTAATAATTCAAGCACTTGCTATCATTAAATATTAATTCAAAGGCTTAAAAACAAATCAACTCATTAATAATAGGTCGGATAAAACCCTAGATTTATTTTAAACATTCCTATGTTATTATCTGGTCATTAATATTTTCGAAAAATCCCCATAATTATTACAAACCCACTTAATCCATTGAAAATTGTATACATTCAATTTTCGCTAATTTACATTTTAATAGCCTTATAACTTAGTGATCTACTTATAATTTTGTTTATAAACGATACAAACTGTTTACTACGCGTCAGTTCAAGTACATCCGTGCACTTGGAATGCCTGAAGATGCCGAAAGGCGAAACCCGGGTCGTTAGCGACAAAACTCATGGAAAAGTACAAAATTCAAACAATTCAAATTTGATACACTTTTGTATTTGATTAATTAGACAGCACTATCCGACTGACCAAAACAGAGCGAATGTAATGCAGAATTAGAATAAGAGGGCAGTCATTCAATCCGAGGACAATGAATCGGAGATCTGGAGTAAAAACTGAATGATTTCGGTTGAACAGCTCTGGTTTAGTTGATGACGTTTAACTTTTCGAATTGAATTTTACTGCAAAAGCGCTAAAGGTTGTTGATCTGTAAATATGTCGCATTTTTATCAGGTATAATACATATTTTTATTTGCACAAAGAAGCTACTTGCAAGAAATGCTTCCAATGCATAAACTACCTGAGTACTGAGCGACTTCGTCTTACTGATATTCTATTAATATTTCCCCAACGGTCATAGTCTATTTATTTAAGGTTATGACTGCTGCACGTGTTCACCGCGTAATAAACATAGAGATGTATTTATATGATTTGTTAAGCAGTTGAGTGACTTAAAAGTGTCTAAGATTACCTTAGTAGTGTCGTGATGATCTTTATCGTCAACAAATTGTTCCTGCTTCACGAGCGTCTCGACTTTGATATCAATCGACTGTTCATTCTCTTTGTTTTGACGATTATCGCTGTTATGAGCGTTGTAAGACGTATTCGTTGGCTGTAATTCGTCGTCTGGTTCGATTTTGATATCCATTGTAAGAGGATGTTGATTAAGTCAGTTGAAATCAAAGAACACGCATTATAAAATATGGTTAACCATAGATAATAGTAGGAAATATTTTGTTAATCATTGAATAGACAAGCAAAACGATGTATGACTAATCAAGTCTAAGCATAGAATACAAAAAATAGTAATTCCAATGCAAATGACTTGAAATGAGTAAAATTATTTGTAAAAATATATCTTATATTTAATTTATGCGATTCCATATAAATCACTAGAAGCTAAGCGGAAGGGTAAACTACGTACAACTTAAAAGAAACAAAATATAAGCTTTAATACACCTTTATAGAAAATTGGCTTTTCTGGTTTAAGTTAAAATTGATAATTGAATTGTCAAACAATGCATTCTGTTTGATTTTTTTTAAAATTTCAAAATATAACTCCTTGAAAAAGCTGCTTTACGACAAAGAAATAAGCTAAATATTGTTTGTGTGGTATGATAGTGCAGTTTTGCAAAATCTAAGCAGCAGTTTTAATGCTATAGGCAGTGGTGGATTACAGCACATGGGAGGCCCCAGGCGCAATAAAATTTTGAGGTCCTGTTAAAGCGGATAGCATAAGAACAGCAGATAATTCCATGAAAAATATGGAGAGTCTGAACAAAAAGCATACGGGTTATATAATATGAGCCATTTTTGAGGCACCTAAGATTCGGAGGCCCCAAGCGCGCGCATCATTTGGCTATAGGATAATCCGCCACTGGCTGTAGACTTAACTATATAACTTTTTAAGGTAATCAAACAAGGCATTTTTTTTCCAGTTGCTAAAACTAGGTGTAAAAGATTCATACAATGCATATACGGCGCCTGCGTGTAGTGGTAAAACTTTTACAAAGGCAAAAAGGCATTCTCTAATTGACATGGACCCACTTTTGTTAAATCGATATCAAAAACTCTGACAACCCTAGTTATAATAAAATATTTTTATAGGAAATGTGAATATATGTGATATTTCTTCGACGGCATCTTTCGAAATATTAAATGTTGAATCATAAATTGTAAGTGAAATAATTTCAATACATAATCAAACGAGAGTCGACAAAAAAATATTGTCTATGGTAAACTAATTTTGACATAATCGTTTTCTACATGTTTCGCGTCAATTGTTGGCTAAATACACTGGATGGACATCAAAATAGAACCAGACGATGGATTGCTGTCGTCGAATGGTACATCAGGGATTGACATCGATGCTGAGATGGACGTAGGCATCTTTAGCGAGGGTCATTCACCTGGCAGTGGACTTGGTGTACGTGTGAAGCAGGAATTTGACGAAGACGATTACAATAACGAAGAAAACGTAAGTTGAAATTGAACGGTAGAGAACACGAACGCAGTTATGTGTTTTAAAACATTAAAGTATTGTGCTTCGAAGGAATTCGTGTGTGCATTTAGTTATAGCAAAATTGTTTTGAACCAAGCCACCTTCATTACTTTATTGTTTAGAAAAAAACACATTTGAAAGATTGAATTGTTTATATTTATATGTTCATATCATATTGTAACGTCGGTGTGTTCTTTATTTTTTATTATGCAACTTAACTTGTTTTTAAGACTAAAATAAAATTTCTCTAAGCTTATATCTACAACGAAATGTCGAATTCAATCACAATAATCTTTTTACTATCAAAAGAACACTTTTAACTGTCAACCGTAGAAAAATTACCGCTTATTAATTTATTGTGGCCTTCGAATGTTTAATCTTGCAAGTAAAATATATAACATCGTTTTTTGTTGTCTAAATTATTGAATTCGAAGGTTTTTTGTTGTTGATAAATCGTTTTATAGAAATAAGCTTACTGATCTTGCAACTTAATACGACAAATTGCATTCTAAAGAGACTTAGCTAAGTTCTTAAGAATTGACTTAAATTTTATCGGTACAAGTTTGCGTTAATTTTTTTACTTTAAGTACAACATTTTTTGTAGGTTGTCGTTGTGGAGTCGCAGAAAATCAAGCAAGAAAACGAAGACAGTTGGGAAAATTACAAAAAGGAATTCTACGACGACGTCCGTTTCATCAAAGTAGAAAAGATTGATGTCATAGAGTGTTCATATGCTGAACGGAAACCAGAAAAAGTAATTGTTAAGCACGCCATGTCTTGCGGTAGAACGGCGTTCGGGCACATTTTTCTTGATTTTTTAATGTACAAATCAAATAAAATTTTATTTTTATTAACATTATTTTATGCTATTCATAGAGAATGGTTGGTTTAAAAGAATGAGACTAGAACAGAACTAGTCGGGAAATAGTCGCTCTCTCACCTAACTCATCAAAGAATCGAAAGAGTGGAAGTAAATTTTTAGAAATCACAAACACCCATGCTTTTGAAAATCAATCGAAAAATGCTGTTCGTAATAGAAATCGAACCCGTGAGGTCCGGCACGAAAGTCCACGACGCTAACCGTTGCGCTATCGGCCCCGACATCCTTTCTTTTAAAATAAAAAGATTGGGCAACTGACTAACAAGCGGTTCCCGTCTCGGGTCACGTAAAATTTTCCATGACATTACTTGAACACATAAATTTTGTGATCCAAGACATATTCTGGAACAATTTGTTCCCTATGGCCTAAATAATGGTAGGTATTACGAATCTTTCGGTCTGAAGCCGTATTGTTTGTATTTTAATCAATTTGTTCGAATCTATATTTAATAACGCGCTTGATTCAATTTATTTTTTGACGAGAGCAAATTAATTAATTAAACTAACAAAAAGATCAATTTTATTTAGTATATTAAGTTTTATTTTCTGTATAGGGAAGTAATTTAACCAAATAATTTTAAAATATTAAACAATGCGACCTATATGCATAAATACTTTCATCCACATACTATTCCAATCTTCCCTCTTACAAGTTAAATACTGAATTTATTTTGTTCAATATTTTTATTCCTACAGGACATTTTACAATACTACCAAAACAACAAGAATAAAGACAATTCTGAATTGCAAAACTTGAAAGGCAATGTTATCAAAGATAGGCATCCTGTTAAAGTAAAACACTTTGACGTTGGGGAGTGTTCATATGTTGAAAAACCTCCAGATCAGGTAATAAAATTGACATTCCTATATATGTTACATATGAATCGTATTTGAAATGAGGATAATTCAATTGACATCAAACACGAGACACTTGAAGTTCACCGTAAAATAATCTAACATGAAAATCATCAGCTTAGAAAAGTATTCCTCAATCTTTTTTATTTGCAGAAAACAGTTGTTTGAATATGGAAAAAGTTTTTTTTACTTTTAACGTAACGTATATTTTATCTTATATATTTTATTTTAATTCTTATACTTCGCAAAATGTTAATGACAAATCGTCAATCTCAAAATTTATAAGCTTGCAAGTAATGTATTATATATAAGAAATTCAATAATAGTTCAGTGCTGTTTCATTTTTCTTTTCTTACTATTAAAATTAGCTTGCTTTGCTATTCTTCCATTTTTAAAATGACATATAAATCGAGTAAAGTAATGTTTAATTTTTTAAAAATCTCGATATTATTTATAATCGTCGGTGTTCCAAAACCTACTGTTTTACTCAGTATTAGTAATGATTTGTTCAAATCAAATTAGTTAATTCAAAATTTACTTTTCGTCAGTTATAATTAACGTTCATTTGTGACAATGTTATTTTGGAGCACCTTATTCATTTACAATATAAAAAAAAATTGAAAAGACAGCCGTTTTAATAAAAGAAATGCGATTTAAAAATATTGTTTTTGCTTACAGACAGAAACATTACTACATTCTGGAAAAATGTGTTTCGATTGTGAACAGTGCTCTTATAAAACTGTCTATTCAGATTCATTCAAATCCCATAAATTGACTTGCACTGCAGATGCGCTTTTCAAAGATGACCAATGCAGTTACAGAAATGCTGTGTCTAGTAACTTAAAAACGCATAAAATGTCACACACCGGAGAAAAGCATTTCAAATGTGACCAATGTAACTATAAAACTAATCTTTCTGGTCATTTAAAAATGCATAAAATGACACACTCTGGAGAAAAGCCTTTCAAATGTGACCAATGCAGTTTTGAAACTGCCTTATCTTCTAATTTAAAAAGGCATCGAATAATACACACACGTGAAAAACCTTTCAAATGTGACCAATGCGACTACGAATGTGTTCAATCTGGTCAATTAAAAATACACAAAAAGTCACACTCTTTAGAAAAGCCTTTCAAATGTGACCAATGCAGTTTTAAAACGGCCTTATCTTGTAGTTTAAAAAGGCATCAAATTTTACACACTGGAGAAAAACGTTTCAATTGTGACCAATGCGACTATAAATCTGTTCAATCTGCTCAATTAAAAATGCATAAATTTTCACACTCTGGAGAAAAGCCATTTAAATGTGACCAATGCAATTATAAAACTGTGCGATCTGGTCATTTAAAAATGCATTTAGTGTCGCACAGTGGAGAAAAGCCTTTTAAATGTGACCAATGCAGTTATAAAACTGCTTTTACTGCTGATTTAAAAAGGCATCAAATGTTGCACACTGGAGAAAAGCCTTTTAAATGTGACCAATGCAAATATAAAACTGTGCGATCTGATCAATTAAAAATGCATAAACTGTCACACACTGGAGAAAAGCCTTTTTAATGAAACCAATGCAATTGTAGATCTGTCCTATCAGGCCAATTAAAAGGCATAAAATGTGTTTCCTGATGTTTTAAAAAATAATAAATCTCAAAAAAATGCAACGGTCGATAGTGCAATTTTACGCCAATTAGATGTATGCATGAAATTATAAAGCTTCGCTTTCTGATTACTTAAAAAAAATTATGTCACACTCCGGAGAAAAACTTTTACAATAATACTAATTTTACAACTGTTCGGTGTTTTAAAAAGCATTAAAGTTCTCAGCAAGAGAGTTAATTTTTAAGTGTTTTATTTTCGTGCTTAAAAAAACATTTGCAGATCATGACGTTACGTTCTGTGACCGTGAATAGTTGATCATTTAAACTCATTTTTTTACGTCAAATATGTTTTAAATTCAGAGGTTTCCGAAGATTTTTGAGTTGGGCGGTGACCAATCCTATTGGCAGTTAGCATTTAAGGAATTCAACTTGGAGTGATGACGGTAAAGATTAAACGAAATTAGTAAACAATCAGTTAAAAAAGCTTTGTTTCAAACCACCATAACAAGTCATGATAAAAAAATACGTTTTACACCATTATGTCAACTCAGTTTTCAATTGTCAGTATTCAAGCATTTTTTTTAAAGTTTATACCTGGGTGTCAATCCAAAAATGTACGCATTTTTGTATTATTACATGTATGTAGAGATGTAGAATTAAATAAACTTCTACGAAAACAAAATAATATATAGAGTTTTTAAGCAAAGTTTTATCTTTATTTTTCTGAAAAAAACGAAAAGACATCGTTATGAGAGAGTATTTTAGAGACAAATAAAACGTTTTTTTCATCGTTTTTATCAAACCTTAGCCTTAAGTCTTCGCCACTAACTGAAAATTTTATCTTTGAACATTAAAACATTAAAATTATACTAAAAGAAATATTTTAAGCAATAAAAATTATGCATCAAAAATTATTGATTTTTGATTCATAATTTTTTCCCACTTTCCCAAAATCCCACTTTAAATCATAGGTTATGCTTTCCATCGATATGTCAGAATCTTCAGATACTAAACAAATTTGTTATTAGCGTTCTTTGTTTGCATATGAATGGAATGCTGTTTAGTTATGCAGTTCACGTGAAATACTTCAGCGCAATCCAAGCATTGAGTCTTTACATTGTCTTTGATATTCATTTTGCACCTGCTGTATCTCATCAGAGATACAGCAGATTTGTGCTTGGACTGTTTTCAATTATGAATCGTAGTTGTCGTTCGTTTCTGACACTTTTTTTTTTATTTATTTCAATATTTCATCTTTTCTCTTAAAGTATTTGTTTCTTAAAATTATTTTTATCTTCAATCCTAATTTTTACCCGTAACTTATCTTCAAGAGCCTGGTCATACTCTTTTGAGGATATGTTAAAAGCTGCACTTGATACTCTCTTGCCCTTTCTCGAGAGCTCTGCAGGAAGCTTGAGAAAATCTGTTATAGCTGGAGAACAAATTGATGTTTCTGGAATAGGTGTAAGAAAATGATCCGAGTCTGGTAAGGATGAGCTTTCTACTGATTCCCATTTTTGAATAACGTCTTCAGCAGAGGAAGGTGTCGTTACAACTACGTTTTTGTGCATGTTCCTATGTGAAGCATCGCTAGTAAAATGCAGTGGCATACCAACTTCTGTTTTAAGGATGTCGGTATGTGAAGTATCTTCAGGACAATGGAGTGGTATAACAGCTTCTGCCTTAAGGATGTCAATAAGTGAAGCATCATCAGGATAATGCAGTGGTATTACAACTTCCGTTTTGACGATATCAATATGTGAAGCATCATCAGAAGAATGCAAAGTCATTACAGCTTCTGCATTGAGGATGTTACTGTGTGAAGTGTCTTCAATATAATCTAGTAGTTCTGTTTTGATGATGTCAATATGTAAAAGATCTTCAGTATAACTCGGTGGCATTACAGCTTCTTCTTTGAATATGCTACTATGATAAGTCTCTCCAGTTTTAACCACAGCATCGGTTACCCTACAATTCGTTTGAGATTCGTAATATTCCCAAATTTTAAACAGCGTGTGAATATCTTTGTTGTTATTTTCTCCGATACTATCACGAGTCCTTTCAAACATTCTAATTTTTTCACTACCCACAATATGTTTGAACTGGTCAAATGCCATGACAGGGTTACTAGCGTCAATATCGTTATAATTCACCGTTAGGTTTTTAGATGTTAAGCATTTTGAATAGTCTACTGCATCTGGATTGAATGGTTGCAAGCCACAAGATCGAAATCCATTTTGTATGCAAGTTTTATTTATTTTACTCATAACTTTTTTTAAAACCATTGATAAGTTCTCTTTGTTGATTAGTTTCCCTTCGTTTTCTTTTCTCCAATCACGCGCAGATTTCCATAATTGTTTAACTGGCCTGAAGAGAGCATCATCAGCTGGCTGCAGAATATGCGTGGAGTTCGGGTAAAGGGAAATGATTTCTATTTGCAGAGAGCTCGCTATCAAACTTAGATTTTAGCTTAAATGGGATCGGTGGCCTTCTACAAATAATATTACTGGGAATTCGATCTTTTTCTCCATCAAATGTGGATGAAAAATATGCCTTTTAAAAAACTGAAAAGTGTCGGCTGTCATCCGCCCAGATTGGCTGAGAGCTATTCCCCATTCTGATGGAACAGAGTGTCTTATTCGATCTGAAAGTCTCTGGTATGGATAAACTATAGTCGGGAAGCAAATTGTCCCATCAGCCGACATGGTAAATAAAACTGTTATAGATTTTTTGGATTTGACCTTATTTATTACTTGTACGTTCTTTTCTTGCGTTGTATCGTAAACCCATCCTTTTAAAGGACATGTCTTGAAACCTGGTTCATTCGCATTGAATATACGAGACGGATGCTGTAATATATTTTCCAACCCTTGTTTTCGTAGGTAGTCGAAAATGTGACGAAACCATTTCCTGATTTCACTTTCAGAAACGCAGGCACTGGCTTCTGTCAGTGCTTTGCTTTTTATTTCAGAGATTTTTGGATGTCTTTTTAAAAATCCTTTAAGCCAACCACGTCCTGTAAACACACAAATTCAGATAAAGCCTCTCATATATGAAATTAATGTATTTTTATTGTTAAATATTTGGCATTATAGATAGCTTGTGCCAATGTATCAAATATTTGGAAAATGGAAAATCATAATACATAAACTAGAAAAGGTTTTTTGACAGTCATTCTAGAAGATGAAGAGGAGAATTTACATCACAAACGCCTACATTTTACTGAGGTCTTTAAAAATCCGTAAATTCTTGAAATTTTGGAATAGCTAAAAAAGATCACGCCGTTACTTTTTGGAAATCGGAAAATTTTTGCGTTTTAGATATTGGGGTGAAATTGATTAAAAAATCTCAAGATTTCAAAATAGCCAGCCAAAGATTCCCATGTGTCAACGTTTTCTTTATTGCGGCTCAGATAAATAAATGTGGTCTATAAAAAAAAAAATCCTTGCCCTGAATAAGACCATACCAGGCAACAAAAAAGGGTATAACTGTAACTATTAATCAATCTTTTTAATTTAAAAAGAATACCTGGTCTATTATCCTTGAAAGGAGTTTCTCTAGGATTTGTAGTTAAAAATTTGTGTGCCGAATCCAGTACATCTTCTTTTGATCGTGGAAATCCTTTTCTTTCCAAATCACAAATCCAATCTTCAGTGTCCTGCTCTTCTTTTTTTGTCAGATATGGTTTGGGTCCGAAATCTGAATCGCCCTTGTCATTTGCCATATTGTAGTGTATGGTACTTCTTGGAATTCCATATTTTTTAGATGCAGCCCTTACGCTTGCTCCGGCGAATATTTCTTCTTTTGCTTTATCTAGAAGTTCTTTAGTGTAATGTGGTATTTTTGGCATTATTTAAAATCTGAAACACGATTTATAAAAGCTTCACGTTGGACAGTACTTGTTATAGTTATTGGACACCCGGTCAATTACTGAACGGAATGTCGTGGTTATAAAAAAATCGAAAATAAGCATTTACTCATAAATCGGGCAGGCACAATGCTTGGACGGGGCGTTTAATTACTGTAAACACCAACAACTGTTATTACAGTAATTAGACACACTTACTTTTAGGTTAGTTTTTGTAATGCTCTTTAAATCTCAATTGATTTCGACTGTTTGTAGTCTCTCACGCTTTCATGGGAAGTTTTGTCCAATGCCAGCAAAATTAAACTGTTCCTTAACGGATTTGCTAAGACAAATAGGTTTTTTTACAACTTGTATCTGACATCTTTTACAAGTTACTTAGTATTGCCATCTATTGTTTTTAACCAATAATTGTTAAGTGATAAAAATAAACATTTTTTTTGTTTGACAACCTTATATACGTAAAAAAAAATGCCACCTCATCCTTAAAAATATATGAAAACAGATTTAAAAAAATAACGGAGGAACTATTAGGGGCCGTAAATAAAAGGTCGGCCCCAGGTGGCAGGACCACTCTTTCGCCTCTGACTCAAAGTTAGCGACTGGCGTAGGAAAAGTGAGGATTAAACAGAAAAGAGTAAATTTATAAATGCGATGAAAGTTTACCTCGGGCTGCTATGCCAATATGACAATAATAATGAATAAACACATGATAATTCAAAAATATTTTTTTTATTTACTATTATTGGCTCAATTTCATACAACAGAACGCATCAAATTTTACTTAACTTGGAGTATTTATTTTTTCTTCACTTTTGATAACGCATAAAGTAAAATCGAAAATTCATCCATTTGAAACCGAAGAGATTTACTCTTTAATTAAAGTGTGCACCGAAAACAATTACTTTTTATTTAACTCAGAATATTATCAACAGAATGACGGTTTACCGATGGGCAGCCCTTTAAGCCCACTTCTTGGAGAAATTTTCATGAATAATTTAGAAATAAAACTTTTAGAACTCGATCATAAAAATATTTTATATTACTACCGCTATGTAGACGATATCTTGATTTGTTGGCTAGGAACGGAAAGACAGCTAAGTATTTTTTTACTCAAAGCTAACTTGATACATAGTTAAATTAAATTCACGCTATAAGTAGAGATAGACAAAAGCATCAATTTTTTAGACCTAACGATAACTAGAGTAGATAAAAATCATAATTTCAAAATTTTTAGGAAACCAACTTTTTGCGACACTACCATCCACGCAAAATCCCTTCACTCATGGAATCATAAACTGGCAGCATATAATTTCATGATACATAGATTAGTATCAGTGCCAATGAATAATTTTGATTACCAAAATGAACTTAAGACTATCATACACATTGCGATCAATAACGGGTACAAGGCAACGGTGATACAAAATTTACTACATAAAAAACGATTTAAACTATCAAGACAACTTATTTACCCTAACGTTATACAAGAGAACCGCTTCTTTAGATCTATTAACTACCTAGGAAGAATTAGCGAAAAAATCCACAATGAAATTAAACATTCGGTTAACGTAGCATTTAAGGTTAATAATAATTTAGGAATCCAGCTTAAAAACAGTAAAGATAAAATCAACAACCTTGACAGAAGCGGAATATATAAAATGTCCTGTGGATCGTGTAATGCGATTTACATAGGCCAGACCGGAAAAAGCATATCAACACGTGCTAAAGAGCATATAAGATCTTTTAACAATACAAAATCAGACTCACAATTTGCAAACCATTTTTTGACCGAGTCTCATGACATTAACTTAAGTTTAGAGCCAACCGTTTTGCATCTTTGTCATAAGGGTCAAAAATTAAATTTATTAAAACAACTTGAGATTAATAGGCATAAACAAAACATCTTAAACGAACAAACGATTATTAATCCATCACCGTTGTTAAAACCCTTATTGTAATTAATAATAAATAATAGTATAATTTATCCTAATTTACTTTGAAAAATCCCATATTGCTTATTGTTGTTCGAAACAATAAAGCCATAGTTAATAAATTGTATGTAATGTCATTAATAATAAATATCATTTTAATTTTATCCTAATTAATGTTTTAAGAAATAAACCCAGATTGTTAATCGTTCTTTGAAAAACTAGAATCACATTTGATAGGTGTAATATTGTAATTACAATTAGGATGTTAGAGTGAATAACTTGATGCATTGTGTATCTCTTCAGAGCCAGTATATATAGCTGAGCAAAATATTAGTTTAAACATAGTTCTGACGATGGCGCAAGCCGAAATAGCTATCAACGAATAAATTATTAAAAACTGTAGAGCTAAAATACTTTGTTATTTTAATCTGGCATAAAGTAGCCATTATAGTCTATGGTAAAGCTACTTGCAGTGTAGTCTATGACTTGAACGTGATTTTTACTGTCAGCTATCAATACGGTAAATGGAAATTAAAAAGGAATCGGATTATGAACTATCGTCTTCGGATATACCTGAAAGCGGCAAAAATCTACAGAATAATATTACTGACTTCTGGAAAGAGGAATATTCCGTTAAGATCGAATATGAGTCGCCGGTGAGTCACGGTGAAGTAATCGATAATGATGATGACTCAAAAAAGGTAATTTTTAACGCTATTTATTCGTTCATCAAATTATAAAGGTAAAAGTAGAGTATAGCTCGTCATGGATTATTACGGCGATAAACTTCACAAACTAAGCTAAAAACAACGCCACGATTTAAAGTTATTTTTTGATAGCTTTATAATCGCGTTAAAACCACACATTATTACGAAGAACACTGATAAATTATGCGAAATATGAAATATTTTTCAGTACATCGCCTCTGTTTTCCATAATGGAAAACAGAGGCGATGTACTGAGTTTTTATCAGTGTTCTTCGTAATAATGTGTGGTTTTAACGCGATTATAAAGCTCTCAAAAAATAACTTTAAATCGTGGCGTTGTTTTTAGTTAAGTTTGTGAAGTTTATCGCCGTAATAATACATGACGAGCTATACTCTATAATTACCATTATAAATTACTTTTTTAAATGTTAGAAGCATTTCGTGGCTTATATTCAATGTATATTTGCTGTCTGTTAATAAAGTGACTTCTCTATTTTCTAGGGTAATTGTAGTATAAATGCCATTAATAGCAAAACAGCTTTGTAAGAAATTCAAAAACGAATAAGAAAGTGCCAAAGAATAGTCTATGAATGACCCGTAGCTGCGTCCTTCAGCTATAATAGATTTAATGCAAGTGATCAGCGTTAACTGGCCAGAGAAAGTAAAACATAATTAATAAGATAAGCGGCTAGGAAAAAAAGACTGTCAGAACAACAACTTGGACTTAATACCAAACCGGTTGGGCAGCTCGAATCAATGTCTTAATCCGAGACGTTTGTTGAGCCCACTTATTGTTGATACAATCTACTTGAACTTCGATAGTTTAATTGCAAAACAGATTTTTTTTGATAAATAATTCTTAGCTATGAAGAATAATGATCACAAAAATTTCGCCATTTTTAATCAATCATTAAGCCAAGCCAACTTTGGTTTCATCTTGTCTATCGATGTCTAATAATTTCGTGTTTTCTGATTTGTTTCAGTTTCAAAATGCCAATACTAATTGTCCAGTTGAACCAACCTCAGCGAGCTCCTCCCGAAATCAATTACTTGCGACATCTTGCATAGAGGAACGATCCGTTAAAACAGAAACTTTAAAGCGTGAAAGTGTCGATGTAATTGAGCTGGAAAACGGTGTGTTTCGTGAACCTAATTTTGTATGCAGCGTTTGTTGTCATATATTTACATCATCAATCTTACTGCATCAACATGTGACTCTTCATGGTCAATCCAGTTTTGATGGGAAAAGGAGGTTTGTGAAATTAAACAGTTAACAGAAAAAACGTTTGAACGTTATTTAGAAACACTGCTGTCGTATCGTTAGAATATGCACTAAATTTGAATCGTTCAAAAAATGTACATTCACCTAAATTTTGTAACATACGACCCGGGATTCACCTAAAACCGAATGTTTTGTCTTCTGCTTATTCATTTAATCGTAATTTTGTTTTCAAAGAAAGCTTACTTTGAGTGTATAAATAGACAATGTTATAATATCGCAGACCAAAGATACCAAGTTTGTTTAATTTGTTGACTGAATACTTAACAATCATTCGCTTAAGCAATTCGATATAGCTTAGAGCATGTCGTATTTCAATATGATTTTTGTATACCATAGCTGTTTGTTATCTCTACAGTTCATTATTAAAATGGAGCATACAAAGTTAATCTAGCAGCTTCTTTCTATTTTTGCTTTATCTGTTTTCATGTCAATTATAAGTGAGATGTTGGAAATGGATGTCAAAATTGAACCGGAGGATAAATTACTGTCATCAAGTTACTCATGTGATAACGATAGTTACCAAAATAATGTGAGTGACATCTGGAAAGAGGATCATTCGATTGACATCAAATACGAGGCACTCTCCTCAGATCACGAAAAAGTAATAAACGATGAAAGTCAACACAAGTCTAAAAAGGTATACTTTAAAATCAATTACTGGTAGATCACCTCGTAGCTTAACTCTTAGATTAGTATTGGATCCAAAAAGATCTTTTTGTGTATGGTTACCAAATACACATGAATTGATTATTTGGCGTTAATTCGCTTGAGCAAAGCTCATTTTATTTCGATGTCACATGCAAAGAATTTAAGATTCTCCTATAGATCTATTATCAATATAAGAGAAGGTGTATTTTTCTTTATTTTTAACTCATGCCATTAACCCTTCCCTTACTATGCAAAAAAAGCACAAGCACCTGAGCTGTGTAGTCGTTACACATCAGGCAAACGGGAGTGAATCATGACAATTATATGTAGTACTGCTGTAGTAGTGTTATATTATTGTCATGATTCTCTCCCGTTTGCCTGATGTGTAACGTATACACAGCTCAGGAGCTTGTGATTTTTTGGCATGGTAAAGGAAGGGTTAAGAAGGCTCCAATCTTTAGACACGTGTAGCGAAATACCTTACCCGTAAACAGCATTAGGTTTTTTTTTTAATAATTCAACAATTTTCATTCAGAATAACAAAATTAGTTACAATGAATGCAATTCAACGCAATCATTCTTTAATACAGTGTATAAATAGAATTATACGCTTCATTCAAATAAACAAGATTCTAGTGAATTGCCAAACAATTATTTGTGTATACTTTTGATAATGTGAGAGTCGTTGCCAAGAATTTAGTGGTGTGGCTACAATAAGTATAGCTTCGTTTATATCTTATAAAAAAATAACTTGAGATAATCCGTTTATTGTTTTTTCTATACTGTTACAGACACATCAAGTAACACTTGAAGACGCATCTGGAAGTGAGTCTTTTGAATGTGACCAATGCAATTTTATAGCTGCCGGTTCGTATCTCTTCAAAAAGCATAAAATGACGCACAAAAAACCTTCTATATGTGACCAATGTAACTTTAAAGCTGGCAGTCGTTTCCTTTTACAAAAACATAAAATGTCGCACAATGAAAAAAACTCTTTCAAATGTGGTCAATGCATTTTTAAAGCTTCCAGTTCTTATCTCATAAAAAAGCATAAACTGTCACACATTGATGAAAAACCTTTCAAATGTGACCAATGCAGCTTTGAAGCTGTCAGTAGTTACCACTTGACAAAACATAAAGTGTCACACGCTCAGCAAATTTCTTTTCGGTGTGACCAATGCAGCTTTGAAGCTGCCAGTTCTTATCTTTTCCGAAAGCATAGAAAGTCGCATATTGATGACAAGTCTTTCAAATGTGACCAATGCATTTTTGAAGCTGTCAGTGATTACCTCTTGAAAAAACATAAAATGTCACACACCGAAGAAAACTCTTTTAAATGTGACCAATGTACCTTTCAAGCTGCCAGTTTATATCTCTTAAAAAAGCATCAAGTGTCGCACACTGAAGAAAAACCTTTCCAATGTGACCAATGCAGTTATAAAACTGTGTTTGCTTATCTCTTAAAATCGCATCAAGTTTCTCACACTAAAATTAAGCCATTCGAATGTGACCAATGCGATCATAAAGCTGCCCAACTCAGCGACCTCAAAAGACATAAAATGGTACATGCCGGAGAAAAGTCTTTCAAATGTGACCAATGCAGTTATATAGGTGTCCGGGCTGATTACTTAAAAAAGCATAAACGGTCGCACTTAAAAGTGAAGCATTTCGAATGTGACCGATGCAATTACAAAACTACCCAACTTCGTAATTTAAAAATGCATAAAAGTCGCGAACAAAAGAAAAAGCATTTTTCATCTCAACTATGCAGTTATTAAACTGTCCACCCTAGCAACCTTATAAATAAAAAAATATAATAAAAATAAGCTCTTATTTCAGTGTACTAAAAAGTTCAAAATAATTCCGATATCCATTCCCTCAAAATTATTCCCTCGTCTGAGCAACACCCTGACCACATAACACTCTTCAACACAGTAAGTCGGATCGTTGACTCCAGAGAATTGGGAAACAAACCATCTCTCACATTCTACTATCGCTAGTAGTCGACAGTAGATTAGAGTTATTAATTTCGGAATAATTGTCTCATATGACTAAAAGTAAAGCGCGCGGCTAAAATATTTATCTCAAACTTAATGTTCAATATAATTTCAAATAAATTAAAGGCGGACAAAAATAAATATTTAAAGCTTAATGTACAATATAATATCAAGTTAATTTAAAGTGAGCGAAAATACTTATCTAACACTAAATGTACAATATTATATCAAATAAGTATAAAACGGATAAAAGTATGTATCTAAAACTGAATCTACAATATAATATCAAGTAAATTTAAGACGGGCAAAAATATTTATCTAACACTTAATGTACAATATAATATCAAATAAATTTAAGCCTAGCGAAAATATGTATCTCAAACTTAATGAAAAATATAATTTCAAATAAATTAAAGCTGGACGAAAATATTAATCTACAACCAATGTTCCCTTTGCAAAACAGATAACTGTTTAATCGACACATGTCACCGCATTTTTAATGTTCAATCGACAGTTAAAGATTCGATATCCTGCACTTATATTCCATAACACTATCGTTTTAAATCATAATCTTATAATAGAAATATAGTGCTTTAATATTAAATTGTATTAAGACCGATTAATGCTTTCACAAAGGCGTGAGATCATTTTAAAACTGCTGACGTTTGCGTTAAATTTTGACATTTCACAAATCCCGACAGCAGGGTCACGTCTTGGCGACTAACAGAGCAAGTGAGGAAAAAGCTTATAATAAAAACACCACAAGCTCTTGAGAAAAGATTTTTAAATGTAACCATGACAACCCGATCCGAAAAAACAACAAATTAACTACCTATTCAAGAAAGAAACTTCTAACATATGACCAGTTAATTGAAAATAAATTGATGAAGCTCTACGAGAACCAATATCAACATACAGATTGTATTACACTGAAAATTTATTTGTTTTTTTTATTTAACAACTGCCTTTTCCTTGTGCCCTTAAAATATACATATACATTCATGTTTTCAGAAGACAAGTTCTATAATGTGCAATTTCATAACCCTTTAAAATATATTATTAAGCTTATAACGATGAAAAGCGGCTTTACTGTCATACATGCGAATTAAATCTGCTATTCTCGGGATTAATAACAAACGAATAATGATATTTCGGAAGTGAAAGTATTTGGTAAATAAATTTTACTTCTGAAAGTTACGTTATCCAACATCTATTCAATTATGAGAAAATGTTATTGCACCTTAATAAATCTAAAGTATATGTGCTGTGGTCTACAATATATTGATGTCCCTAAAGCATCTATGCCTTTGTTGGTTAATTGCACTGTTTACAACAAAACAAGATGTATTGATTTCTATCATTTTTCATTTTTTTTTAATACATTCTATCCAATCATGATGATCACTTTATATATCTTCCATATAATTCATTTTATTTTAATATAATAAGCGTAAGTCTGTTTTTTGAATCATTGTGCTTTCATACAAATTTCAGTCAAAACTTTGTAGCACTGGCGGTTTCTGTAAATTTCAGATGGACAAGGTTATAATAGAAGTTAAGTTATTTCTAATTAACCCTGAAGGAATATTTTTAACAATATTTTATTAATAGTTATATCATGCCAGTACCATTGCCCACATCTTTTTTGGTGCAGCTGTCCACATAGAACCTTGTAGCACTTGGCTCGCGAATTACCATTAAAACTGCCATTTTTGGATTTAAAAGTAATCCAATAATGATACTTTAAAAGTGAAGGTATTGTTCATAGCATTTTTTCTTTCAAATGTTACTTTTCTCAGGATAGATATTATTGTAATTAAGTTTTTAGATAATGCGTTTATGCCTTCCACTATCTTTTGAAAGTATATATGCTATTGTCAGTCAACTAAACTGCTTACAACAAAACAAGATAAATAAATTAATGCTTACATTAAGCCAATCAAAAATAATTAAATTAAAGCTTGTGTTCAAAAATTTAAAAAATAAACGAAATTTATTTGCTTGATCATGGCTTAAAATGTATTAAGTTCAAGCTTTATTCGTACAGTGACAATGAAATATCTTATTTTTTAACTGCAGGTTATTCGGAGAATACTAAAAATATTTGATTTTAATGTAAATGAACAGTTAATCATATATTTTCTTATAGATTAAAAAAAACAGTTTATAATGTAATAGGGCCGATATTCATGATTATATTAAAAGGGAATATGCATAAAAGTATTTTTTATTGATAATTCACATACAGTTATAATTTGATTGATTTACATTTATTATACACTCACTTGACATATTCAAAAAATATCAATATAAAATTTTCATTGAAACATGAGATTCAAATGATAAAGTTCTCAAAGCTGAAAGAAAATTCATCTAATCATTGTAATTTTCAGTACAAATTAAAAAAAACAATATTATATTCACTATTAATATGATAATATTAATCGTCGATAATGTCCGTTTGTCCGAATGAGTGTCTGTAAGGTGTCCCCGATTTCACACCTTCCAGTCTCCACTTTTTTAATCATACTAAATTCTATATATTAACTCTCGCGGCTCGGAGACTAGAAAAATACTTAGCAGGCGATGGGGGTCTTTTTTGACCCCAGTGGTTTCCTCATTATTGGCCTTATTCTTATGAATTTCAAAAAAAAAAATAGTCTACGGGCTTTAAAATATCTCTCTGCATCTTTCCTCATAATTTTTTTTATAAAAATCTGTGGTTTTTTTAATAAATAATCATATTTTAAGTTGCGCGTAAAAAAGACGTCATGTCAGCACACATATGAATTGACTACTGAAGAGTGTCTCAGCGTTCCAAATTATCATACGAACAATCGTTATCGCGGGCGCTAATCAGCTGATAAGCGTTATCGCGTATTTATATAAACTACAAAAGGTCCAAAAAACTATGATATAAGAATACCTTAATTATAAACATTGTATCACCCATATTAAAATAGATATTTATGAAAATGTTGGTATTGGGGTCGCATTTCTTGAGCTTAGAAACGGAAAAGTTAATAGTCGATAAAATAATCACTCGCTTTTCACTTTTCACAAATGTGTGCGTACTGATGTCCTCGAGTCTTTTTCTTCTTCTACGAAATGTATTTGTTTGCGTACTTGAAAGTTAATAGTGAATGAAATAAAATTTAATTATATAAAATAAATTAAAATTAAATAAAATAAAATAAATTAAAATTAAATTAATCTAAATAAAATTAAACACAATGCAACAAAAATCTCACGTGCTCACAGCTAGTATGATATTAATAGTGAATAGACTTTTATGCATTTGTTTTTATTGAAGGCATGTTTCATCATACATACATACTATGACTTGTCCATGCAAAGATGATCATTTTTTAAAGACAAAACTAAATTTTTCATATGGATCGGGACCAGTTTTGGTATTCAGGTTCATCACCAACCAACTGCCGACTGAAATACGCAGACGGTTTTAAAGAGCTCTTTCATTTTTCTCAATTAATTTCACAAAACTTAATTGCCATCAAAAAGAACTCTTTGACGGTACTTTTAAAGCGGCGGTATGTTATATGTGTTTAGCGACAATAACGGACCGATTAAAGATTGAATTGGTCACCTTCGGAAGGTTTTTTTTCAGTGTGTAAGCTGTGTTGTACCCTAATAATAAGAAAAGAGACATTAAAGTAGCCTTTTCAGGGGAAAGACATTTATGCATTTTAAAAGTATTCGAAAACGAATTTTTATTCTTGCATTAGTCAATAATGTTTTTTAACCAATAAAAGAGAACTAGCTGCAAGCCCGTTGCCCAGCAACGTGAGATTTTTGTTGCATTTTAAAGTAGTCAGAAAATTCACTGGCGTGAAAAACAAATTACAAACCTATTTATTGAATAAGCCAGAAATTCAGATAGTAAAAGAAATATATATCGGGGCATATATCGACAGCCCTGCCCTGCAGTATTTAAATTGTAATTTATTTAATTTTTGGAATAATGCTTAAATTTGCTAACAATCATTTTTCGGAGTAGCAGAAATTTCGTAAATTATTTAATTTTTGCAATAATTTTTAAGTTTGCCAACAACCATTTTTCGTAGTAGCAGAAGCTTCGTAAATTATTTAATTTTTGGTGTGATGTTCATGTTTGCTAACAATCATTTTTGTAATAGCATAAATTTCGTAAAATATTTAATTTTTGGTGTGATGTTCATGTTTGCTAACAATCATTTTTCGTAGTAGCAGAAATTACGTAAATTATTGGATTTTTGGAATAATGTTCATGTTTGCTAACAATCATTTTTCGTAATAGCATAAATTTCGTAAAATATTTAATTTTTGGTGTGATGTACATGTTTGCTAACAATCATTTTTCGTAGTAGCAGAAATTACGTAAATTATTTAATATTTTGAATAATGTTCAAGTTTGCTAACAATTATTTTCATAAATCGACCTCGGCGCATATATCGACAGCCCTGCAGTTTTTAAATTGTAAATTATTTAATATTTGGAATAATGCTCAAGTTTGCTAACCATTTTTCGTAGTAACAAAAATTTTGTAAATTATTGAAATTTTGGGATAATGTTTAAGTTTGCTAACAACCATTTTTCGTAGTAGCAAAAATTTCGTAAATTATTGAATTTTTGGAATAATGTTCAAGTTTGCTAACAACCATTTTTCGTAGAAGCAGAAATTTCGTAAATTATTTAATATTTGGAATAATGTTCAAGTTTGCTAACAATCATTTTTTGTAGTATATATATTTTATTCAACTAATTTTCAAATACGCTAACAAATACATTTCGTAGAAGAAGAAAAAGACTCAAGGACATCAGTACGCACACATTTGTGAAAAGTGAAAAGCGAGTGATTATTTTATCGACTATTAATATATAGATTTTGTATGAATAAAAAAGTGGATACTGGAAGGTGTGAAATCGGGTCGGACAGACGGACGCACGGACGTACGGACCTTATCGGCTATTAATATATAGATAAGCAGCTTGATATATTTATAGGAAGCATTTAGGATAGGAAGTTCTCACATTGCATTGGTCACACATGAAAGGCTTTTCTCCTGTAGATGACATTCTATGGCAGTTTAATGCACTGGAATAGACAGTTGTAAAGTGGGATTTGGCACATTTGAAAGGTTGTTCTGTGCTTTATTTAATGCAATTTTAAAGTTACTAAAACCATATGCTTTATAATTGCATTGGTCACTTTTTAAAGCCTTTTCTACACTCTGTAACATTTTAAGCTTTCTGAATAAAAATAGCGAGTAGCATCAAAGTGGCAATGGTCACATTTGAAAGGCTCGTCTCTTGTGTGTATCGCTTTGAGCGATTTCAATGCACAAACAAGGGCAGAATAATAATTGCATTAGTGAAATTTTAAACGTTTTTCTGCTGTGTGTGACATTTTTTTTATTTTTATACACTGGAAAAAACGGTTTTGAATTTGCATTGGTTCCATTCAAAAGGTTTCTCGACTATGTGATATTTTATGAACTTTCAAGCTAAAAGAGTAGGCAGTTTTAAAATAGCATTGGTCACATTTGAAAGGCTTTTCTCCGGTGTGTAACGTTTTATGCCTTTTTAAGTTAGCAGAAACAGCAGTTTCATAACTGCATTGGTCACATTTGAAAGGCTTTTCTCCAGTATGTGACATTTTATGCGTTTTTATGCAACCATATTTCACAGATTTATAACTGCATTGGTCACATTTAAAAGGCTTTTCTCGCCTGTGTGATATTTTATGGGTTATCAAGCAACGAGAGTGGGCAGTTTTAAAATTGCATTGGTCACATTTGAAAGGCTTTTCTCCGGTATGTAACATTGTATGCCTTTTTAAGTTACCAAAATCGGCACATCTAAAACTGCATTGGTCACATTTGAAAGGCTTTTCTCCAGTGTGTGACATCTTATGCCTTTTTAAGTTACCAGACTCAGCACATCTAAAACTACATTGGTCACATTTGAAAGGCTTTTCACCAGTATGTGACATTATATGCCTTTTTAAGTGACTAGAATCTGCTGATCTAAAACTGCATTGGTCACATTTGAAAGGCTTTTCTCCAGTGTGTAACATTCGATGCGTTTTTAAGTGACCAGATATAGCAGTTCTATAGCTGCATTGGTCACATTTAAAAGGCTTTTCTCCAACGTGTGACATTTTATGCGTTTTTAAGTTACAAGACAAAGCGGTTCTAAAACTGCATTGGTCACATTTATAAGGCTTTTCTCCAGTGTGTGTCATTTTATGCACTCTTGATTGACAAGATCGATTAGATTTATAGCTGCATTGGTCACATTTAAACGGCTTTTCTACTGTGTTTGACTTTGTATGTAGTTTTAATTGACCAGAATAAACAGTTTTATTTAAGCATTGTTCATACTCGAATCTCTTTTTTCCAGAATGTAGTAATTTTTCTGTCTGTAAGCAAAAACAATATTTTTAATCATATTTGTCTGATACAATGCCATTTTTTTAAATGGATAAGTTGCGCAAAATAAGACTAAGAGATTTTATAAGAATTATTTTTATTGGTTATTGATTTGATAAAACAAATCAGAACGAGTCCTTCTATTACCATTACATTAATACATCAATGACTCTAATGAGATCACTATTTCTCCGTTTTATCATTATTTTTAAAAGGGAATGCGAGCAAGGCAAGTTCGGTTATGGTATATCAGGACTTTATTATTATTTCTGTTTGAATATATGTACAATACATTATTTGGGCGCTTTAAAGTTCTAAGCTCAAAATTTTGTCGTTTACATTTGACGGCTTGTAAATATTTATTGAATTACACGTATAAAAATAAATATCTTAATTTTTTTTGAATATAACCCTGACAATCCACTTTTCATGCCAGAAATTAGAAATACCTTTTTTGGCTGTTGATAGTTTTCATGTTCAATTATTTGATCGTGGAGTTCGAGTGCCTCGTGTTTGATGTCAATTGAATGATCCTCATTCAAAATGTCATTGATATTATTTTGATGACTACCTCTATCAGTAGAATCTTGATAAGAGGATGACAGTAACTCATGATTCGGTTCAATTTTGATATCCGTTTTAATCTTCTCACTTAATTATTACATGAAAACAAAAACAAAAAGTTGAATATCAGCCTTCAGTTTTTCTACTTGTTAATCACTTTAACGATCTTATAAATATATTTCTCAGCTAACAAAAGTTAAATTTAGTTAAACTTTCGAACGCAAATCAAAAAATCATATTTTATAATGTTGAAAAGATTTGATAAGGCATTAACGTAAATTAAATTGTTTTGGTGAATGATTGTCAAGTATTCCGTTAAAACTTCTAACAAACTTAGTCTTACTGGTTTTCGATATATTATGACGCTGTCTTTGTATACATTAAATGTGACACTTTAAAAATAATAATCAAGTTTATTTATCTGATATAATCATTCACTCTCTGGAAAAGAATATATTTAACAGAAAATAAGCAAATGTTAGTTGCGTCAAACTCGGCTATGGACAATTTTTGAATCCATTCGCTGTTGATACCGAAAACATTTAATTTAACATTTGATAACAGTATTTACAAAAATGAATTTCATTAAATTTGAATCGTTCAAACTATGTACATTCTCACAAATTTTGTCATTAACGACCCGGGTTTCGCCTTTCGGCATCTTCAGGCATTCAAGTGCACGGATGAACTTGAACTGACGCTTAGTAAATGCTTAGTCAGTTCAAGTTCATCCGTGCACTTGAATGCCTGAAGATGCCGAAAGGCGAAACCCGGGTCGTTAATGACAAAATTTGTGAGAATGTACATAGTTTGAACGATTCAAATTTAATATTGAAATTCCACCAAGCACCTTCAGTCGAAATCTTAAATTATATGAATTTCATTGTTAGAAAATAAACCTTTTTTATTAAAGACTACGTTTTTAACCAATATCAAACACTCTATGAACTCAGAGGTATATATTATCAATGTTTGTTAAAAGAAAAATATATTCAAAATATCTAGTATGTGATATTAATTGAAACTTCAAGAGCAAATTGATCCCATGTGAAGTGTTCATTTGAATTCTATAACAACAGAAATTCTATATAATAAACTGCTCTTTTTCATTGATATTTTAACAAACCTATTTTTGCCTTTGAATCTTAATTTTCTATGGAGATTCGCATGTTTTCGAAGTAAATGTGACGACGGAAATATATCGAAACAAACGCTGCATATAAAACTTTGCCTATAAAACGACATATTTTTCAGTTTTATTACAGCTTCAACTTTACGCTGTAAAATTTCTGTTTTGATGCACTTCTCGTTTTTATAAGCCGTAGAAACTAGTTGATTCTGAGACAAGCTCGTCGAATTTAGTTTACTAGTTATTGGACAGTTAATACTGGCACTTCGAAACTGTAAAAAAAAACACGATATTAATAACAAATATCATTCCATCATTAATTAGGTTGGCAACTTCTGCGGGTAATTCGGACAATTGATAAGTATATTTCATGCTAATGTGTGTTTTGGTCTCAACGTTAAATTTGCGATTTGTAATTTTATCGAAATAATTATGATAACCTTTGTTAACTGGTGTTGATCTTGGTCGTTGATTGTTTTTTCGTGATTCGTCAATGGCTCGTGTTTGATGTCAATGGAATATTCTTCATTTATTTTAATACGATAAGAGTTCTCTAAAGTATTTGATGACACTGAGTCATCGTCCGGTTTTATTGAGAAATCGCTTTCAAGCTTCCCTCTGAAATGATACGCAAATAACTAAAAAGTCTTTATATTGAAAAAAAAACATTTACAGTGAAATCTATGGCATAGCACGAAGTTGAGACAAGATTTCATTTCTGCTACGGCAACATTAGTTATTGAATAATGAAAAGCTAACAAACCTGTTTTTCCCATCATAATTTAATTTAGAATGCCCAATGACATGCTGCTTTAGTATGTTTGATGATGGGAATAGATCAAAACAAATACTACACACGAAATTTTGTCCATTAAAAACAGCATTTTCTATCATAATAATGGCGACCGTTTTCTGCTGTAATATTTCCTTAATAATGATTTGTTCACAAATAGTTGCTTCCAATTGATTTTGATGAGAATTCATCGACGGTGATTCAGTGTGAACCGCAGAGTTGACACTAGTTGTTTGAAACTAAAAACAAAACGTAAAACACATTTTTTTTATGCAAAAAAACATTCCTTAAAAATATAAATGTGCAAAAAAACTCTGAAATTACCAAGAAATAAAAAAACCATAAACAACGCTGATTACTTGCGATAAATGTTTCAAAGTATACGACTTGTAATCTAAGTCTACGACGACAATCCTTTATCTGAGTGTTCTGAATAATATCAAAGTATTGAGGCGAAGTAGTGAAAAATATTTAATATTTCGCATAATTTATGAGTGATCTTCGTAAAAATGTGTGATTTTAACGCGATTATCAAAGCTTCAATAAATATTTTAAATCGTGGCGGTGTTTTTAGCTTAATTTGTGAAGTTTTTCGCCGAAACAGTCCATTAAGCTTAAACACACAATTACCCGCATAATTTATCAGTGTTCATCCTATTAATTTTTGATTTTAACGCCATTATCAAGCCCTCAAATAATAATTTTTAATCATGGCGTTGTTTAAAGGTAATCTTTTACATTACAGCCGAAAACTCACTGACGTTTAATTCAACATGGCCGTTGCATCAGTGCTACCAACGCAAAAACATGCGTCACATTAATTATTATTGTTATTATAATTCTTTATTTTACATATCTAAAAAGGTGATTGTCTTAAATAAGCGTCAGAAATACCCCAAAAACACGGAGAGCGAAACGAATTCCTAAACATAAATTCGTCCAAACAGGACACGAATCAATCCTACTTGTTCCGAATTGACGTTTCAGCTTTCCTTTCGCACGCATCCACATATTTTCCACGTTTTGCATATGCAATTCATTATCGTTTGGATCTACAAAGTTGTCTTGGTGGATAGCAAGCGAATGAGTGTATGTTACACCCGCAATACGTTGAATATTTCCGTACGCTGCCCACCCGTCGGAAGTGATATGTGTACTAGGCAGTATATGTCGGAATATTTTTTCTGCCAAAGTTCTAGCAGATCAGTCTGCCACTCCAATGAGAAAGCATTTTCCATCTTGGTACATTCAAAACTAACGACATTTATGTTTCAATAAATAATGAAATTATAATAACAATAATAATTGTTTTTTTTTTTATGCTAATCGTTAAGAACGTCGCATTTGACATTAAGTCGAAATTGGCCTTTGTGACAGTGGCGCCAACACAGACATGAAAAAAACAGAAATTGTTCGTAAATTAATTATACAAATCTAATAAACGTTATGATCTCTGATTACTGTCATAATAAATGAGATTTCGCTGCAAAATCGGTAATATTCGGTAATATTGGAAGCTATGTGAAACTACTTAGAAAAGGGAGAGGTCCTGCCGCCCGGGGCGATCTTTGAATTTGGCGCCCCCGATATGTCCTCTAATTATTTTTTTAAATTACTTCAACTATTTATAAACTATGAATGTGGAGTTTCACCACAGGTGGCTTAATTTTTTTTATGTATGGAAATAATTTCTCACAAAATATTGTTTTTATTTTTGAAAATGCCGCCGCCAAAAATGTGCGATGCGGGCCGGGCACCCGGCTTGCTACGCTACTGACTACTTATACATCTTTTTAAAGATAAGGTTGAATATACATTTGTTTGTTTCATTTATTCTGAAAGTAATCAGAGATCATAACGTTTCTACGATTTGTATAATTAATTCAAGAAATGAATTCACAAACGATTACTGTTTTTTTTGTCAGTGTTGGCGTCACTGACACAAAGGCCATTTTAGATAACACGTCAAATGCTTCACGACGTCGTTCTTAAAGATAATCTTCGACTCTAGTGTAAAAGATTACCGTTTTAAGCTTAGTTGTGAAGTATTTCGCCGAAATAATCCATGAGATTCTAAATGACATATTAACCAAAAATAGCGTTTGAAATTACCTTTTGAGAGTCATCTTCATTATCGATTAATTCGTCGTGACTCACCGGCGCCTCGTATTCGATCTTAACGGAACATTCCTCTTTCCAGAAGTCATTCATATTAGTCTGTAGATTTTCGCCGCTGTCGGGTATGTCCGAAGACGGCAATTCATATTCCGGTTCCTTTTTGATATCCATTATAACCTTTTTTCACTTACCGAGTTGATAACTGAGATAGTAAAAATCACGTTGAAATCATAGACTACGCTGCAAGCAGTGTTACCATAGACTACAATGGCTATTTTTTATTAATCTCTTTCCGCATAGACAATAAAATTTATCGTTATCAAATGGGTAGAATATTTAAAATACTCTCGTGATTTTTATGCTGTTTTCTGTATTAAGTCGATTGAAATGAATGACAATTTCTCTTTTTTCTCGTTTAACCTAAAACTAAAAATATATCAAAAAAAGATTTTTTTTTTAATATAAGCTTTTTTTAAAGTGCACTTAAAAGATAAAAATAAATTTGATACCTATTGAATCAACAAAATTCTTTCATCTGATTTTTGAAGAATTGTTTCGTATGATTAAAATTGAGCGGCTAAAAATCCTTCAATTTTATATGAGTAATCTTCATAATAATGAGTGTATTATTAAATTTGAATCGTTCAAACTATGTACATTCTCACAGATTTTGTCACTAACGACGAATGTGTATTATTGTTGTCATTAAACCCGCAAACATAGATTCTAAATCATGGCGTTGCTTTAAGCTTCTTAGAATTTTTTTTGTGGAAATAATCACGGCCTACTAAAACTTATCTAAAATAGTTAGTTGAAAGCACTTTATGTAATCAATTGTTTTTACAAAATTCATTTGTATTTAACTAAAATAAAACCTATTATATTTGCTACGTAGAATACAAATAACATTTATAATATTATATTTTCAGTCGTGGGGAGGTTACTACTAAAAACATATACATAAATAATATTTCATTTAAGCACGAGAAACAAAGTAAAAAATAAGCCAGAAATTTGACCATCTGCATAAAACGTAAGATCTCTTATATTAAAAACAAGCCAGAATTGGACTGTAGGACCCAGATGTAAAAAAATATTTACAATCAAAGCCAACGCCGGTTATGAACATTGGAAAAGCGAAATACAGCTTTCCCGTAAATCATCTATCGAAGAATATGAAATTTCGATCAGTACACTTAAGCAGTGCTTCCCAACCTTTTTCGTTCCACGGCCCCCTAAATTAAAAAAAAATAACCCGCTGCCCTCCTCAATTGTCTCCGTAACTCGTTTTTTTAGCTCACCGACGAATTTGAAATCCTCGATTTACTATACTTTTCCCCTGGAATTCAATTTTTCGATCCCGCATTTCCACGACAGCCCCCTTAAGAAATTCCGCAGCCCCCAATATGGGAAGCACCGATTTGACAGGCTTAAATATAAAGATATTTGTACTTTCTACTGAATTTCGCGGCCCACAGGTCGGGAAGCACTGCACCAAAGTAAACTACCTTAGTATTTTTATAAAAATTTTCAGTTCTCCATATTGACGAAACACAAATAAAATGGATGTTGAATGTATTTTTAGCCGTAAGTTTCGTCTCTTCCAATCATTTTTTATTTGAGTTATATACTGTTTTCTATATTTTTGAATCTAGCCATACATCGATACGTTTGTCTTTGCAAATACGAATAAAATAATTATAATTATTGTCTATGGCAATACCATGTTATATTATAAAGTGTGTATGTCTATTTCTACCGACTTGAGCTAAATTCTCTTAAAATGGATATCAAAAAAGAACCAGACGATGAAATTCTGTCACTTAACACATCTGAGAACACTCATGACCACGATAACCTTCAGAACAATGTGAATCTTATCTGGAATGAAAAACAGTCGAATGAAATCAAAGTCGAGACACTCGTGAAGCAGGAAGACATTGTTGACGACAAAGATCATCACGAGGGCAACAAGGTAATATTAAACATTATTAAGTCGCTCAGTTGTTTTAAAATCATATAAATACATCGTTATTGTTATGACGTGGTTAACAGGTGCAGAATTTATTTGAGGTTATGACCGTTAGTTTGTTTTAAAAGTTAAATTTAGGAATACCAATATGAAAAAAATCTACTTCAGTGATTAATGCGTTACGGAAGATTCAGCGTAATGCTACGTTTGCCGTGGGCGAAGTCACTGCGAACACTATTAGAACGCGATTTGAAGCTACTCAGAATGTCAATCAAACTGATCGCTGCGTGCTTCTTGTCGCGTAAGTCACTATAGCGGCGGAGACCGTTTGATATTTTCGTGCTTCACCGAGTCTCTTTGATTTCGTTTACGCAAGACATACTGTCATTTGGAAACCGCTTAGGTCGAGGAAAACTTTATTTTCGATAAACATTTAATGTGTGAACTATATTCACAGTTATATCCTGATATATAACATATTTTTCTTAGCCATTTCTTTTTGTTTCAGTTTCAAACTACCTTTGCCAATTCTGATGATCCCATTGAACCACTGGCGACAACTTCTTCTCAAACTGATTTATCTTCTATGACTTATATAAACGACCAGCATACTATTAAAAAGGATTTTTTTCTGCAAGAAGTTAACGTTGTAATAATGCTTAACGATGGTGTCTTCTACAAACGAAACTTTGTATGCAGTGTTTGTTATTACATATTCCCATCATCACACTTGCTTAAGCAGCATGTTACTAGCCATGCCATATTTACATTTGATGAGGAAAACAGGTTTGTAAAATTAAGTAAAAAGTCACGTAAATCGCTCAAAAGCGTGTGTGATTTGATACTATTGCTATTGTGTAACATATTTTTAATAAAGTTAAATGAACGCCTTTTTTAGAGCAGGACAAAAGATATGATCTATTTTGTTGTATTTTCACCTTTTTATGAAGTTGTTCTCAATTCAATGAATTCCATTTATCTGTGACAGTCTTTTTTAATATGATGAATGCAGATTGACATTTTGCATAACACTGCGTTTGAAAATACGGTAAAGAGCTTTTTAAATGATACCAAATGCATCATACGTATTATCATTTTTTCAGCAGAAAGACTTAAGCCAGAATTTCGCTGGATTTTCTCTCAAAATGGCTAGTGTTCAATTATTTAAAATACATGATTCATTTTAATAATTGCTTTTATTCAAAATTTTCATGAATGGATGACATGATTTATTGCAAAGCAAAAGAATCCCAATGTTGACCAACTTCTATGCCTTTTATGCCTATTCTTTGTAAAACAGTTTGAGACCCGAGACTTCTGTATTGCAGTATAAAATATTTTTGTTCGAATGCAAGGTGGCGTGTTATTAATTCCGATCATTTAAAAAGGGCATAAAAAGGCTTAATATTAATATTTTTTGTATTCTGTTTTCATGTAACAATTAAGTGAGAGGGCTAAAGTGGAAATCAAAATTGAACCGCAACACGAATCACTGTCATCAAAAAACTCTCACACTAGCGATGTTCACCAAAATAATGTGAACGACATTTTTATTGAGGATTATTCGATTGATATCAAATTGGAACCCCTTGAAGTGCGCGGAAATAAAATTCAACATGAGAATGATGATTCTAGAAAGGTATACTTAATTATTAATTATTTGCTGAACAGGCATTTGTAGATCCCAAGAAGATGGTTTTATAAATATATCTGTGCTGTTTTATTTTTTGTTTCTTACCATCAAAATCGAGGTACCGCCTGAAATAAAGTGGAACTTTATTCTTACATATTTTGACTTACCAACAGGCTTTTTGAAAAATCTTTTTCAATAAATTAAAAACCAAACAGAAATAAAGACAAAACTGTCACTTCAATGTCAATCAATGGTGTATTTATCAGACGATTTTTTAAAGAGTGTGAGTATAGATTTGTACACATTACATTGTCTTCATAAGAAATTGCTGATAATCAATAAACTTCCCTACGAGAATCAAGTTCGCTTATTAATAAAATAACGTATTTCTTTATTCATAAAACATTGCTATTATAGAACATCTTGATATCTCTTAATAAAACAAAAAGAAAGCGAATTGTATACTGTTGTTTTTTTACTTACAGAAAAATTCAATGCATTTTCGAAAAAATATTGTAAAAATTAATCAATGCAATTCTCAACCTTCCGGCTCTAATCACATTAAAACGCATAAAATGTCACACACTGGAGAAAAGCCTTTCAAATGTGATCAATGCAGTTTTAATGCAACTCAGTCTAGTCACCTAAAAAGGCATAAAATGTGTCACACTGGAGAAAAGCCTTTTGAATGTGATAAATGCAGCTTTAAAACTGCTGCGTCTGGTCACTTAAAAACGCATAAAATGTCACACACTGGAGAAAAGCCTTTCAAATGTGACCAATGCAGTTATGAAGCTTCTCGTTCTCATCACTTAAAAACTCATAAATTGTCACACACTGGAGAAAAGACTTTAAAATGTGACCAATGCAGTTATAGATATGCCAAGACTGATGACTATAAAAAGCATAAAAATTCACACACTGGAGAAAAACCTTTTAAATGCAACCTATGCAATTATGAAACGACTCAATATGGTTACCTAAAAATGCATAAAAAATCGCACACTAGAGAAAAGCTTTTTAAATGTGACCAATGCATTTATGAAACTACTCTGCCTGGTAACTTAAAAAGGCATAAAATGATGCACACAGGAGAAAAACCTTTCTTGTGTGACCAATGCAATTATAAAACTAACCATCCCTCTGCATTAAAAACGCATAAAATGTCACACACCGGAGAAAAGCCCTTCAAGTGTGACCAATGCAGTTATAAAGCTTCTCGTTCTTTTCAATTAAAAACTCATAAAATGTCACACACTGGAGAAAAACCTTTTAAGTGTGACCAATGCAATTTTAAAACTACTCTGTCTGGTAACTTAAAAATGCATAAAAAAAAGTCACACTAAAGAAAAACCTTTTAAATTTGACAACTGCAATTTTAAAACTGCTTATTCATCTAGTTTAAAAACGCTTTAAATGTCACGCACTAGAGTAAAGCCTTTTGAATGTGACCAATGCAATTATAAAACTCGCCAAGATAGTAAATTAAATAAACAAAACAATTCTCACATAGAAAAAAACCTACTTAATTTTACCAATAAAGCTGCTCTTTCTATTAAATTTGAAACTTGTAGTGTCACACGAAGGAAAAAGCTTCCAAATGAAACAAATCAAAGGAGTTCTTAGTTCCAAGCATTTCTATAGAAAGAAACAGCAAATCATGAGTGGTCCGTTGAATCTCAGTCCCTAATTAAAATTGTCAAACGGCTTTACTTCGATCGACTCTCAATACCGTGAATTCGATAAATTTACACGTGTTTGTGACTCTTTCGTAGTATGTATATATAAATAGTGGATAGTGTTGAAAATAGTCACAAATAATCGAAAATCGCTTTCCACTTTTTTATGTCCCAGAATCCTTTTTTTTCTTTTGCTTTTTCCGAAAGATATTTCTGTATGTGGATATTTGAAGCCATCTATTTTTATTTCACATTCAAAAAATACCAGCCGCTGTTTGGAGTCGAACGCGGCACTTCATACACTTTCACTTTATATCAGTCGAGCGCTTTACCTCCTGAGGTACGTCAAGTTCCACTGGAGTCGAAAATAATATTTCATGTATATTTTCTTAACCATATCCGCTCCCAGTGTGGAGTTTATGGACTCCTTATGGAGTTTATCTCAACAGATGTGTTGCTACGAGAACTGCTTGTTACTCAGTTGCTCAACCTCTCTTTTTCCAAAGAGAGTAGGAATAGAAGGATAGGGCTTGGACAGGACTAGTGGTTAGCTCATCGCTCTCTATACGCCCCGTTCATAGGATAGGATGGGTGGGAGGGGGGAATTAATCACATCACATACACCCATGTCTTCGAACAGAAATTCATAAATCGATTGAAAAATCAATTTATAAAACTTAACAAACTAGGATTCGACCTCGTGACCTCCGTAGCCGAAGCCAACGACGTTGACCACTCGACCACACAGGCGGCTATGTTTATTTAACATTTGAATTATTCTAATAATTCCAAAATATGAATACTGCAAAGCTGTCGGATAGTATTATAGTACACGTTAAGCAACTATAATATTTTCCATACTTTAACAATGTCATGGGTCTGATATTTTTGGACATTTTAAATACATTTTCATAATTTTTGCATATATTACGAATATTTTAATTCTGATACGGATATTTTAAGGAATTGCATTTCGATACAATTTGCAATTAATTTTGATTGTTTGGCATATTAAAATTGCATTTGTTTTCCAACTTTTTTCGAACACTTTCCTAAGTTTTCCTACATCATACATTCTTTTTTATAGCAAAATTATTAGGGAAGACACGCCCCCGATTGTCTTGATACTTTTTGTCATCCTTCATGTGACCCAGTTTCCCAAAATTTAAAGAAACGACACTTCTCTTTGTCTTGAGGATTTTTGTCATCCTATATGTGACACATTTTTTTTAACATTAAAAGAGTCGACACTTCTTACTGACTGCCTTGATGACTTTTGTCGTGCTTTTCGTGACCCGGTTTCTCAACATTTTATGAGTCACCCCGCCGTCTGTCTTGATGATTTTTGTCATCCTATATATGACGCAGTTTTTCAACATTTTAAGAGCCAGCACTCCGCCGTCTGTCTTGAGGATTTTTGTCACCTGGATGTTGTGATATCTCTCTCTGCTATGGGAAGCTATTTTCATACAATATTTTGTTTCTTACATAACTCGACTTTGGTTAACATTTTCATAATCTTACTTCAGGTTTCTTTTAAAATATATTCTCGACTATCGGCAACTCTATTCATTATCAGACGTGCTAGATAAAACATAAAAATCATTGGAAACATGAGATCCCACACCATCATACGGTATTACATTGCATCATTCATCAAGAAGCGCTTTGTGCGCAGACATTTCTAGAATAAATTTGTAAAGTAATGGAATTGGTGATTACGATTATCATCTCCATTTTAGCTAAAGCTCTTAATCATCGCCAAGTGAAAGATTGTTTAGTTGAAATGGAGAGTGAAAACTCAGTTCTTAACATATTTTTTTTAAAATTCTCAAATCTAAAATTCGTAAATATTTTTATTTTCCGAAATCTTGAACTGCTTCCCCGACACAGTTTTACTTTTTCAGAAGAAACCTTGTTAATCCAAGGCGTCGTATTATTAATGATTCATAAGTGTAAAATTTTCATACATAATTTTATTTATAAAGAAAACAATGTTTAAAATATGGAGTTCTTTGTTGCTTTAGATAATGTCAAATTTATTCGATAGTGTACAAATACATTTAAATTATAAAGTATTGGTAAATAAATCTTTTATTATCCACCCAACAAATCATGTAAAGCGATCATTATATGGTTTATCTTAGTAAGAAAACTTTCTTTCAGTCAGTTTGATTTGTAAAGCTATGCACATGCTTTAATTACGAGATCAACATTCTTATAAAAAATCAGCTCGAGAAGAAGCTACACAATTTATTTCAAAATAAGAATTGAAAATACTAAGACATAAACCTTATTATTGACTTATAATCAGCAAGCAAATCTTGTATAGAAACCTAATACGCAAACAAATATCAGAGATTGTACGTTCTTAATTGAAAAGAGACGTGTATCGCCCTCTAATGAAAGGCCCACTAAGAAAGATCAGTTCTCCAGTGTGCAACTGGAGACAAGCCTTAAAAATGAGACCAGTCATTGACTTGAGAGTAAAGTTGCAAACAGTTTAATAGAAAAAGTGTTAAATCATGAATTCCGTTGAATCTAAGATTATACTTTTCTGATGGTTGTACGTAGATCGCCCCTTAATTTTATGTTTGTTTGAAAGATTTCTTTTATGAAGATTTTGTTATGCGTTGGTGTTATTTACTTTTGATTTACGCTGCAGTAATTTTTGTTATCTGTGGGGAAGAGTAGATTTTTTCGTTTTAAAATTTATCGAAAAATATATAGTTTTAATTTTTTATTTACCATGGCAATTTATTATATAGATTACCGCTTGCATTAGTAATATTTTTCTTTTCATTGTATAAACATGTGCATTTCTGTATTTTTTTCATTTACGTGTGGGTATGTTGTATTTTTATTTAATCATGTAATACAATGGCACTTTGGTTTAAGCATTCAACTTTTTCTTTCATTTTATTACCCAATTTTTCTGTTACTAATATAAAATATTTTTTTTGTGAATAACCTTAAACAACAGCTACAATCAGAATCCATGATATATTATGTATGTTTTATGTTCTTTTCTGGCATTATCCGGACCGCGATTATCCAGATTTTCGGTTATGCGTATTGCTCAATATATGTAAACAATTTTTTACGAATTTTCTGATTTTAACGTGGCGAATTGCTTCCACCGTTGTTTACGTACGTGATGAAATCCATAATTTTTTTTCGATGATTTGCGTTGTTTGAAATCACAGAACCTCAGATGCTTAAAAAAGATCTTTCGGTTTGTTATGACCACCTGAAAAATGCCTAGATGAATGAATTTTTAAAAGTAAAAAAATATCAAAACTCCATAAATAAAAGAGGAAAACATTATTATAACTAGAAAATGAATTCATCATCTTGCACATCTATAGAATGTTTAAAATAAATCGATGAATTGCTTACATTAAAATTTATGATACTTGAATTTTTTTATATATGTCATGCTTGGGAAAATCATGAAACAATTTTGTTAAAAGATTAAGTCGCACACTAGAAGAGACATTGTGGAAGCAATAGCACACATTTTAGTGAACAAAAGTGTAACTCAGGATAACTTATATGTCTTAAAAGTATATATTCGCAATTAAGCAGCTTAAAAAAACAGCTAACTGTTTTAAGCGAAAATCAATAATTGAATTTTTTAATAAAAGATAAATTAGAACTGAGGAGTTATGTAAAATGAATGTATGACAAATAATACTAAATCATACTGCATGTCCATAACTTTCCCTGTCATTAATGTTTTTTTTCGATTATCCGGATTTTTCCTTATCCGGACTACCTTCATCCCCAATAAGTCCGGATAATCGAGGTTCTACTGTATTTATCTGTGAAACAAATAATTCGTTTTTGAATTTATGATAATGAAAATTCACCAAGTAAATGATAATTTAATTAAAAACAGTAAAATTTATTGAAAGGAATTAAGATGTGTTGCCTCAAAATTATTATTTGACTTACTGATATTAATTGACTTAAACTATTTTTTTAAAAAAAAGCGTTCGACTGACCTTAAAAACGGGTTTTAAGTATCGTTTATTATTTGTGAAAAATTAAAATTATTGTTATTACATACTTTCGTTTCAATTTCAATTTCATCACTGTCAACGTTCCAGCCGACTCGTATGAAAGAAACCAAGTTTTCATTTTTATGGCATGGCTTGTAACTATATGAGTCGGCAGTTTGTCAAGTAAAAAGAGCCAAATTATCATGGAAATAGGATATCATATGCACCAGAAAGCCGCATGTAGTTAATATATATTAATATGTATAAGTATATGAATTTTAAGGGACAAAAATGTCTCTCTGTTTGATTTTTTTTTATTTTTGATCTTTTCGTAACGGATCAGACAATTCCGAAGACCATTCATATTTTGAATGAACGCATATAACTCGGTCCATTATTGATCAGATTTACCATTTTCAGTAACTATTTTTCTTTTCTTTTTAAATATAGCTGAAGCCATTTAGAAGCTATAGGCTGAGTCGTAAAATTTTTAATAAAACACAATCTGAAAAAATCAGGGCTGTGGAGTCGGAGTCGTGAAAAGTGAACGTCTTTTTTAAATAGTGCCTTTCATCGAGGAATCGTGATTGTATGTTTTTTTTAATACTTTTATGTTTTTTTTTTTCTATTTCAAAAGGTGTTGAATCTAATAAATATGAGTCTAATTTTTTAACCATATTCAATATATTTTAAACGTTATATTATACTCTATATAGAATATTATACCTTCGGTGCCTATACCGAATTTTAAAATACTTTCAAATTATGTTCATCCGTGCAACTGAACGTCTGAAGATGCTGAAAGGCGAAACCTGGGTCGCTCGTCAAAATTTGTCTGAATGTACATAATTGAGATTGAATATTTTTTTTCAGATAAGACAAAAAATATTACGTAGGTATATAAGTTAAAATTAATTTTTTTAAAAAAAAATCCTGGTGTCGTCTTTTTTTTACACGACTCTACAGACCTGAAAAAAACGTTGAAATAGCTAGAATCAATTTATAATCAACTAGAAAACAACTATAATTATATCTTTTGTACCAAATAAAATTGAAATAAAAATAAGTTATTATTCTATATATTTTTTATTAAAAAAACTGTTGACATAACAAACAATATCGCACTTATTGTTGATTCTATATACTAAAATATAACAAAAAACGTTGAACAGCTTAGTTAGGGTGACCAAAATTTGAATATGTCAAAGGAGGACACTGGTAAAAATGGATATATAAAAAAAATAGTTTAGTAAGGTTCTTTATTGATCATATCGCCAATTTATTACAATATTAATGATGTTTCTTTACCAAAAAAACAGCTTCAATTTTAAAAAGTAGTTAAACTTAGATAAAAACTAAAGCATATTAGATTTATTTATTGATAGTGACACAGATTTTTTTTATACATTTAAAGGTTATTTTATGGTTTTTACTATCATCATTGCTACTCTTTCCTATCAATTCTATCTGCTAATTATTTGTACACTTTGTCTATGAGTTTGGATAATTCAATAAATTCACCATTTTTAACAGATGACCTGCTAAGCGTTTTATAAGTTGTTTTTAGCACAGTTTTAATATTATGCATTATTAAAACTTGTTTCCAGGTATCATTGATCCTTAGTTCTTCTCTGCGAGCCACACAATGTTCTTCAGTTAAGTATTATAGTTCATGTAATATTTCAAAATAGCTTCAACTCCAATTTCTTTCCGATGATCACTGAACTTTTATCTCATGTGAGCATGACCATTTTCTTTTGTCTATCAATTAATCCTTTTATTAGATCGCAACTAGATTGTTTGCGATCAACCATTTCAATTCCATCCTTTTGGTCTTTGAGTGTTTCCGTTATCATTTTGAAAATCCTGCATTTTGAAATATTTCAATTTTGTAACTGTATCCCAGTGCACTGTTTTTTACCTCTATTCAATCCACTTCTTGCCGGATGTAAAGTTTCCTTACACATTTGCTTCGGAGCAAATGATGCATTTGACACAATCATTTGCTTGTAGATAAACAAATAAATAACTAATGCGAATGCATTAAAGACGATATTTATGTTAAAACGACTTTTAAAACGGGATTTCTTCTTAATGATCGCATTTGAAATGTCACTACTTATTTTTGGTAGATCAGTTTTAAAATATAAATGTATTTTTTTAAATATTTATGCAAGCACTTGTATTATTCAATCGACTTACGATAAATAAATTAAAATGTTTTTAGATTACATTGTTCCTATTGTAAAGGTTGTCCAATGTGGGTGCAATAAAATGTTTGTTAATTATTCAGAACGAGCAGTTTTACAATTGTATTAGTCACATTGAGAAAAAGACTTTTTAATAGTGTGTTAACTTTCAAGTGTTTCAAATGCATCAGAATTGACCATTCAAATATTGCAGTGTTATCATTTTTAATGAATTTCTCCAGTGTGGGACATTTTATGCTTTTTTAAGCCAGAGGGATAAGCAGTTTCGTAATTGCATTGGTCACACTTGAAAGGCTTTTCTCCTGTGTGGGACATTTTATGCAGTTTTAATTGAACAGATTGAACCGATGTATAGTTGCATTGGTCACATTTAAAAGGCTTTTCTCCCGTGTGTGTCATTTTATGCGTTTTTAGTGAACTGGAACACACAGTGCTATAATTGCACTGGTCACATTTGAAAGGCTTGTCTCCAGTGTGTGCCATTTTGTGTATTTTTAAGTGAGCAGAACGAGAAGCTTTATAACTGCATTGGTCACATTCAAATGGTTTTTCTCCAGTGTGTGAGATTTTATGCCTTTTTAAATTAGAATAGCGGGTTGTTTTAAAGTTGCATACGTCACATTCAAAAGGTTTTTCTCCAGTGTGTATGATTTTATGTACTTTTAAGGCTTGAAAAAACGCAGTTTTGAAGTTGCATTGGTCGCATTTAAAAGGTTTTTCTCCAGTGTGTGACATCATATGCCGTTTTAATTGTACAGATTGAACTGATTTATAATTGCATTGGTCACATTTAAAAGGCTTTTCTCCGGTGTGCAACATTTTATGCATCTTTAAGTGACTAGATACAGCAGTTCTATAACTGCATTGGTCACAATTCAGAGGCTTTTCACCTGTGTGCGACATTGTATGCGTTTTCAAATTACCAGACAGGGTAGTTTTATAATTGCAAAGATCACATTTAATAGGTTTTTCTCCAGTGTGTGACATTTTATGTTTTTTCAGGTTACCTGAATAAGCAGTTTTGTAAGTGCATATTTCACAATCGAAACTCTTTTTTCCAGAATGCAGTAATGTTTCTTTCTGTTAGCAAAAGTAAAAATTTAAATAATATTTGTGTAATTCAATGTTTTCTTTCGCTTTTTATCTAAAATAGACAAGGTGCTCAGAAATAGCATTGTCACATATGAACATTTTTTATATAACTCTAATATAACTGACGAACATTGAAAATTTGCTTAAATTTATTTGATTTTAACAAATCATAACTTATATTTTATGAACTATTATTGGTAATCTAATATATGTTATATGCTCGTCTTTATGTTTAAGGTTCGACATTTGATCATTTACAATTGGCGACTATTAGTATCTATAACTGTTTTTTTTTTGGACAATAAATAAGAGCTCGGAATACCTTTTTAGACTGGTGATGATTTTCACGTTCGGTTATTTTTTCGTGAACTTCGGCTGCATCGTATTCAATGTCAATTGAATGATTCTCATTACATATGTCATTTATATTACTTTGGTGACAATCGCTATCACGAGAGTCTTGATGAGAGGATGACAGTAACTCTTGCTTTGCTTCTATTTTGATATCCGTGTTGAGCTTCTCCCTTAAATGTTTCAAGAAAACAAAAATAACGTATCAATTATCAGCCTAAAGTTCTCCTTCTTGTGCTTTGCTTTAACGATAAGATCAAATATTTTGTTGAAGTCTCAAAAGTTAAAAGATAGTAATGGTTTCGAACACAAATACAGAATCATTTCATAATGACAAAAAAGATTTTATAGTGCAATATAAAAGGCTTTTGTTATCAAAGTGTTTTAGGAGGTTTAATATGACGACGTATATTTTTCAGATACTATAATAACTCTCGAGGAAAGAATATATAAAAAAATACATAAGCAAGTGTCAGCGGCGTCAAACACGGCTATTTTGAATCAACTCGTTAATACAAATTTAAGAGTTGTGGCAGTTGCGTTACGCCAAAAATGAATCATCCTTATTTAATTACTCATTTAACATAAAAGATAATTTTTATTGTGAAAATAAAACAAAAAACGTTCTTACGTGCCGGTTACAAATCCGTCCATTAGTGACGTTGAATTAGTGTTTCAACAATGTTCGGCAGTCTATGAACATACTTAAGTATATTATACTTAATAATAAAAATAATAAAACATTTTTAGTACTTTTTCCACATAAAATTTATTAGATCAGGACCGGTTTCGCTCATCGCGAGCATTATCAACTGATAAGAAAAATACAAAAACAGTGATATTTATACAAATTTAAATTGAAATAAAAAGGTGTAAGTAAAATGTTTTATTATTTTTATTATAATGCCATTCCACCAAGTATTGACAGTGAACACCTTAAAAGTGATATATTATACTTGTTTATGTATTTTTAAAGAAAAATGATATTATTTCAGAATTTCAAAATTTAAATGGTTTGGTTTTTAAATATTATTTTTTAAACAAATTATAACTATTATGCCTATGCCTTCATCAAAACTAACTTCTACCGTAATGTACTAATGGAAGCATTTGCTGAACTAGTGAACGACCATAAATAAATAAATATTCTTTAAGCCTCAATAATTCTGTCTTTTTTCACAATGTTCAATCTGCGGCAGAGCACAGTTTCTCAACCGGGGGTCAAAGAGAAAAAATAATTTTAAGGGAGTCACGGCACATTTATGCGGGGCATGACAACAGGATTGACAACTCCCAGGTATTGAAAATCTAGCAGGGACATAAATATGTTTGAAATTTGCTAGAAACGTAAAAAAATCTTTACTGTTTTCGAAGTTGAGAAATAATAAAAAAAAATATGTGAGAAAATGCGTTAATCCCTGGGATTTTTTTGTTAAGAAGCTTTGTGGTAGAGGACAGTATTTATATCAATCCTAGAAGCGATTTAGGGTGACTCGGGGCTTGGAGTTTCCATGACTAGCCACATGTCGTTTCAGTAAGTGCGATGATGAGAATGTATCGAAACAGACACTGCATACAAAATTCTGTTCGTAGAGTAAACATTTTAAGAGCAATAGTTTAACTTACACTCCGTGCAGTAAAAAATCTTTTTTAACATGCAGTTCTTTTTCGTAAGACGTCGAACATAAATCAGTTTGAGACGTAATTATCGCTGGTGGTGCAATGAGAACAATAGAGTTGGTATTGGTAGTTGTAAACTGAAACAAAAAAAGTATTATTAAATTTATTTATCAAAGACTTGGGCCTCGGATAACAAGTTGTTGATTTAACACGGTTAATGAATTGTGGGATATTTTTCTATAACACGGTTTAAAAGGGTATTGAATGAATTTTGGAGGATCGTACATTAAACGAAGAAGAATTAGTCAAATTGTGAGTCGATGAACCAACTATAATAAATGACTCGAAAAGCAGTTGCAGCGAAGAAGCTGCATGTTTACATTAAAACAATAGACGACGGCTTGAGATTGACTAATAAATTAGTACATTCTGTAATAGAAAATGATCCTATAATGGCAATAGGTATAAAGTTCAATATAAATAACTAAGTATTTGGCCACTTCGTAAATCGCACAATCGCTTATTAGAGAATAAAAAATGTTTAAATCCAAAAATACTCCCGAGTCATCCGATGATGAAAACTCACAACCGATCTCGAAAAAGAGTCCTTCATATCGAATTGTAAGTGATAGCGATTATGTATTGAATTAATTTATTATTTAAAGCATAAAATATCAAAACTGTTTAATGAAAAAAAAATGATTTTAAGCATGAAAAATGTCAAGAAAAAAGGTGCAAGAACTCCATTCCACCACGTAGCACGTGGAGTCTAACAATCACCTCTTCTGGCTTCCATTCGGAATATGTGCACTCGACGACATCAATCTTTTCTACTTTTTTGAAACGGACGTCGTCGTAGAATTCTTTTTTGTACTTTTCCCAACTGCTTTCGTTTTCTTTCTTGATTTTCTGTGACTCCATAACGACAACCTACAAAAAATGTTATAATTATAATTAAAAAGTTAACGCGAAATAAAACCGATAAATTTTAAGCTAGTTCTTTATAATTTAGCTAAACATTTGTCGTATTGAGCTGCAAGGTCAGAAAGCATATACTTACTAACCGATTTACTCTACTTTGATAACAAAAACACCATATTAGACATTTTATTTTAAGATTTAACATTCGAAGACTACAAAAAATAAATAAACGGACTGTAGTATTTGTAGTTCGGATTCTAAACTTTAAACTCTAGGACGCAAAATTCGAAAATTTTGTTGTGGAAAAAGTCTATTAGAAAGTTTCGTTGAGTCTTTAAAATGAGTTAGATTGCATTATAAATAAAAGAAAACACTTAATATGAACCTTTTTTGATTTGAATACAAATGTATCTATCATAAGACATTCGTATAAGAAGAATTCAATGTTTTGTCAGAAATGTTTTTAAAAACATTACCGCGTTCAAGTAATCCACCATTATATTTCAACATACGTTTCCTTCTTTGCTGTTAACGTCTTCGTCAAATTCTTCCTGCTTCACATGTACGCCGAATCCATTGCCAGATGATTGACCTTCGCTAGAGATGTCTTCGTTTATCCCAGCATCGTTGTCTATCCCTGATGCACCGTGTGATGACAGCAATTCATCGTCTGGTTCTATCTTAATATCCATTCCGGAGTATTGACTCAATAATTGACGCGAAACACGTAGAAAATTATTATGTCAAATAATAGTTTGACCATAGACAATATTTTTTTATTGGCTTGTGTTCGATTATTTATAGAAACCTTATGTATAGGAACACTAAATTTTCTATTGAACAATAAATATTTCAATCGAAACTGTTGAAGCAGCCAAATATTACGGTTTATATTATATTATTTTTAGAGCTGTCAGATTTTTTGACATCAGTAAAACGAAAGCGGCTTTGTGTCAGTTAGATAATCACATTTTGCTGCTGTGAAAATAAACGCTTTACCCTTTTACGCATGCTCTCGATATACATTTTATTAACATCTCGCAAATATTTTTTTTTACTACAGTTTGTAAGAGAAATGCGTTTTTTGACCATTATGAATTTGAAAAAGTTATATCGTCAAAATACAACGGTAAAACTGCTGCATAGATTTTGCAAAACTGCAATATAATATTACAAACACTATATTGACCATATTTCTTTTGCTTTTTTTTTCGTTTTGATTTCTAGATCTTTTCATGGAAGACACATTTAAATTTAAATACCATGTTTTTACGCCAATAAGCTTAGTCACTTCGAATCATTTGTATTTTAATTACTATTTTTATAATTTTATTTCTCAGTTATCTATCAGTTATCATACATCGATTCATTTGTCTATAAAAAAAGCCGAGCAAGATATTTATAATTATTGTCTATGGTAATGTCATATTTCATAAAGCTTGTGCATTTATTTCTATTCACTATATCACAATAGTTTGGAAATGGATATCAAAATAGAACCAGACGATGAATTACTGTCAATTTATCCATCTGAGAACGCTCAAAACAGCGACAGTCGCCAAAACAATGTGAATGCTATCTTGAACGACAAAGAGTTGATTGACATCAAGGTCGAGACGCTCTCAAAGCAAGGAGTTGCTGACGAAGTAGATCATCACGAGACAAATAAGGTTATCTTAAACATTAAATAGTCATTCATCTGCTTAACAAATCATATAAACACATTGTTATGGTTATTACGTGGTCAATACGTGCAGCATTTATTTGAGGTTATGTCCGTTGATGTTTTTAAAAATAGAATATCAGCAAGACAATGTCGCTTAGTAGTTTGGTACTCTATGCAATTAAAGCAAATAAAAAAATACATGTATCACCCGGGAATACATATATTTTCAGATCAACAGGCTATAAGTGCCTTTGATTCTGCAGTCAATTTCTAAGCGATTATTACTCAATGTTCAACTGAAATAAATTATTGCATGTCTTGAATTATTGTCCTTTGATTGAATTACAGGCTCGTAAGAAAGGCATAGACAGGTGTCTTTTAAAAGGCTGCACCACGTTCAATTTGTTTTGCTCAGTCGGCTAGCACTGTCTTTATAAAAAAATGCAAGATGTATAGACAGTTTTAAACCTCGAAAAAGCCACATAAAACCTTCAAATGGGCCACGAGTTGGATATGACTGTATTAAAACTTAACGATTGCCATCTTTTGTGGTCTTTGGTAGTTGAGAGTCTCGGCTTTTAAGTTAAGGAAAAATTAATTTATCTTTTAGATTAAATCAATTTTTGTGGGTTTTTAATAGAGACTTATTTTTGTTCCAGTTTCAAACGACTAAAACCATGACTGACGATCTCATTGAACCGCCAGCGATAACTTCGTCTCAAACTGATCTACCATCTTCGAAGTCGTACATACACAAAGTGCATATTAAAAGGGAGTTTTTACTGCGGGAGGTGAACGTTGTAATAAATCTTAAAAACGGTGTTTTCCACAAGCGAAACTTTGTTTGCAGTGTTTGCTGTAATATATTCTCATCATCACACTCACTTGCACAGCATGTTACTAGCCATGTTCAATTGAAATTTGAAGAAAAAAGCAGGTGAGTAAAATTAGGCAATTAGCAGGTTGTTCAAAAGCGTTTCTGTGATTTGATACCATTGCTGTCATTTTATATTCAGTGTAAAGAGATATTTTTTTTACATTTTTGATAGCTAATTTGGTTAATGCATTCATCGGAGCTTCAAACTGAAATTAGCTTTTTGACGTATATTATGTGGATATTAAAAACTTACTTTACTGTTCACCTTTTTACGATGAATGTTTACCAAGTAAATGACAATTCAATCCACAACACATATATATGTTAAACAGTCAAATTTTATATATCACTTTTTCTTTGTTTTTATATTTTTATTTAGAGTAAAGCTTCGAACTAATGTCAATATTGAACTGGACGACGACTCAGTGTCAGCAAAAACACCAGATAACCATTTTAGAAGCAATATGGATGGCATCAAATTCGAAGCACTCGACACTCATCACCAGTCTATAAAAGTAAACGAAAACTATTTTTAATCATTTTATTGTTGTCAAGTTGTATTTCATTTCTTCTGTTTATGTTTATTGGATGACCTTAGGCCTGTCGAGTCCCATTTATATTTTCAAATGTATAATATCCATGCCATCATTTATTTTGTATCAGAAACCATAAAATTAAACGGCTAATCGAATTATATAGGGTAACGACCTCGCCGTGGAATTTTATTGTTTGTGACATTAATTATATACAATATATATTTTCCATTTGTTTTAACTTGAGAATATTTTAGAAAATAATGAATATATCAGCATAACACATTCATGTTAATAAGTATTTTTTTTATGTTGTGTCTAATTTTCATTTTCAGTTGCAAAGTAATAATGTCGACTCTTCAGTTCACACTGAATTACCTTCGATTAATTTGCTTCAAAATCAAAAACAATCAAAAGATAATGTACACGAACAAAACATAATTACAACAATATCACAGGAGAACATGGTCGCCATTGTTGTGATAGAAAATGCTGTGCTTAATGAGCGAAATTTCGTTTGTAATATTTGTTACGGCATATTCCCATCATCAAATACACTGAAGCAGCATCTCATCAGCCATGCTATAATAAAAATAGATGGGGAAAATTGGTTCGTTGCTTTTTTATTATTCGATAACCTATGTTGCCCTGGCAAAAATGAAATCCCTTCCAAACTTTGTGCTAAATTTCCAACGCAAAATTATTGTATACTACGTTAACGTATTTTATTCAAAATGCACACTTACACTTTTTTACAATTTGATTGTTCGAAAATCCTACTCTTGCAGCTCAGACATATATTTATTCGATCTTTAAAGTGAGTCACAAGAAGGTGATCTGGGGGCTTATATTAAACTTTTTATTTTTGTTTATATGTTACAATCAAGTGAGAAGCTTAAAACGGATATCAAAATAGAACCAGACCATGAATTACTGTCATCGTCCAATCAGGACTCTTGTCATATAGATAGTCACCAAAATAATATAAATGGCATATGGATCGAGGATCATCCAATTGACATCAAACACGAGGCACTGGAAGTTCACGAAAAAATAATTGAGCTTGAAAATCATCACCAGTCTAAAAAGGTATACCAAGTTCTTGTTTATTTTCCGAAAAAACAGTTGTTTGAATATGAACAAACGATTTGTCTATATTTTTCAAATATGTCAAACGTATATTTTTTACCCCTATTATATTTATTTGTCAAAAATGTGTATTTAAAACTACATACTAAACATTAAAACAGTAATAATAGTTCAAATTTGAGTCCTCGTCACCCCTAAATATTACAATGATAAACTATGAACAAACATGCTATCTTTCTCTTTTTAAAATTGAATAAAAATCGATTAAAATTGAGTTAAAAAAAGGAGTGACATTGTTCGTAGTTACTGCTGTAATAAACAATTGACTTTATTTGAGTATTCTGAATTGTTTTAAATTATTTTTGAGAAAATTTAACTGTTCTTAAAAATGTTTATTTGTGACAATACTATTTTTGAGCACCTTTTTCATTTTGAATATAAAAAAAACTGAATTAGTCAAATGTGATTGCAAAATATTTTTTGCTTACAGACGGAAACATTACATGCTGGAAAAAATAATTTTGATTACGAACAAGGCACTAAAAAAACTGTTTATCCTGGTCAATTTGAACTGCATAAGTCACACACCGGAGATCAAATTTTGACACGTGACAGAAAGAAGAAAAAAGCTGCCATTTCGCGAAACAAAGGACATCATAACACGTCACACACTGAAAAAGAGCCTTTTCAATGTGACCTATGCAGCTATAGAACTGCTAGGTCTGATAACCTAAAAATGCATAAAATGTCACACACTGGAGAAAAGCCTTTTAAATGTGACCAATGCAATTTTAAAGCTTCTCGTAATGGTCACTTAAAAAGGCATAAGCTGTCACACACTGGAGAAAAACCTTTTAAGTGTGACCTATGCAATTTTAAAACTCTTCGTTTTGATAACTTAAAGTCGCATGAAATGACACACACTGAGGAAAAGCCTTTCAAATGTGACCAATGCAGTTATAAATCTATTTCATCTATTCAATTGAAAAGGCATAAAATGTCACACACTGGAGAAAAGCCTTTTGAATGTGATCAATGCAGTTTTAGAACTGCCGTGTCTAGTAGTTTAAGATTGCATAAAATGTCACACACTGGAGAAAAGCCTTTTAAATGCGACCTATGCAATTATCAATCTGTTCAATCTGTTCAGTTAAAAACGCATAAAATGTCACACACTGAAGAAAAGCCTTTTGAATGTGATCAATGCAGTTTTAGAACTGCCGTGTCTAGTAGATTAAGAACGCATAAAATTACACACACCGAAGAAAAGCCTTTCGAATGTGATCAATGCAGTTTTAGAACTGCCGTGTCTAGTAGATTAAGAACGCATAAAATTACACACACCGAAGAAAAGCCTTTCGAATGTGATCAATGCAGTTTTAGAACTGCTGTGTCTGGTATCTTAAAAACGCATAAAATAACACACACTGAAAAAAAGCCTTTTAAATGTGAGCAATGCAATTTTAAAACTCGTCATTTTGGTTACTTAAAAAGGCATAAAATGACGCACACTGGAGAAAAACCATTAAATTGTGACCAATGCAGTTATAGAACTGCTTTTTCTAGTTCCTTAAAGAGGCATGAAATGCTACACACTGGAGAAAAGCCTTTTAAATGTGACCAATGCAGTTATAGAACTGCTTTGTCTGGTCACTTAAAAACGCATAAAATGTCTCACACTGGAGAAAAGCCTTTTAAATGTGACCAATGCAGTTATAAAACTGCTCGGTCTGGTAACTTAAAAACGCATAAAATGTCACACACTGCAGAAAAGCTTTTCAAATGTGACCAATGCAGTTATAGAACTGCTTGGTCTGGTGGCTTAAAAAGTCATAAAATGTTACACACTGGAGAAAAGCCTTTTAAATGTAACCAATGCAATTATAAAACTACTACCTCCGGTAACTTAACTAAACATAAAAAGTCACACACAAGATAATTCCTTTAAATGTGACCAATGCAGTCTGCAACAAATCTGCTCAATCTCGTTACTTTACAATGCAAAAAGATGCACAGTGGAGAAAAGTCTCCGAAATGAGACCAGTCATTGCATTCATAATTTTCAACAAGTGTTATAGAAAAAGTATCAAATCATGAGTTCTATTGAATCTCAGCTTATACTTTTCTGGCGGTTGTACGTAGATCGACCGTCAAATTCTGTTAATTCGATGAATATAACATGTATGTCTGAAAGATTTCTTTTATTAAAATATTGTGTTGCGTTGGTGTTATTACCTTCTGATTTACGCTGCCGTCCGTTAAAGTCCGTATGTATTTATTTAGATATGATGAATATCGTTGTCAGAAATACGATGTGGTGTAGAGCAGTGTTTCCTCTAAGCTGTGCGCGTGTGCGCGCGTACGCAAATTGCAGAATAAATTAATTGACGTTAAATAGATTTTTTTTAATATTATCATTTTTAACAATCGCCATTTTCGTTTAGTAGGTCTACATACCGTTATATGGCGCACGAACTTTTTAATTTCTGATGAAAGATGCACAGCCAATGTCTTTTGCGCAAATAACCTTCCGAAAATAAGAGGAAAAATTGCTGTTAAGTAGATTTTTCGAATTATTAGTTATCGAAAAATATATAAAATAAAAAATACAGTTTTATTGTTAATTTATTGTATTCGTAATATTGTTCTTTCCATGATATTAAACCTGTGTATTCCTGTTAGTGTGCGTATATGTAATGTGTACGTGTGCGTATGTTGTGTTTTTTTTTGACATGTAATACAATGGCACTTTGCTCTATGCATTCAACTTCTTTCATTTGATTACCCAATTTTTCTATCACTCATATAAAAAAATAATTGTGAATTACCTTAAACAATAGCAACAATCGGAATTAATTATATATTACTAGCAGGTACCCGTCAGGCGTTGCAATGCCACTCAAAGAAAGAAAGTGTTTGTATTTTAATTGTGTTTATTGAAATGCATGCTTTCTTTTTCTGTCCGTATTTACTTGCGGCCGATTGTCTATAGCACGACACACGCACCATCTACTGTGATTTATTTTTAATACGCTTACAGCCTTCGCGCAAGTTACATGAATGGTATGGCACACATTCATACATTGATTTTTATATAAAATAGCTATTGTAAGCTAATTTTATTATGCTTAAAACATTTGCTCAAGTATGAGGAAAAAGTTTCTCAATGTTTTATTGCAATCGGATGAACGGTGTGGCAACGCTTAAAATACAAACAAATGTTTTTGAGTTGAACTTTAATCGTTTTTATAAATAAGTCTTTCGAATAATAAAAAATAGCTAGCTGTAAGCCCGTTGACCTCAACGGGGGATGTTTGTTGCATTTTTAAGTAGTCAGAAAATTCACTGGCGGGAAAATTAAATAACAAACCTATTAAATAAATAAGCCAGAAATTCTCAAAGTAAAAGAAATATCTCTCGGTGCATATATTGACAGCCCTGCCCTGCAGAATTTAAATCGTATATAATATATACAACTAGCTGACCCAACGAACTTCGTACCGCCTCAGAATCAATAAGTGTTGTGTTAATTTGATAACTTGAAACATGATGACTACTGAGCCAACCTTTAGTTGTAAATTGTGCGGTGTTATGTCAGGCAGATCCAATGAGTTTGAAAATTCAGTTGATTAGTTGGTTGCTTCGACTTTGTTTGTTACACGGTCGATAGATTTGAAGGAATGCAGTGGACTAATGATTTGATTTATAATTGTGAAGTTTAAATGATCCGCACCTTTGTTGTTTGCTGCAAGAATTGCTCGTTCAATCAACCAACTGTGATTTTTGTGATTAGATGTTCGGGAACATATTGTTGATGAAGTCGTCTTTCGTTGAGACGAAATTGCAAAAAATCGGCGGAAACTAAATCAATCCGTTCGATTCGTCGACAGCAACACGGCCGTTACAAATAGTCTGCAATTTCTTCGAGAAATCTTCGGCAAATGGATCATTAAGCAATGCAACTCGCATGTTTTTCGTCAGCTTAAATTTCTTCACATAACGCCACAGCGTCGATGATTTGAGACAAGCGTTTATTTCATCGGCAGCGGCCAATCTTGGAATGACTGGTAGTGTTTGGCAGAAATCATCAGATAGTAGAATCATTACGCCTCTAAAAGATCTTCAGTCACTGCTTAGATCCTTATAGTTCAGTTGAGTGCTTCTAATGCGCGTTTGTGCGCCATTGTGCATTCATCCCAGTTGATGATTTTACTCGCTAACAAAACTTCGGCCATTGCTGAGTGTTTCGCAATATTGCATGTCGGTTTTCAGTCATTTGGAGATTTAACGGCAATTTCAACGCTGAATTAGCCGTACAACATGCTTCTATCAACGTAGCCGCTATCTCAGAAGAAGGAACTGCTACAGCAATTTCGGATCTCGCACGAACAGTGGCCAAAATCAATGACATGGGGAATGTCTTTCCAGTTCCACTGGGTGCATCGAGTAAAAATAAGCCATCATTTCCATCATCAATTGCATTCATTAACGTAACTTACACTACTTTCTGCTGTGGGTTCAACAGTGCTACATTCGTTCGAACTGATTGGTTCAATGCATTTCCATCATATTCACGTCCACGTTCCAATTCTTGATTGAAAGCATCGTTCATTCCACGATCTGGTGTTAGCATTCCTAACTTGACTAACAAACTGCCAGAAATAATAAGTTTTATTAAATGTTTTTTTAGTCAAAACAATTATTGCCAATGACTCCACTCAATCTCTTAACTTTTCCGTTTCTAAGCTCAAGAAATGCGACCCCAATACCAACATTTTCGTAAATATCTATTTTAATATGGGTGATACAATGTTTATAATTAAGGTATTCTTATATCATAGTTTTTTGGACCTTTTGTAGTTTATATAAATACGCGATAACGCTTATCAGCTGATTAGCGCCCGCGATAACGATTGTTCGTATGATAATTTGGAACGCTGAGACACTCTTCAGTAGTCAATTCATATGTGTGCTGACATGACGTCTTTTTTACGCGCAACTTAAAATATGATTATTTATTAAAAAACCACAGATTTTTATAAAAAAAATTATGAGGAAAGATGCAGAGAGATATTTTAAAGCCCGTAGACTATTTTTTTTTTTGAAATTCATAAGAATAAGGCCAATAATGAGGAAACCACTGGGGTCAAAAAAGACCCCCATCGCCTGCTAAGTATTTTTCTAGTCTCCGAGCCGCGAGAGAAGAATATGATTTATTTTTATAGCACGAATGACATGTTTTATGTTTTTTTTTGTAATCGCCATCTATTAAATATTTAAACGAATTTAAAATAACAATTCTATCTATAGAATAAATAATTTATTTATTTAAACAATCTTAATTTTATCAGCACTTCCCTTTACTATTACACTGAACTCCCCATTTACACGGTAGATACGCTCAACGCGATACCGAGTAAAGAAAAAGTGTAAACAAATATATTAAAATGTGTGGTAGATAGGTTTCCTTGCATAAAAATAAATTTAGGATATCAAAAAATAAAATTCATTATCGCTTATTGTATCTTAATGTTATTTAAAAATACTTTAGAAAAATCAAAGGTAACAAAAATTATTTACTATCACTATGAGACAATAGGCGAAGCCGTTTACGAACATTTTGTACGACATCTCTTGAGATATCCAGAAACTGTGTAATATTTCTGTCCAAATTTTTAAATGAATGGTCGATTTATTTCTCTTTTTTTGCACCGTGTTATTTCTAAATCGTGTAAAAACGGAGAAAAACATGACACTTTTATAATTATTTATAATGAAAGAAATTAAACTGTTTTTTTTTTAAGTTGAACTATCAAGTAATGTACAGTGGAACCCCCAATTACACTACCCCGAATTACGCGCCGGCTTGAAATATTCGCATTCCATTGCCGTTACTAAGAGACGGTCGTCTGTGCTTCGCATACAGTTTTTTTTGTAAAACTAAGGGAAATCTTAGTTTTGCGTTTTCCGCGGAAAAAAATCAAATCCCTTATTTTGTATGACATTCACACCCCCAATTACACGGTCCCGAATATAGTGTAAATGGGGGTTTTACTGTACTCGTTTTCATTTGCATTTATACTTATCAAAGAATCCTTAATATTAATGTTATATCTATTTTTAGCCATAAGTTTGTATTAAATTCAATATTATCAACAACTTGCTGACCCGACGAACTTCGTAACGCCTCAGAATCAATAAATGTTGTGTTAACTTGATAACTTGAAGCATCATGACTACCGAGTCAACCTTCAGTTGCGAATTTCGTGGTGGCAAGCCAGGCAGATCCAATACGTTTAAAAATTCAGTTGGATAATTGGTTGCTTCGTCTTCGTTTGTTACACGGTCGATAGATTTGAATGAATGCAGTAGATCAACGATTTGATTATGATTTGTGAAGTTTTAATGATCCACATCTTTGTTTTCTGCCGCGAGAATTGCTCGTTCACTCAATTAATTGTGATTAGATGTTTGGGATCATTTTGTTGAATGAAGTGAAATTGCAAAAATTTAGCGGAAACAAAATCAATCCATTCGATTCGTCGACAGGAACACGGCCGTTACCGATAGCCAGCAATTGCTTGGAGAAATCTTCGACAGATTGATCGTTTAGATGTGCATCTCAGTGGTTTGAAGGTTTAACGGCAAATTTAACTCTGAATAAGCTGTTCTGCATTCTTCTATCAACGAAGCCGCTATTTCAGAAGAAGAAACTGCTACTGCAATTTTATGTCTCGCACGGACAGTGATCATGATCAATGACATGGGGAATATCTTTCCAGTTCCACCGGGCGCATCGAGGAAATATAAGCCACCATTTTCATCATCAATTGCATTCATTAACGTATCGTACACTTCATTCTGTTGTGGGTTCAACAGTGGTACATTCGTTCAAACTGATTGGTTCAACGCATCTCGATCATATTCATGTACACGTTCCAATTCTCGATTGAAAGCGTCGTTCATTCCACGATCTGGCGTTGGCATTCCTAACTTGACTAACAAACTGCCGCACATGAGGTAACACATGTCTTCGATCTAAAGCAAAGCCTGGTTATGTGTATCTCTTCATTCACCTCGAGATCGGGATTCCCTGAACTGACACGAATTCACCATGTCATCCTTGTACTGGTTCCACAGTTCACGGGGATTTGATGGGAAGCATGTCAAAATAATAATATAAAATAATGTGCGTATCTGACTTGGAGATTCAGAAACAATTTCTTGAGCGATTGTCATGTCCCAATGAGTATCATTTTCAAGCAAATTGAGCTGTTGACATGCAAGTAGAAGCATATTGTCATCTAACCGTCAATTAATTTTACGAAACTTTGAAAAAAATGGGTGCGTGTACTAATGTACGCGCGTCGGAAGTTATACTTCTTTGGCATCATTAAAAACAATTTTTAATTGCATTTGTGTTACCTATCTTGAAAACTAGAATAGAAATTGAATAGTACTATACAAGTATAACTTCAATAATATTCTACAATATAAAACATATTTTCTATTAAAAATGTTAATTAAAAGTATATTTTTCGTTGTGTTTGTTCATTTCCTTTCAAATGTCAGAAACAAAGTATATCTACGCCATGTTTGATATTCCGTTCACTTTTCAAATAATATTCTGTTTGCGAAATCTATCGATTGTATATAACAGTACGATATAAATAATTTCATAATCAACGCCGTTTGTTACAGCCGTAACGTATAAGGTTTCGTACTCTTGATCTCACTTTTATTGCAGCTTGTATAAAACCGTAATGTATAAATTCGTTTTATCGCAATATTTTTCAGATCAGTTCCCGTATACTGTTTTATACTACTGAATACTCGAATACTGTCCAACTGGTGAATTTTGTGTGACGATGATGCGCGCGCATCTTAAAGTTTCACTCTCATCATTTTTGCGTAACGCGTCTAAGGAAGTATAACTTCAAAAAAATATGAATCGATTCTTTAAATAAAACGAACGAAGCCTTTGACGATACTTGTAAAGCGGCGGTATGTTATGTGTTAAGCGCCAATAACGGACCGATTTAAAATTGCACTGGTTACCTTCGAAAGGGTTCTATCCAGAGTGTAAGCTGTATTGTACCCAAATAAAAAGAGAAGAGAGACATTCAAGTAGATTCCTTAAAGTTTGTCATTTGATGCCATTACGATGATGTAATCGAAAACGAAATTTATTTTTGAATTAAGATATGCAGCTTAATGTATTTATTGGTTGCATTTAAAAGGCTTTCCTCCAGTGTGTGACTTTTGATGCCTTTTTAAATCACTAGGATAGGAAGTTTTATAAATGCATTGGTCACACATAAAAAGCTTTTAGCCTAAATGTCACATTTTAAGCGATTTGAATGCACTAGAATAGACAATTGTAAAGCGGCATATGTCTCAGTTGAAAGATTTTTTTGCTGTATGTGACATATAATGTAATCTCCATTCACTGGAAAAGATGGTTTTAAATTTGTACTGGTTCCATTTAAACGTTTTTTTCCGGTGTGACATGAAATTCATTATAAAGACACTGTAATACGCAGAAATTGCATTGGTGGAAGTTTTTCTCAAGTGTGTGACATTTTATGTTTTTTTAAGTTACCAGAATCGACATATCTTATACTGCATTGGTCACATTTGAAAGGCTTTTCTCCGGTATGTGACATTTTGTGCCTTTTTAAATTACCAGAATCAGCAGATCTAAAACTGCATTGGTCACATTTGAAAGGCTTTTCTCCGGTATGTGACATTTTGTGCCTTTTTAAGTTACCAGAATCGGCCGATCTAAAACTGCACTGGTCACATTTGAAAGGCTTTTCTCCGGTGTGTGACATTTTATGCTTCTTTAAGTTACCAGAATCGGCAAAACTAAAACTGCATTGGTCACAGTTGAAAGGTTTTTCTCCAGTGTGTGACATTTTATGCCTTTTTAAGTTACCAGACTCGGCAGATCTAAAACTGCATTGGTCACATTTGAAAGGTTTTTCTCTTGAGTGTGTCATTTTATGCCTTTTTAAGCTAGCAGACAGGGCAGTTCTAAAACTACATTCATCACATTCGAAAGGTTTTTCTCCAGTGTGTGACATTTTATGTTTTTTTAAGTTACCAGAATCGGCATATCTAAAACTGCATTGGTCACATTTAAAAGGCTTTTCTCCAGTATGTGACATTTTGTGCCTTTTTAAGTTACTAGAATCGGCTGATCTAAAACTGCATTGGTCACATTTGAAAGGCTTTTCTCGAGAGTGTGACATTTTATGCATTTTTAAGCTACCAGAATCAGCAGATCTAAAACTGCATTGGTCACATTTGAAAAGATTTTCTCCGGTATATGACTGTTTATGCAACTTTAATTGACTAGATTTAGTCGATTTATACTTGCATTGGTCAGTTTCAGAGTCAGTTTCCAAGTTCAAGTCTCCTGAAAAAACAGTTTTAATGGTGCATTGTTCATTCTTGAAACTCTTTTTTCCAGAATGTAGTAATCTTTCTGTCTGTAACAAAAAAAATATTTTAAATCATATTTGTCTTATGCTTTCTTTCGGTTTTTTTTTTAAATGTACTAAGTATTAAGTTTCTCAAAAATAGCATTTACACAAATAAACATTTTTAATGACTATTATCATTAAAGAAAAATGAAATTTTGTTATTGATTTGATAATTACGAATGAAAACAAATGCTGAGTAAAACAATCGTTTTTTAACTACAAAAATGACAACAATCTATACCATGAATGTTGATAGATTTACTAGTTTGCCATTTTAATGTCGTTTCAAAAAACGAATAATAGCAAGGCAAGTCAAGTGATTCTATTATAACAGGGTGCATGCGCCTCGAATTTAAAATTTGAATGAGAAACGAAAAATCAAACAGTATTGAACTATGATTGCTTTTTTAATATGGTTTTTGCACTTTTTTTTACTCGAAAATTTATTTAGATTTGGCGAAATGTATATATTTTTTTAATTACTCGTCTTAAAATTAAAATCTCAATTTATTTCAAATACAATTCGAAATATCCATTTATTTCCAGAAGTAAGAAATACCTTTTTCGGCCTGTGGTGATTTTCATGTTCAATTATTTTATCGTGAACTTCGAGTGCCTCGTGTTTGATGTCAATTGAATGATCCTCGATCCATATGTCATTCGTAGTATTTCTGTGACTTTCGATATGACAAGAGTTCTGATTAGACGACGACAATAATTCATGCCCTGGTTCTATTTTGATATCCGTTTCAAGCTTCTTACTAAATTGTTACATGAAAACAAAAATAAAAAGATAAAAATCAGCCCACAGTTTTCTTTCCTGTGATTTACTTTAAAGACGAAATAAATATATATTTTTAAACTCCCAAAAGTAAAAGATAGTAATTCGAAGAAACACAAATCAAAACTTGAAAGAAAATCATTTTGCATGGTGGTCAAAAGATCGGTTACAGTATTAACGTATCAAATTGTTTTGGTGAAAGCTTGTCAAGTTTTTTGTTAAGCCATCTGACAAACTTAGTCTAACTGGTTTTCGTTGAACAGTCTTTCTATACATAAAATGTGTCAATTTACAATGAAGTCACATGTATGTGACATAAACTTGACGACGAAAATATATCAAAACAAACGCTGCATCCAAATTTTGCATATAAAAGACACCACTTTCCAGCATTATTACAGCGTCAACGTTGCATTGTTAAATTTCAGTTTTGGTGTACTTTTTATTTTTATACCAGCTGATTCCAACACAAGCTCGATGAATTAGGTTTACTGGAAATGTATTTAATAAAGTTGAACAGTTGAAAATGATCGAAAAGTGGTGAAAATAATGCTTGAGGTACGAAGCTAAGCAGAGATTTATTTTATCGTTGCTATGGCAACAGGAAGTTTTAAATAATGATAATATGACGAACCTGTTTTTTACATTACATTTTAATTTGCCATCAAGAGTCACATGTTGCTCAAGTAAATGCGATGATGGGAATGTATTGTAACAAAAGCTACAAACAAAATTTCGCTCAAAAAATACAATATTTTTAAGCTGTATTACAACGTTCACCTCCTGCAGAGAAAATTCATTTTTAATATGAACTTGGTTTATGTCAGACGTTGAAGATAAATCAATTTGAGACGAAGTAATCGCTGGTGGTTTAATGGGATCTTTAGATTTCGTTTTGGTAGTTTGAGGCTGAAACAAAAAGTAAACAAAATGATCTCTATATCAATAGATTAAAATGTTTGTATTTTATAGGGATGATGATCCGGCCGCCATTTTTATTTTTATATTTTACGATATTTTTTTCTATTATTCACTGATATTTAGAAAGATAGTCGACCGCTGTTGCCATTTCAGCTTTCTTTTTTTTTCGCTGGCCATTTGGTTTTTTTCTTCTTCTATTACGAAAGAAAGTTTCAATTATTGCCAACTTTTCCTAGCCAAGAGTGATTCAGTAGACAAAGAGTTGGACAAATGAGAACAACTCTCAAGAAGCGTAACCAAAGCCAACGGCGTTGACTACTTGACTATATATTAAGTATTAGACATGGTTGAAAGCTTGATATGTCGATTTTAATACCTGATCTGGAGTTTTTTTGACATAAGAACACTCTCCAACGTCAAAATGTTCCACTTTTACAGGAAACCTATCTTCAATAACATTATTTTTAAAGTTTTGGAATTCAGTATCGTCTTTTTTCTTAATGTTTTTGTAGTATTGCAAAATGTCCTGTGAAAATAAAAATATTAAAATAAATTCAGTATAAACTCTTTTTACTTGTGAGAGCGAAGATTGGAATAGTGTGATGATGAAAGTATTTATGCATAAAGGTCGCATTATTTGATACTTAAAAATTATTTGGATAAATTATCTCCCCTATACATAAAATAAAACTAAATTCACTGAATTAAATTGATCTTCTGTTAGTTTTAGTAATTTAGCTCTCGTCAGAAATGATTTGAATCAAGCGCGTTATTAAATATAGATTCGAAAAAATTGTTTATAATACCAACAATACGGCTTTAGACCTCAAAAAATCACTAAATGCTCTGAGCAGTACAATATATAATTCATATTTGTTTTCAATGCGAAGAAAATGGATTCCTTATAAAGGTATCTCCGTAGAGATTTTTAAAAGAACTGCTTGTTAGTCAGTTGCTCAATCTCTCTTTTTTAAAAAGTAAGGATGTTGGGGCAGATGGCGCAACGGTTGGCGTCGTGGGCTTTCGTGCCGTACCTCACGGGTACGATTATCATCATTTTTCGATTTCTATTCGAAAGCATGGGTGTTTGTGATATCTACAAATTTCCTTTCACCCTTCCGATTCTTTAGTAGTGTGGCGAACCTAGAGCGATTATTCCACAACTAGTCTTGTCCTAATCTCTTTCTTCTATACCTTCTACTCTCTCTGAAAAAAAGAGGTTGAGCGACTGAGTAACAAACAGTTATCGTAGAAAAGTCGAGATACCTCAATAAGGAGGCAATATGCTCCAAACTGGCAGCGGACATAGGTAAAAACGATAGACAAATAATTAGATGGGCAAGTTTAAGAATAGTGGTTAATAAATCGCTCTCGCTTTGCCCTGTTGTTTAAGATTAAAGAGTAGAAAGGACCGACGCCTGCGAACCGAAATCGATCTAGTAGATCTAATTTTAGCTCCGATAATCCTTTTTTTACTTTTTCTGGTGATCACGAAATAAAAAATATTTTCAAACGTATCATAGCATAAAACAAAGTAAATAAAAATAAAAAAAAATATTTTGTTTGGACATTAAAAAATCAAGAAAAAGTTGCCCGAACGCTGTTCCACCGTGATACGTGGCGTGCTGAACAATTACCTTTTCTGGTTTCCCTTCAGCATATGAACACTCGTCGACATCAATATTTTCTACTTTGACGAAACGGACTTCGTCGTAGTATTCCTTTTTGTACTTCTCCCAACTGTCTTTGTTTTCTTTCTTTATTTTCTGCGACTCCATAACGACAGCCTACAAAAAATATTGTACTTATAGTTGAAAAGTTAACGCAAACTAATACCGATAATTCTTTAGAATTAAGCATATTATTTGTTGTATTGAGTAAGCCTATAGCTATTCACCGATTTATTTAACTTCAACAACAAAGAACCATCAAATTTTACAATTAAAATAACAAGAAACTATGTTATATATTACTTATATATATTATTAACTTGTACATATGCTTGAACATTCGAATACCACAAAAAAAAGCCAACGGGCCGCAGATTGTGCATTGCGGATAAACACCACTAATTTCAAACTCTACGATGAAATCTAATATTTTTGTACGGCTGACAGTTTTTTGAAAGTTAAAATATTACTTTTAAGGTGTTTACTGTCAATACTTGGTGGAAAGACGTTAAAATAAAAATAATAAAAGATTCTTAGTACTTTTTCCACATAATTTTTTATGTGGAAAAAGTACTAAAAATCTTTTATTATTTTTAGTTAAAATATTATTGTGATTAAATTCGACATTTTGATGTGAAAATAAGCTGTGAAAAAAATCGTTTAGTCTTTAATGAATTAGATTGGATTATTTATAAAAATGTATCCAACATAAGCCGTTAATATAACAAGGTTTCAATCTTTCAAATGTGTTTTTCTCAAAGCAATTTAATGTAAGTGGCTTGGTTCAAACCAATTCTGCTAAAACGAAATGCTCACACAAATCATTCGACTAATTTTACAAGCGGACTTTATTGTTTCACGTGACTACAACGCCGTACATATACGTAGATAACCACCTGAACGTGATTCCTCGCTCACGCACAAGTACTTAAATGTTTAAAAACATCATCAATTACGTTTCCTTCTTTGTCGCAATCATTTTCGTCAAATTCTTCCTGCTTCACACGTACGCCAAATCCATTGCCAGGTGAATGACCTTCGCTAAAGATGTCGACGTTCATTTCAGTATTGTTTTCGATCCCTGATGTACCATTCGATGACAGAAATTCATCGTCCGGTTCTATCTTGATGTCCATTCCAGAGTATTGACTTAATAATTGACGCGAAACATGTAGAAAACGTTTATGTCAAAAAATTGTTTGACCATAGACAATTTTTTTTTATTGTCTTGTGTTCGATAGTGTATGACTTAAAAATTATGAGTTAAATATGGCATATAGTAGCACGTCGACTACTGCGGCGAAAAATTTCACAAACTAAATGAAAACAACGCCACGATTTAAAATATTTATTGACGCTTTCATAATAGCGATAAAATCACACATTAATATGAAGAACACTGATAAATAAATTATATGAAATACGTCGACAAGGTATTGTTACTCAGACCAGAGAACATTTTCGGCAAGCAGTGCTACCAACCCGAGATGAAAACCATAGACAATAAAATTTGTCAGCTCTAACGTTATAAACGAAATCTTAAATATATTTGCAATAAAAATGGTAGAATTGATCCAGATATTTTTTTTTTAACCTTTTCTTTGTGGTGCTAAAAATTCCGCGCGCTCCGGTTCAATGTATTCACTACAACGTTTGAAAAAGAGATTTAAAAATGGGAATAAAATTAATGAATACTGATTTTGTTAATCATACTTCAAGTTTCTATTTCTTGAAATATGATTAATGAAATCAATATTCATAAATACTCAAATTTTTCCGAAAAATATATTTGTATATTTGTTTCAAATAAATACATAATCAAATCAAAAAAATATATATATACCTGGACCAAAATCGCGCGCGCGAAATCGGTCCAGGTTATATATATATATATATTTTTATTTGATTTCGAATAAGTAGTGAATATTTGAGCACATTGTATTTATTCTCAAAAAGTACATATTATGTTTTTATTCGAGCTTAGAACCGGAAAGTTATGATGTCTTGAATTTCCTGCTCCCACTCATTCTTATCTTAAACGAGGCGTACTAAGAGTGGTAAGATAACCACTAGTTCTTTTTATGTTCTCTTTGAAAAAAAGAGAGAAATTGATCAATTTAATAATACGCAGTTCTCGTAAACAACTTTTATGCTGAGATAAACTTTACCAGAAGACCATATGCTTACCATTGGGAGCGGAAATGATAAAGAAATTTTTTAAATCGACCAAATAACCTTTTGATATTAACAAAAAATTCTTAAAATAAACCTTTTTGTTGTTATCAAATAAATGTTTTGTATTACAAGTTTAATTTTTAGAAAATATTTTGTTTTTCATGTTTATTTGATTTTTTGTCAAACAAATACAGAAAATAATAAATGTGCTTTAATGCTCGAAAATTGCTGTTTGTCCACAACACATTGTAATTTTTTTACAATTCAAGTTTAAAAATATTTTAATAATTGGTCTATATTTCTCGAGCCTTATCCACTGTTAATGTGTGGTATATAGCTCTCACATGGAGTTTGCTTTGACAGATTTTTTCAACGAAAAATAATTGTCAACCACTCTTTTTGCCGCTAGAAGAAAAATGATTTACATCTCAACATTTAGAAAGGGGAGCAGCACATTCACTTAGCGATATTATTTTAGCATCATTCAAATTGTATATATTATATACAATTTAAATTCTGCATGGCAGGGCTGTCAATATATGCACCGAGAGATATTTCTTTTACTTTGAGAATTTCTGGCTTATTCATTAAATAGGTTTTTAATTTAATTTTCCCGCCAGTGAATTTTCTGACTACTTAAGAATGCAAAAAACATCCCCCGTTGAGGTCAACGGGCTTACAGCTAGCTATTTTTTATTATTCGAAAGACTTATTTATAAAAACGGTTAAAGTTCAATTCAATAACATTTGTTTCTATTTAAGCGTTGCCACACCGTTCATCCGATTGCAATAAAAAATTGAGAAACTTTTTGCTCATACTTGAGCAAAGGTTTTAAGCATAATAAAATTAGCTTAAAATAGCAATTTTATATAAAATCAATGTTTGTATGTGTGCCATACCATTCATGCAACTTGCGCGAAGGTTATAGGCGTATTACAATTAAATAACAGTAGATGGTGCGTGTCTCATACCATAGACAGTCGGCAGCAGACAAATACGGACAGAAAAAGAAAGCAAGCATTTAAATAAACACAATTAAAATACAAACACTTTCTTTCTTCGAGTGGCATTGCAACGCTTGCCGGTTACCTGTTAGTAATATATAATTAATTCCGATTGTTGCTATTGTTGAAGGTTATTCACGATTATTTTTTTATATGAAAAATTGGGTAATCAAATGAAAGAAGTTGAATGCATAGAGCAAAGTGCCATTGTATTACATGTCAAAAAAAACACAACATACGCAAACGTACACATTACATATACGCACACTAACAGGAATACACAGGTTTAATATCATTGAAAGAACAATATTACGAATACAATAAATTAACAATAAAACTGTATTTTTTATTTTATATATTTTTCGATAACTAAAAATTCGAAAAATATACTTTACAGCAATTTTTCCTCTTATTTTCGGAAGGTTATTTGCGCAAAAGATATTGGCTGTGCATCTTTCATCAGAAATTAAAAAGTTTGCGCGCCATTTAGACCTACTAAACGAAAATGTCGATTGTTAATAATGATAATATTTAAAAAATTCTATTTAACGTGAATGAATTTATTCTGCAGCTTGCGTACGCGCGCACAGCTTAGAGAAAACACTGCTCTACACCACATAGTATTTCTGACAACGATATTTATCATATCTAAATAAATATATACGGACTTTAACGGACGGCAGCGTAAATCGGAAGGTAATAACACCAACGCAACACAATATTTTAATAAAAGAAATCTTTCAGACAAACATGCTATATTCATCGAATTAACAGAATTTGACGGTCGATCTACGTACGACCGCCAGAAAAGTATAAGCTGAGATTCAATAGAACTCATGATTCAATACTTTTTCTATAACACTTGTTGAAAATTATGAATGCAATGACTGGTCTCATTTCGGAGGCTTTTCTCCAATGTGCATCTTTTTGCATTGTAAAGTAACGAGATTGAGCAGATTTGTTGCAGACTGCATTGGTTACATTCAAAGGAATTATCTTGTGTGTGACTTTTTATGTTTAGTTAAGTTACAGGAGGTAGTAGTTTTATAATTGCATTGGTTACATTTAAAAGGCTTTTCTCCAGTGTGTAACATTTTATGACTTTTTAAGCTACCAGACCAAGCAGTTCTATAACTGCATTGGTCACATTTGAAAAGCTTTTCTGCAGTGTGTGACATTTTATGCGTTTTTAAGTTACCAGACCAAACAGTTTTATAACTGCATTGGTCACATTTGAAAGGGTTTTCTCCAGTGTGTGACATTTTATGCCTTTTTAAGCTACCAGACCAAGCAGTTCTATAACTGCATTGGTCACATTTGAAAAGCTTTTCTGCAGTGTGTGACATTCTATGCTTTTTTAAGCTACCAGACACAGCAGTTCTAAAACTGCATTGATCACATTCGAAAGGCTTTTCTTCAGTGTGTGTAATTTTGTGCGTTCTTAATCTACTAGACACGGCAGTTCTAAAACTGCATTGATCACATTCAAAAGGCTTTTCTCCAGTGTGTGACATTTTATGCCTTTTCAATTGAATGGATGAAATAGATTTATAACTGCATTGGTCACATTTGAAAGGCTTTTCTCCAGTGTGTGACATTTTATGCGTTTTTAAGCTACCAGACCAAGCAGTTTTATAATTGCATTGGTCACATTTGAAAGGCTTTTCTCCAGTGTGTAACATTTTATGCCTTTTTAAGCTACCAGACCAAGCAGTTCTATAACTGCATTGGTCACATTTGAAAAGCTTTTCTGCAGTGTGTGATATTCTATGCTTTTTTAAGCTACCAGACACAGCAGTTCTAAAACTGCATTGATCACATTCGAAAGGCTTTTCTTCAGTGTGTGTAATTTTATGCGTTCTTAATCTACTAGACACGGCAGTTCTAAAACTGCATTGATCACATTCAAAAGGCTTTTCTCCAGTGTGTGACATTTTATGCCTTTTCAATTGAATGGATGAAATAGATTTATAACTGCATTGGTCACATTTGAAAGGCTTTTCTCCAGTATGTGTCATTTTATGCGTCTTTAAGTTAGCAAAACGAAGAGCTTTAAAATTGCATAGGTCACACTTAAAAGGCTTTTCTCCAGAGTGTGACATTTTATGCATTTTTAGATTACAGAATTGGACAGATTTAAAACTGCATTGGTCACATTTAAAAGGCTTTTCTCCGGAGTGTAACATTTTATGCCTTTTTAAAGTACCAGAATAGGCTGTTTCTAAACTGCATTGGTCACATTCGAAGGGCCTTTCTCCAGACTGTAACATTTTACGTTTTTTTAAGATGCCGGAATAAACCGTTTTATTAGTGCATTGATCACAATCGAATCTCTTTTTTCCAGACCGTTGGAATGTTTCTGTCTGTAAGCAAAAACAATATTTTGATTAACATTTCACTTTATGCTTTATTTGGGGTTTTTTTATATATTTAAAATGAATATTATGATCAAAACTAGCATTGTCAAGAATGAAAATTTTTGAGGGCTTATTACAGTGGCGATTTGGAAATTCTTATGATGATCAGTGAAATTGTGTTAAAATGAATTTGATGTTAACAAATCATAACTAATAAAGATCATTTGTACACCAATGACTACAATTTATTCAACGATTTTTCAATATTTCTAGATTTTTCAGTGTCTTTTTACAAAGGTGTAGCAAGGCAAGTTAGGTTATGGTATGTTATTGTATAATAATTGGGGTGACGGATTCAAATTTGATGGTAAAAAATGAAAAATCAAGCAGAACTGACCTACTATTGCTGTTTTGATGTATGTTATTTGCACTCAGTTGAAAGTTCGAAATTTTATAATTTACAATTAGTGACATTTTTTTTAGTGATGAGGTAAAAAATATACGTTTGTTTAAAAAAAAGTAGTTTGTCCAGATTTATACTGTATTTTTAGCACATAAGTCTCAAAATTAAGACGGTGCTTGATGGTATTTAAATAAATAAGAGTATATAATACCTTTCTAGACTCGTGAAGATTTTCATGTTTAATTATATTTTCGTGGACTTCGAGTGCCTCGTGTTTGATGTCAATTGAATGATCTTCGATCCATATGACATTCAAATTATTTTGGTGAATTCCACTATCACAAGAGTTCTGATAGGAGGATGATAGTAAGTCATGTTCTGGTTCTATTTTGATGTCAGTGTGAAGCTTGTCACTACATTGTTGCATGAAAACAAAAATAAAAAGTTAAATATCTAAAAATCAGCCTCCAGTTGTTTTCTTTTGATTTTTTTAAATGGTCAGATAAAATAAATTTCCAAGCTCTCAAGATTTTAAAGTTAAATCAAAACTTAAAAGAAAAATCATTTCTCACCATCGTGAATTTTTTTTATACTGCAAAATAAAAAGCTTTTAGATAAAAAATAGTTTTGAGGATGATTGACATTACTTTCGATGGATTCGAAGGTAGTTTAGCAAAGTAGAAATGAAATATTTAAAAAAAAATAATAACCACTTCAAGACGTGTATAATTCCTAAAACAACTATTATAATTAAATCTCTGGGGAAGAATATATTTAACAATAAACCAGCAAATTTCAGCGGCTTTAAGCACGGCTATAGACGCTTTTAGAATCAATTTGCTAATATCAATTTAAGAACTTTGTGATGCCAAAAAACAATCATTTTCTTTCAATAATTCTATTAACTTAACTTTAAACATTTTTAAATGCTGGTTCAAAGTTCGTTAAAAGTGCACATTGAATATGGTTTTCACCAATATACGGCAGTCTTAGAACTTTTGAGTATATTATGTTTGATTAATTTTTATTAAAAATGCAGACAAAGATTCAAAATAAACAGGTTTTTCTCTAGTATGCGATTTTAAATGGAACACATGTGAACAGTGTTTATTTGAATTCATAACTTGAGAAATTCCAGACTACATTAAAATACTTTTTGCGTTGATATTTGAAACAAACCTTTTTTCTCCATTTAATCTAAATTTTTTATGAAGAGCCACATGTTCGTGAAGTAAATATGACGACGGAAATATACCGAAACAAACGCTGCATATAAAACTTTGCCTATAAAACGACATGTTTTCTAGTTTTATTACAGCTTCAACTTTACGCTGTAAAATTTCTGTTTTGATGTACTTTTCGTTTATGTAAACCGTAGAAACTATTTGATTCTGGAACAAGCTCATCGAATTTAGTTTACTAGTTATTGGACAGTTAATACTGTCACTTCGAATCTGGAAAAAAGCAAAATATCAAAAAACACATATGTTTACATCATTCATTAGGTTTGCGAATTTTCAGAGAAATGCTTATTAATTTTGACATTAATTCAATATATTTTATGCCTGTGCGTGATTTAGACTCAGCATGAAATTTGCGGTAGGTGATTTTATCAAAATAATCAAGATAGCATTTTTTCTAATTCTAAATTATTATTAAATTTTCATCAAGCACCTTCAGTCAAAATTTTAAATTATAAAAAGATAACCTTTGTTAACTGGTGTTGGTCTTGGTCGATGATAATTTTTTCGCGATTCGTCAGTGGCTCGTGTTTGATGTCAATGGAATGTTCGTCATTTATTTTAATACGATAGGAGTTCTCTAAAGTATTTGATGACACTCTGTCATCGTCAGGTTTCATTGAGAAATCGCTTTCAAGCTTCACTCTGAAATGTTACATCAACTACATTAAAAGAGTTCGCATTAATTACAACGTGGTTTCAACGTAGTAAAAAATAATAATCAACAAATTTTGCATTGAAATCTATCGCATAGCACGAAGTTCAGACGAGATTTCGTTGCTGCTACGGCAACATTAGTTATTGAATAATGAAAAGCTAACGAACCTTTTTGCCCCCTCAAAGTTTAATTTAGAATGCCCAATGACATGCTGCTTCAGTATGTTTGATGATGGGAATATTTGATAACAAATACTACAAACGAAGTTAAGCTTATTAAACACAGCATTTTCTATCATAATAATGGCGACCATCTTCTGCTGTAACATTTCCTTTATGACGTGTTGTTCATGAATATGAGTTGTTGCTTGCAATTGATTTTGATGGGAATTCATCGACGGTGATTCAATGTGAACCGCAGAGTTGACACTAGTTGTTTGAAACTAAAACCAAAAAGTAAAACACAATTTTTTTATGCAAAAAAACATTCCTTAAAATTATAACTGCAAAAAAACTCCAGAATTTTATTTATCCAAAAATAAAAAAAAACTAATACAACGCTGATTTTTTGCAGTAAATGTTTTATAGTCAACGACTTGTAATCTAAGTCTACGACGACAATTCTTTATCTGAATGTTCTGAATATTATCAAAGTATTGAGGCGTAGTAGTGAAAAATATTTAATATTTCGCATAATTTATGAGTGATCTTCGTAAAAATGTGTGATTTTAACGCGATTATCAAAGCTTCAATAAATATTTTAAATCGTAACGTTGTCTTTAGCTTAGTTTGTGAAGTTTTTCGCCGAAATAATCCGTGACTAGCTTTATCACACAATTGCCCGCATAATTTATCAGTGTTCTTCCTATTAATTTGTGATTTAACGCGATTATCGAGCCCTTAAAAAATATTTTTAAATCATGGCGTTGTTTTAGAGTAATCTTTTACATTAGAGTCGAAAACTCACTGACGTTTAATTCAACATGGCCTTCAGGTCAGTGCTACCAACACAAAAACATACGTCACATAAACAAAAAAATAATCAGTATTATTGTTATTGATATAATAATTTAATCATCATTTTACATACCTACGAAGTAATTGTCTTTATAAGCGTCAGAAATACTCCAAAAACACTACACGGAGAGCGAAACGAATTTCTTAACAAAAATTCCTCCAAAAAGGACCCGAATAAATCCCTACTTGTTCCGAATTGACGTTTCAACTTTCGTTTCGCACGCATCCACATATTTTCCACGTTTTGCGTATGCAATTCATTATCGTTTGAATCCACAAAGTTGTATTGGTGGATAGCAAGCGAATGAGTGTTTATAACATCTCAAATACTTGGCATATTTCCGTACCCTGCTCACCCGATGGAAATGATATGTGTACCAGGCAGTATATGTCGGAATATTTTTTCTGCCAAAGTTCTAGCAGATCAGTCTGCCACTCCAACGAGAAAGCATTTTCCATCTTGGTACATTCAAAACTAACGACATTTATGTTTCAATAAATAATGAAATTATAATAACAATAATAGTTGGTTTTTTGTTGCTAATCTTTAAGAACGACGCATTTGACGTTAAGTCGAAATTGGCCTTTGTGACAGTGGCGCCAACACAGACATGAAAAAAACAGAAATCGTTCGTGAATTAATTATACAAATCTAATAAACGTTATGATCTCTGATTACTGTCAGAATAAATGAGATTTCGCTGCGAAATCGGTAATATTCTGTAATATTGGAAGCTATGTGAAACTACTTGGCAAAGGAAGAGGTCCTGCCGCCCGGGGCGATCCTTGAATTTGCCGCCCCCAATATGTCCTCTAATTATGTTTTTAAATTACTTCAACTATTTATAAACTATGAATGTGGAGTTTTACCACAAGTGGCTTATTTTTTTATGTATGGAAATAATTTCTCGCAAAATATTGTATTTATTTTTGAAAATGCCGCCACCAAAAATGTGCCATGCGGGGCGGGCACCCGCCTTGCTACACTACTGACTACTTAAACATCTTTTTAAAGATAAGGTTGAATATACATTTGTTTGTTTCATTTATTATAAAAGTAATCAGAGATCATAACGTTTCTACGATTTGTATAATTAATTCAAAAAATGAATTCACAAACGATCACTGTTTTTTTTGTCAGTGTTGGCGTCACTGACACAAAGGCCATTTTAGATTACACGTCAAATGCTTCACGACGTCGTTCTTAAAGATAATCTTCGACTCTAGTGTAAAAGATTACCGTTTTAAGCTTAGTTGTGAAGTATTTCGCCGAAATAATCCATGAGATTCTAAATGACATATAAACCAAAAATAGCGTTTGAAATTACCTTTTGAGAGTCATCTTCATTATCGATTAATTCGCCGTGACTCACCGGCGCCTCGTATTCGATCTTAACGGAACATTCCTCTTTCCAGAAGTCATTCATATTATTCTGTGGATTTTCGCCGCTGTCGGGTTTGTCCGAAGACGGCAATTCATATTCCGGTTCCTTTTTGATATCCATTATAACCTTTTTTCACTTACCGAGTTGATAACTGAGATAGTAAAAATCACGTTGAAATCATAGACTACGCTGCAAGCAGTGTTACCATAGACTATAATGGCTATTTTTTATTAATCTCTTTCCGCATAGACAATAAAATGTATGCGTTATCAAATGGGTAGAATATTTAAAATACTCTCGCGATTTTTATGCTGTTTTCTGTATTAAGTCGATTGAAATGAATGACAATTTCTCTTTTTTCTCGTTTAACCTAAAACTAAAAATATAAAAAAAAAAGTTTTTTTAATGTAAGGCTTTATTTAAGTGCCTTTTAAAGATAACAATAAATTTGATACCTATTGAATCAACAAAATTCTTTCATCTGATTTTTGAAGAATTGCTTCGTATGATTAAAATTGAGCGGCTGAAAATCCTTTGATTTTATATCTTCATAGTAATGTGTGTATTATTAAATTTGAATCGTTCAAACTATGTACATTCTCACAGATTTTGTCACTAACGACGAATGTGTATTATTGTTGTCATCGAACCCGTAAACATAGATTCTAAATCATGGCGTTGCTTTAAGCTTCTTAGAGATTTTTTTGTGGAAATAATCGCGGTCTACTAAAACTTACCTAAAATAGTTAGTTAAAAGCACTTTATGTAATCAATTGTTTTCACAAAATTCATTAGTATTTAACTAAAATAAAACCTATTTTATTTGCTACGTAGAATACAAATAACATTAATAATATTATATTTTCAGTCGTGGAGAGGCTACTACTAAAAACATATACATAAATCGTATTTCATTTAAACACAAGAGACAAAGTCAAAACGAAGCCAGAAATTTCACCATGTGCATAAAACGTTAGATCTTTCATATTAAAGAAAAGCATTACAACAAGCAAGAATAAAATATTCCACACAATAGAATTGGACTGTACGACCCAGATGTAAAAAATATTTATAATCAAAGCCAACGCCGGTTATGAACATTGGAAAAACGGAATTCAGCTTTCCAGTAAATCATTTATCGAAGAAGATGAAATTTCGATCAATACACTAAAGCAGTGATTCCCAAACGTTTCAAGTAGCTCAACGACGTATTCCGAAAAATCCTCGATTTGCTATACTTTTTCCCTGGAATCCAAATTCTCGATTCCGCATTTCCACAGCAGCCCCCTTCAGAAATTCCGCGGCCCCCAATATGGGAAGCTCCGATTTGACAGGCTTAAATATAAAGATATTTGTACTTTCTACTGAATTTCGCGGCCCACAAGTCGGGAAGCACTGCACTAAAGTAAACTTCCTAAGTATGTTTATAAAAATTTTCAGTTCTCCATATTGACGAAACACAAATAAAATGGATGTTGAATGTATTTTTAGCCGCAAGTTTCGTCTCTTCCAATCATTTTTTATGTGAGTTATATACTGTTATCTATATTTTTGAATCTAGCCTTACATCGATACGTTTGTCTATGCAAATAGGAATAAAATAATTATAATTATTGTCTATGGCAATACCGTGTTATATTATAAAACGTGTACGTTTATTTCTACCGACTTAAGCAAAATTCTATTAAAATGGATATCAAAAAATAACCAGATGATAAAATTCTGTCACTTAACACATCTGAGAACACTCATGACAACGATAACCTTCTAAACAATGTGAATCTTATCTGGAATGAGAAACAGTCGAATGAAATCCAAGTCGAGACACTCGTGAAGCAGGAAGACATTGTTGACGACAAAGATCATCAAGAGGGCAACAAGGTAATATGAAACATTATTAAGTCGCTCAGTTGTTTTAAAATCATATAAATACATCGTTATTGTTATTACGTGGTTGACACGTGCAGAATTTATTTGAGGTTATGACCGTTAATTTGTTTTAAGGGTCTCCATTCATGATCATTCCGAAATGCAAAACCGTCGGGTAATAAACCGATTAAATGTGACATAAATCGTTTGGGTGATGGCAGGATTTTTCGAGCGCATTGACGAGAGAAACCCATCATTCCAACGCGTAACCAAATAAAAACACTCTTAATAAGTAAACTGCCGTAGTCTGCATTTCGGCTAATTTTAGTTATGAATGAAGCTTAAACAATTTCATGTTTTCCATCGTCGGAGAAAACTGCGGTTTTATTTGAAATATATTTCACGAGACACCCAAAACTTCATTATAATTTTAAATACAATGACTAGAAATTGCAATATAGCACTCCAGTAACAACAATATCTGGAATAAGTACAAAAGTGTTCCATAGATTGTTTCATTTTGTCATGATTATTATTTCCAATTGCAAACAAACAGCAATTATGACCTCGGAAATATTTTTTTATTAAATTCGCAGAAATCTTTGGAAAAATACATTCTTGTTACTAAATCCTCTTGAAATTCATGCATTCGAGCTCCCGTTTCATTTGAAATCGATATTGATATACATAATTAAACATTACATTACAGATTTCTGTTTTTATGATTATATTTAAATACAAATTTAAGTCAAATGTGAAACTACTCTGATCGATGAGGTATATAATTTTTTGTTCAATGAAAAATTAAATATTACATACGGCAGTCGACCTAAATATTAGCGAAAATGCAGCAAGCATCTAATTATATGTCAAGGTCAACACACTTTGGTGACTTGATGAATAGGCTATTGTATAGCGCCATCGATTTTACCTACAGGGGTGTACTTAAATAAAATTGGTTTTATTAAATATTTAGAAATATATGTGTCGAGTCAAATTTGTTTTAATATTTTTTATAGACAAAAAATCTTTTTATTTTAAGACTATTTATCTAGCTTGTAGTGTAAATGCGCTGTATTTGTTTTTGCGAAGTAGCACATAAGACATTATTATTGGTTTATATTATGTATGAGTTTGATAAATACCCTAAAAAATAATGAATCTCTCTTTTGTTCTTATTCTACGCTTAATTTATCACAATCAGAACTGGTTTCAACATTTCACCACGAGCATTTTCAACTGAAAAAAAATATACCATATCCCTGGTCTTGATGACAATAAAATAATTGTATAAAAAAAATAATTGTTCTATTATTTTTCAATATAATTGAGACAATGAACACTTAAAAAATGATAATTACTCAATGTATCGTTTTTTGAAATATGTATTTGTTTTTCGGTTTACATATAAATATGTAAGAACGAAATATGAAAATTTCACATTCCAAGAACTTCATCCGCCCCTGGATAGTGGATACTTATTTTTTGCAAGCTCGTAAACATACATTTTTATTATACTGACTGTTCACTTTGACTAATTTATTACCATTAGCTGTGAACAATGTCGAAGTACAAAACAAAAATAAGTAAGTATATTTTTAACCCTTTGAGGAGTATTGCCGCTTCGTACGGTCAAATATTTTGGTGCTTAATGCTTATTGATATTCTCTTGCTTTTAGTTGAATTGTCATTATTTTTTCACATATAGGTAAAAAACATTTGTATCTGTGAATTTTTACGATCGCGTTATTTTTATTATTTGTTGCAAATGAACAAAACAAATTTATAAAAAGGTTAATACATATTTGTACAAAATCGGTAGCCGTAAAAAGCAAAAAAAGATCTAGGCCCAAATTGGAAGTAATAGGTTCTTGAAAATTGTTGAAAAGTAATAATATGTTTGTATACGTTTACATTTTTAATTTTGCATTGTAAAATCATAAAAGAAATATTTACCACCTGAAATATTATTCCATATTCTTACCAGACTGACCAATGAACAATTTGTTTTATATATTTTTGTGTGTATCAATGGTAAATGAATCAAAAAATCCTAATTTAGTAAAAATAAACTTACTACCCAAAAGGTTAAAATCAAAAGGATAAAGAGATATCTGCCGATTCTGAAGCAATGTTAAGAATTTCTTAATTTGATAGGTAATAATGAAAATGTTTTATATATTTATGAGGATTTTTTACATGCGGAATCTATGGATAAAAAAATACATATTTTTTAAGAGTTGATCAACTGATTAACAAAGTGTCGTGGAAAAAATTTGTTAAAATAAACTTCATTACGAGTCTACATAATCGTACAGAGATTTTGCTAAGACAGAACTACCGGTAAGCTAATCGCTCTCCCTGCACGTTGCTTTATAAATCGGATAGGGGGATGAAATTTTAGATATCGAAAAATATTACTCTTATGTACTAATTTTACATTATTTTAATAACGATTGTGACCGGCTTCGTTTATCGAAGACGTTATAAACTGATGACAATATAAATCAATACTGTAACACAATATAAAGTTCAGTATTATTTTAAGATTAACTAACTGTTGAACCTTCAAATGATTGAGAGATTGTATCTTTTTGCATAATATATACGTCCAATTCTGATGGAATAGATTTACTAGAACTTGATTATAGAGTACTAGAATTGTATATTTAATATTGTTTTATAATATATTTTCAATTCAAACTACATATTATTTAATTTTAAAAAGCATATACATATACCTACATTTGGACATGGCGAACTTCCGAACTGTTCGAAATCCTGTCATTCTGCAAAACATTTTGATTTGTTTTGTTTTCTTTGTAATTTTACCATTTCATGTTATGTTTGTGACCTCATTAAGTTAAAAAGGGGTAATTTGGAGGGGATTTAGTATCGTTTTGAACGTTTGAATATCGACATTTCGTCGACAAACGAACATAATTCACTCGATTTTGACTTTAATGGTCTTGGTTTATAGCATGAGCTGAACTTTTAATGGAAAAATATCATTTTTTGCGCTCGTCAGTGTCCAGGCTAAAAGTTAAATTTAGGAATTCCAATATGAAAAAATCTACTTCAGCGATGAATGCGTTACGGAAGATTCAGCGCAACGCTACGTTTGACGTGGGCGAAGTCACTGCGAACACTATTAGAACGCGATTTGAAGCTACTCAGAATGTCAATCAAACTGATCGCTGCGTGCTTTTTGTCGCGTAAGACACTATAGCGGCGGAGACCGTTTGATATTTTCTTGCTTCACCGAGTCTCTTTGATTTCGTTTTCGCAAGACATACAGTCGATTGGAAACCGCTTAGGTCGAGGAAAACATTATTTTCGATAAACATTTAATGTGTAAACTATATTCACAGTTTAACATCATTAGATATAACATATTTTTTCATTAAAAACAACACATTATATGATTCTCATCATCTATTAAAGCAAATACTAAGATTTTACGTAAATATCTGCGCTATTTTTATTGTATTTGATTTTTTTGAACCAGTTTACAATATCATCATTCGTTGACTCACACAATCAATCATACGCACAGTCTCGGGTGTGAAGTTATCAGAAAATCATGCTTTAAATATTATTTAAGTTAAATCAACAATCTTTATTTATTTATTTCACCAATTTTTATGGATACGATTTTGAGACAGCTATTTGAATATTTTGAGTTGTCACAACCGACTGCACATTTATGAAATAAAATATAACATTACGAAGCCAACAGCGAATGCAACATACTCTGCGCCCGTCGGTGCATACTATTTTATAATAATATCTTCAGACTCTAGGGATTATATAAAAAAAACAATGAATTGAAATACTTATGCAGTGATGTTACGTTGACAGCTCTGCATATCGAAGAAACTGCGTGAGAAGAGGATCTACTTCTGTTCCAGAGAATAGCCATTGTTCTTTTCTTCTGAGACATTTCTTTTTGTTTCAGTTTCAAACTACCTTTACCAATTCTGATGATTCCATTGAACCACTGGCGACAACTTCTTGTCAAACTGATTTATCTTCGACGACTTATGCAAGCGACCAGCATACTATTAAAAAGGATTTTTTTCTGCAAGAAGTTAACGTTGTAATAATGCTTAACAATGGTGTCTTCTACAAACGAAACTTTGTATGCAGTGTTTGTTATTACATATTCCCATCATCACACTTGCTTAAGCAGCATGTGACTAGCCATGCCATATTTACATTTGATGAGGAAAACAGGTTTGTAAAAAATTAAGTTAAATGTCACGTAAATCTCTCAAAATCGTTTGTAACATATTGCTATCGTGTAAATATTTTTAATAAGGTGAAATGAATGCCTTTATCAGAGCATCATTACAAAAGATATAAATTATTTTGTTGTATTTTCATCTTTTTATGAAGTTGTTCTCAATTCAATGAATTCCATTTATCTGTGACAGTTTTTTTTAATATGATGAATGCAGATTGACATTTTGCATAACACTGCGCTTGAAAATACGGTAAAGAGCTATTTAAATGATACCAGATGCATCATACGTATTATCATTTTTTCAGCAGAAAGACTTAAGCCAGAATTTCGCTGGATCTTCTCTCAAAATGGCTAGTGTTCAATTATTTAAAATACATGATTTATTTTAATAATTGCTTTTATTCAAAATTTTCATGAATGGATGACATGATTTATTGCAAAGCAAAAGAATCCCAATGTTGACCAACTTCTATGCCTATTCTTTGTAAAACAGTTTGAGACCCGAGACTTCTGTATTGCAGTATAAAATATTTTTGTTCGAATGCAAGGCGGCGTGTTATTAATTCCGATCATTTAAAAAGAGCACAAAAAGGCTTAATATTAATATTTTTTGTATTCTGTTTTCATGTTACAATTAAGTGAGAGGGCGAAAGTGGAAATCAAAATTGAACCGCAACACGAATCACTGTCATCAGAGAACTCTCGCAATAGCGATATTCACCAAAATAATACGAACGACATTTTTATTGAGGATCATTCGATTGATATCAAATTGGAACCCCTTGAAGTGCGCGAAAATAAAATTCAACATGGGGATGATGATTCTAAAAAGGTATATTTAATAATGAATTATAAACTGAATGGGCATTTGTAAGATCCCAAAAGAATGGTTTTCTAAATATATATTTGTGCTGTTTGATTTTTTATTTCTAACCATCAAAATCGAGGTACCATCTTAAACTTAAACATAAAGAAAAACTTTACTCTCTCATATTTTGAATTACTAACAGTTCTTTTTATAAAATCTTTTTCAATGAATTAAAACAAACAAACTGAAATAAAGACAAAGCTGTAACTAAAATAAAACCAATGATGTATTTATGAAACGATTAGAAAACATTTTGAGGATGGATTTGTACACATCACATTATCCTTTACAAAAATCAAGTTCATTTATTCATTACATAAAATATTTTATTTCTTAATAAAACATTGTGATTATAATTGAATCTTATACTGTCTTTTTTACTTACAGACAAATTCAATTCAACATTTTCGAAAAAAAAATATTAAAAGGAACCAATGCAAATCTAACTCTTCCGGTTCTAATCGCATCAAAACGCATAAAAAGTCACACACTGGTGAAAAGCCGTTCAAATGTGACCAATGCAGTTATAAAACTATCTATCCCTTTGCATTTAAAAGGCATAAAATGTTACACACTGGAGAAAAACCTTTCAAATGTGACCAATGCAATTATAAAACTATCTATCCTTTTGCATTTAAAAGGCATAAAATGATACACACTGGAGAAAAACCTTTTAAATGTAACCAATGCAATTATGAAGCTGCCTATCCTGGTGTTTTAAAAATGCATAAAACGTCGCACATTGGAGAAAAACCTTTTAAATGTAACCAATGCAATTATGAAACTATCCTCTCTGGTAACTTAAAAACGCATAAAATTTCACATACTGGAGAAAAACCTTTTCAATGTGACCAATGCTGTTTTAAAACTGCCTATCTTCGTGTTTTAAAAACTCATAAAATGTCTCACTACGGAGAAAAGCTTTTTAAATGTAGCAAATGCAATTATGAAACTTCCTATTCTGCTGTTTTTAAATTGCATCAAATGTCACACACTGGCAAAAAACCTTTTAAATGTGACCAATGCAATTATGAAACTGTCATTTCTAGTAGATTCAAAACGCATCAAATGTCACACACTAGAGAAAAGCCTTTAAAATGCGACCAATGCAATTTCAAAACTGCTTATCCACATAGTTTAAAAAAGCATTATCTGAAACACACAGCTTTTTAAATGTGACCAATAAAATTATAAAACTTGCCGCCCTGATTATTTCAAAAAACATAAAAAGTCACACAATCAATTAAAGGAATACAATTATAAATTTGCTCGATCTTGTAAATAAAAAATGCATAAAATGTCACAAGCGAGAGAAAAAGCTTCCTAATAAAACCAATCATAGAAGTGCAGTGAGTTTCTTTCCAAGCAGTGCCATTGAAAGAAACAGTGGTCATGACAAACAGAAATCTGGAGGGGTCCATTAAATCTCAGCCTGTACTTACAATTGTAAGACGGCTTTACTATTTTTAACAAAACCTTCGTGTTTAATCATATGATAATGGCAATTTACTAAGTTAATGATAATCAAATCTATAAAAATACAATTTATTTTAGGAAGCTAGTTGTGATGCATTAATTTTAATATATGTTTTACTGATATTTTACTCAACTCTTTTTTTAAAAGGCATTTGAATAATCTTTCACAATAAAAATGAGTTAAAACAGTTTTAAGAAAAATAAATAAATTTAAAATCCATTCGTGTCATCAATAAATATTAAGTTAATATCATTGTGTCTGTTTTGAATTTATAATATGCATGTGGTGTTGTGATAATTGTTCTTTATCCCATCTCAATTTCTAACATATTATAAATAGACAACTAGCTTTAAGCCCGTATTTTTATTTTGCATAATAAAACAACCGCGAGTAACCGGCATGCGTTGCAATGGCACTCAAAGAAAGTGTTTGTGTTTTTTTCTGTTTATTTAATTGTTTTTGGATACACAATATGTTTTGTTTTTTCGTCTGGTGCATATGCGAATAAATCAGAAGGTTTTCCAACTCCTGAGCAGGCCACATACATCTGTCCTTGTGATAAGCATGGATTTTCAAAATTTAGTCCACACACTTGGCGATTTTTTCCAGTGCTTTTTTCATGGTCATGCAAATGTAAGTCGCACCGGAAACTGCAAACATTTAAATTCTAATGGCATATATGTCCGAATTATTGGGAAAAAGTACATCGTCTCCTTTTAATTTTCTATTTAAAATTGTAGCTAAGATGATATTATTCATTAACTTTTTCATTAAAAGCCTGGTACCGTTGCAAAGTCGGTGGATTTATATTTGAAAAATGATAGGTACGCCAATTTTCAGTGTTAAAACGGGCGATGTCATGCCTGGCAAATAAAGTGAGTTTAAGAATTCAGTTGGATAATTGACAACTTCGTCTTGATCAATTTATAGTATCGATGGACTTATGCGTTGTCTCTTCGCCTGGTATTTCGTTTTGAATCCTGAAGTTGATGGCATTAACATCGTTGTTTTTGGCTGCTAATATAACATGTTCACTGAGCCACTGATGATTTTTCTAATTCTGTGCGATATTTTTGGGAAAACTTTGTGAATCAATTCGCTTCACCTATGGTTCTTGCAATTTTAATAAGGTCGGGGAGTCCCTTGTTAATTTGAGAGAAAACAATAGTCTTAGATCAAATGAGTACATAACTGCAATTTCTGACTTACACATTATCTATGATAACATCAGTATAAACAGTAATACATTTTCTGAAATTTACATTGATAAGTTTACATTAAATTACGTATTGCAAATGTTTTAAGTAGCAATCGATTTCTTATTAAAATACTGCAATGGCAGTCCACTGCTAGCTGTGCTAATTCAGAAAACTGTTCGGGCTTCTGCACAACATTTAACAAAAGTTTTATCGCAATCAGATAAACGATATAGAAACGGGAACGCATAAGAGACAATCTAACAAATTAACGTATTGGCAGCCAACTGCTGTCTGTTTTGATTCAGATGAACGGCATAGGAACGTTTACGAAAAAAAACAAATTTATTGTATTGGCAGCCCACCGCTGATTTATATACATTTTCAGACGTCCGCACAACAACTCAACAAAGTTTTATTGCAGTCACGTGAACGGTATAGGAACGCATACGGAAAACAACAAACAAATTAACGTATTGGCAGCCCACCGCTGATTTATATACATTTTCGGACGTCTGTACAACAACTCACCAAAGTTTTATTGCAATCGAACGAACGGTATAGGAACAGGAACGCATAAGTAACAAATAACTAAATTAACCTATTGGCAGCCCAAAGCTGATAAAAATATATTTGGAGACGTCCTCACAACAACTCGCCAAAGTTTTATCGCAATCAAATGCACGGTATAGGAACAGGAATTCATAAGACAGAAATTACCAAATTAACGTATTAGCAGCCCATCGCTGAATTAAATACATTCATGGGCGTCCGTAGAACAACTCGTCAAAATTTAATCGCAATTAAATGAACGGTATAGGAACGCATACAAGACAAGCCAACAAATTATCGTACTGGCAGCCCACCGCTGATTCATAAACCTATTGTGGCGTCCGCACAACTCACCAAAATTTCATCGCAATCGGATGAGCGGTATAGGAGCGCATAGGTGACAAACAAACAAACATTCATTTTTATATAAATAAAATATCGATAGATATATAGATAACACTAAAATGTGATATCAGTGAAATGCTGACAGAGTTAAAAACGCAGTCATTGGAACATTTCATATATTTGTGGCAGTCAACCCATCAAGAATGCTATGCAGCCCTATTTTTGCAACTTAACAGTTGAAGTTTCCAATGACTGTAGCTGTCCCGCTTAGTATAGCATTGACCCTATATGTACTTTTTATCATAAAATTGTATGAAAACCATTTAAAATCTTATAAAAGGCACCTTGGATAAACAGGGTTTCATCTGGAGAAAGTAAAACTGTATCGCTGAAGCAGTTAAAGATTTTAGAAAATATATGTTTTTTTATGAACGAACTTTGAATGAAAGAAAAAAGTTTTAATTTCAATTAGAATAAAATATTTTTCTTGAACATTAATATTTGGAAATGAATATTAATAAGCAATGCTGTTTTTCTAAAGGCATATTTAGAAAGCATGAAATTGAGGTTAAAATTTTGATGCATTTTATAGTTCTTAAATGGCTTGATAAATTCTGCAGATAAAACTTTTATGAAATACTTATATTCAAAAATATACAAGATATTCTTTTTTAATTAATTTTAAAAACATAATTTGTAAAAAAAACGTATATATTTCTTAAATAAATTCATCGATTTGTGAACTAGAACAATATCCATAAACTTAATTAAGTCAATCAAATATAGCTTAGTGTAGGTAAAATAATTTCAATTGCCAATAATAGTTTTATAATAAAGCAAAACATTTTCTGTTCAGTGAAGAAACTGCAAGTAGAAATGGTGTTTCTATACCCATTTGTAGAGAACCGAAGTGGCCTGTGCACTAAATGAATACAAAATATATATTAACTATTATTCATATTGAAACAAATGTTAAAAGTGTGCATTTAAAAATAAAAATAAGCCCAGCATAAATATTTGAAAGACGAAAAGTATAAAATACACAATATGTGATTGATTCCATGAAGGTCCAACAGCATACTCATTCGTTTTGGCGCATTAAAGGGTAATGTGTCTCCAGTATTCCAATATCTATCAATTTCCATTATTATAATTTTTTTGATAACAACTGATAAGTGTTTTTCATCTTTTGCAGGGAGAAGAGCTCTTAATCAATTTCTTTTTCTTCTGATATATTTTATATAGTGAAGTTTTTCATTGGCCACATTTGATAGGCTTTTCTCATGCGAGTGAATTTTAAACTTTTAAATTGATGTAATAAAACATGTGCAATCAAATTGGTCACATTTGAACATTTTTCTCCAGTATGTGTCATTGTATGCGTTTTAAAGTAACCAGAAAAAGCAGTTCTGCGGTGGAATAAGTCACATTGGAATGTTTTTTCTCCAGTCTGTGACATTTTATGCGTTTCTGGGCTACAAGACGCAGCAGTTCTATATCTGCATTGGGCACATATGACAGGCTTTTATCTAGTGTGTGACATTTTATGCAGTTTTAATTGAATAGATTGAACACATTTATAAATGCATTGGTCACATTCAAAGGGCTTTTGTCCAGAGTGTGTCATTTTATGGGTTTTTAAATTACTAGACCGAGTTGTTTTATAACTGCATTGGTCACATTTGAAAGGCTTTTCTCCAGTGTGTGACATTGTATGCGTTTTTAAATCAATAGAACGAGTTGTTTTATAAGCGCATTGGTCACATTTAAAAGGCTTTTCTCCGGTGTAAGACATTTTATGCCTTTCAAAGTGAACAGACTCGGCAGTTCTATAACTGCATTGGTCACATTTGAAAGGTTTTTTCCACCGTGTGTTATTTTATGCATTTTTAAACTACCAGACGCAGCAGTTCTATAACAGCATTGGTCACATTTAAATGGCTCTTCTCTTGTGTGTGACATTGTGTGCATTTTTAATTCATCTGGACGAGTTGTTTTATAATTACATTGGTCACATTTAAAAGGCTTTTCTCTTGTGTGTGACATTTTATGTGTTTTTAGGCTATTAGACGCAGCAGTTTTAAAACTACATTGGTCACATTTGAAAGGCTTTTCTCCAGTGTGTGACATTTTATGCAGTTTTAATTGATTAGATTGAACACATTTATAAATGCATTGATCACATTCAAAGGGCTTTTCTCCAGAGTGTGTCATGTTATGGGATTTTAACTTACAAGACTGAGTTGTTTTATAACTGCATTGGTTACATTTGAAAGGCTTTTCTCTTGTGTGTGACATTGTATGCATTTTTAAATTATCAGAACGAGTTGTTTTATAATTGCATTGGTCACATTTAAAAGGCTTTTCTCCAGTGTGTGACATTTTATGCCTTTTTAAGTGACCAGACTCGGCAGTTCTGTAACTGCATTGGTCACATTTGAAAGGTTTTTCTCCAGTGTGTGACATTTTATGTATTTTTAAGCTAACAGATACAGCAGTTACATAACTGCATTGGTCACATTTGAAAAGCTCTTCTCCAGTGTGTGAAGTGTTATGATGTTTTATGTTACGCGAACGGGCAGTTTCTTTCTTTTTTTTTTTCACGTGTGAAAGTTTGTTCTCCAGTGTGTGACTTATACAGCTTAAATTCACTAGGATAAACTGTTTCTTTAGTGCCTTGTTTATAATCAAAGTTCGTTTTTCCAGAAGGCAGTAGTGTTTCCGTCTGTAAGCAAAAACAATATTTTTTATTACATTCGTTTAATTAAATGCTTTCATTCAGTTTTTATATATTTTAAACAAAAAGTGTGCGCAAAAATAGCACAGTGACAATTGAACATTTTTATAGGTTTATAATACCGGAAGAACATTTAAATTTAATTAAAAATAATTTGGTGTAAACAAATAAGATGACTGAATAAAAACGTTTGTCAATAACACCAGTAAGCTACTGGCAGTCACTATACAGAATGTCACGATGTTTTATGAACTCAATGTTTATCAATATTTTGTCAAAATAAAAGGACAGCGAGGCATGTTTGGTCATAGTTTATCATTGTGTTATATAAAGGTGATAAGGTCTCGAATTTGATTGCAAAAGAAACGAAAAATCAAAAAGTACTGAACTATTATTACTGTTTTATTATATAAGTATATTTTTATGTATAAACAATTTTGCCATAAACAATAATAATAAATAAGAGCTTAGAATACATTAAAAAATAAACGCTGCTTTAAAGACCAAGTGTTCGCCTATATTCAAACTGTTTTTTTCGAAAAATAAATAAAATTTAAAATTTTGACTGAAGGTGCTTGATAGAAATTTAAAAATAATTTAGAATTATTTTCATTTTGTACACTTCCATAAAATTTTTGGTCGAACACGACCCAGGTTTCGCCTCTCGGCATCTTCCAGTGCTAATCAATGCGCGAATGAAAATAATTCTAAATAAATAAAAGTTCGGAGTACCTTTCTAGACTGGTGATGATTTTTAAGTTCAATTATTTTTGCTTGAACTTTGAGTGCTTCGTGTTTGATGTCAATTGAATGATTCTCAATCCATTTGTCATTCGTATTATTTCGGTGACTTTCGATATGACAAGAGTCCTGATTGGACGATGACAGTAATTCATGGGCTGGTTCTATTTTGATATCTGTTTTAAGCTCGTCACTTAATTGTTACATGGAAAGAAAAATAAAAAATTAAACATCAACCCCCAGTTACTTTTTTTATGGTTAATTTTACCGATCAAATAAATATTGATTCCAGAATAAAAAGTTATTGTCTGGATAATTTTAAATGGACTGTTACAAATATGCTTCATAGATTGAATTGGTATTTACTCTATGGAACGCCATTGTAATATAGTGAAAAAATAACCAAGATCACTCATCCCTCAATTTAAACTGTACCCATTTAACGTGGTTTCAGTTTTACGCGATCAGGAAAAAATCACATTTAAAAAAAATCAACTTCCACCACGAAATACGACTTCCCTAATCCGACCAAGGAGTGATTTCACCATTCAAGGCAAACTACATAAAGCGATCATATGAATAAATATTGAATCAAATAGATAAAAATACGTCACTCACGATTTTAGAAGCCTGGAAAAATTTCACGATCTTAAATTGTGTAAATATATAGGATAAGCAAATAAAGATATTAAAAAGTCAACATTAAATGCTTGTTGGAGGCCAGTATGGCCAGAAGTAGTTGAACCTGATTATATAATTCCAGCAAGAGATGAAACATTTAACAACATTTTAACTATAAAAAAAGCGTTGGGACAAGGGTTGGAAAATTAAAATGTCAGTGACATCGGTGAATTGTTTGGTGGTCAGGAAATAGATGAAGAAGCATTGATTTATATGGTGTCAACCAACGAAAAAAAAATGTTGAAAGTTGCGATGATAGTGATAATGACATTACTAATAAACTAAATAAATTTACGTCTTAAGACATTTATGAAATTTTGCAATTGGCCAATAACTAAGAAAACAACGTTTTGGCTACTGATCCGGTAATTGAACGTGCTGTTAAATTTCAGCGAGACCTTAAAGCCTGTGCGCGCAATACGGTGAAATTTACAAAGCCTTAAAAGAAACATAACACAAAAATTAGTTACGGACTATTTAATAAGACGAGAAGAGCCTGCTGCTGGATTTGAATCCGATGATAGTAGTGATTTCGAGCCAACCAAATAGAAAAAAATGGTTGAGTTAGAATATAGCAGAGAGGAAACGTAATAATAAAATTACAACTATATAATTATGCTTTTAATTATAAACATGTTAAAAATTTGTGTTGATTTACGCGGATGTTTATTTTCTGGAAGCTATCTTCCGTTTTTGTATGAGCTTGAAGTCTCGATTTACGCGTTTTCTCTCGAAACATAGATCGAGGGATAAGTTTATTTAAGTTCTATGAATAATTTTTAGTAAAAGTATTGTGCTACAAACTGTGAAACGTGTTTCGCCTTTTTCAGCGGCATCCTCAGACAATTTCAATTTCACAAATGCTTGTTAAAGAACGACTGATTTTAATTTTACTATTCTGATATATTATAAAAATAAATAAAAACGGGAGTTAAGGAGGGGATGATAGAAAAACAAACAATGATGGTAATATAAATGACACTTGAGTTGATAAATGATTAAATAATGAGTTGCATCAATTATGAAAGGGTTAAACCATTGGAAAATAAATAAAGCGGTCGCGAACAACCACAAATTTTATCAAATAACAAGATGTTATTTGATAAATATTCTTTATTGTTAATATTATTTATTTCTAAAAATTCTACGCTTGGAATAAATATTTGGTAGCACAATACGTGGCATAATCCAAGTTATTTTATATTGAAATGAACTTCCACAAAGTTACCGCCGAATCCATCAAAAGAAAGTATTTTATTTACCATGTCCGCTCTCAATGTAGAGCATATGGAATCTTTCTACGAGAAGTGCTTGGTACGGTTGCTTAACCTCTCTTTATCCAAAGTAGAGAAGGAATAAAATGAAAGGTCTAGAACAGGACTAGTGGTAAGCTAATCGCTCTCGATACGCCCCGTTCATAGGATGGGTTGGAGGGGGGAATTTAAGACATCACATACATGCTTTGAAAAAGAAATTCATAAATCGGTTGAAAAATCTATTTATAAAACTGCCCGAACTGGGATTCAAACCCGCGACCTTCGTTGCGGTAGTAAACGATGTTGACCACTCGACCACACAGGCGGCAAGTATTTTAGTTCAATAAATATTATACATATAGTGAACTGCTTATAACTCTTTCAGAGTAATCCTTTATCAGAACTATATTCTTTGTTGGTACACTGATGAAGGCATTCGCCAAATAAACTATCAAATATAAATATAAAATAATATTTTGACAACTCAAATACATTGTCACCTTGTTAAAAATGTGTTGTACGACAGCAATGGTATCAAATAAGAAAAACGCTGCGTGGCTTAATTTAACAAACCTGTTTTCCTCGTCAAATTTTAATATAGCATGGCTAGTTACATGCTGCTCGAGCAAGTGTGATGATGGGAATATATCATCACAAACACTGCAAACGAAGTTTCGCTCACAGTAAACACCATTTTTAAGCATTATTACAACGTTCACTTCCGGCAGTAAAAAATCCTTTTTAATATGCACTTGGTTTATACAAGACGTCAAAGATAAATCATGTGGAGAGCAAGTTATCGTTGATGGTTCAATGAGATCTTCAGCGTTTGAATTGGTAGTCTGAAGCTGAAACAAAAAAAAAACAAAATATCTTGTGTATTATAAATTAAATAACAATTGTTGGAATTGCCAAAGTCTATAAGATTTGTGTAGCTCTTTCGATGTTTCTTACTCTCAAATCATTTTTTTATTTAGGCACCGCGAGCCGACTGATCAAAACAGAGCGAATGTAATGCAGAATCTGAATGAAACGGCTGTTATTAAATCCAAAGACAATAAATCTGAAATCTAGAATAAAGTGGCCCATCAGAGATTTCACTTGGACGCCTCTGGCTTAATTGATAACGATCAACATTGTTTTACAATCGCTAAGAAATTGATTTTTTTTGCACAAGCGCTGAAAGCATGTTGATCTGAAAATATGTCGTATTTTTCATTGAAGAAATGTCCATTTCTCAGGTATTATATGTATTTTCAGTTGCACAAAGAAGCTACTTGCAAGAAGATCTTTCAATGCATAAAATACCAAAGTTATAAGCGATTTTGTCTTACTGATTGTCTATTCAAAAGCCCCCCAACGGTCATAGTTAGGGTATCCAATCCCGAAGCCTTTTTCCAATCCCGGGGTTTTGGGATTGATTTATTTTGAATCCCGGGATTGAGGTTTTCTAACCGAGGAATTCGAAATCCTCAATTTGGTATACTTTTTCCCGGACTCTCACAGAAACTCGTTTTTTTTTAGCTCACCGAGGAATTTGAAATCTCCGATTTGGTATACTTTTTCCCAGAATCTCACATAAACTCGTTTTTTTTTTTTTAGCTCTCCGAGGAATTTGAAATCTTCAATTTGCCAATTTCGTATAAATTTCGAGAATTTGCTCAAAATTTCTCAATCTCGAAATCCCGGGATCGCGGCCATCTCAATCCCGGAATTTCGAGATCATAAAATTGAACGGGATCCCGGATCCCGGGATTGGATGCTCTTGACTCATAGTCTATTATTTAGAGGTTATGACCGCTGCACGTGTTTACCACGTAATAATAACGATGAATTTATATGATTTGTTCAGCAGTTTAGTGACTTAAAAGTATTTAAGATTACTTTAGTAGTGTCGTGATGATCTTTATCGTCAACAATTTCTTCCTGCTTCACGAGCGTCTCGACTTTGATATCAATTGACTGTTCATTTTCTTCGTTTTGACGATTATCACTGTTATTTGCGTTGTAAGACCTATTTGTTGGCTGCAATTTATCGTCTGGTTCGATTTTGATATCCATTTTAAAAGGATTTTGATTTATTTAGTCGAAATCAAAGAACGCGCTTTATAAAGTATGGTTAACCATAGACAATATTAATAAATATTTTATTCATCATTGAATGAATAGACAAACAAATCGATGTATGAAAGTATCGAAAATAGTAATTGCAGTGCAAATGAAGTGTCAACTTATGTGTAAAAAAACATCTAATATTAAAATAATCTATGTGATTCCATTAAAAGAACTAGAAATTAAAACGCAAGGATAGTTTACTTAGTCATACAACTTAAAGAAAAACAAAATATATACCTAAATTTACCTTTTGAAAAAAAACTTCTTGATAATTTAAATTGTTTGATTTTTTCTTTTCCGTGAGTTTTGTCGCTAACGACCCGGGTTTCGCCTTTCAGCATCTTCAGGCATTCCAAGTGCACGGATGTACTTGAACTGACGCGTAGTAAACAGTTTGTATCGTTTATAAACAAAAATATAAGTGGATCACTAAGTTAAAAGGTTATTAAAATGTAAATTAGCGAAAATTTTCAATGGATTTATTGGGTTCGTTATAATTATGGGGATTTTTTGAAAATATTAATGACCAGATAATAACATAGGAATGTTTAAAATAAATCTAAGGTTTTATCCGACCTATTATTAATAAGTTGATTTGTTTTTAAGCCTTTGAATTAATATTTAATGATAGCAAGTGCTTGAATTAATAATAAAATGACAAATTTGATATTGAAATTCCATCAAGCACCTTCAGTCAAAATACTTAACTTCTTGATAGTGCTGTATAACAAAAAAAAAATAGGCTCAATATTGTGTATTGTGTTATTATCGTGCAGTTTTGCGAAATCTATGCAGCAGTTTAATGCTGTAGGCTTAACGTATTAACTTTTTCAGTATAATAAAGAAACACATTTTTCCTCCAGACTACAGTTACTAAGACTGTGTGAGTGCCCCACAAGTTTATAAACTGCATAAACAGTGCCTGCGTTCAGTGGTAAAACTTTTACAGGAGCAAAAAGCGATAAGCCAACTGACATGAACCCGCTTTTGTTAAGTCGATATCAAGATGTCTAAAAACCTTTGTAACAATAAAATATTTGAATAAGAAATGAGAATATCAAAATGTTAACTGCTTTATCATAAATTGTAAGTGAAATAATATCTTTACATAATCGAACACAAGCCAATTAAAACATATTGTCTATGGTCAGACTATATTTTGACATAAACGTTTTCTACAAGTTTCGCGTCAATCGTTGAGTCAATACTCTGGAATGGACATCAAGATAGAACCAGACGATGAATTGCTGTCGTTGAATGGTACATCAGGGATCGACAACGATGGTGAGATGAACGTCGGCATCTTTAGCGAGGATTATTCAACTGGCAGTGGATTTGGTGGACGTGTAAAACAGGAATTTGACGGAGGCGATCACAACAACGGAGAAAACGTAAGTTGAAATTGAACGGTGGAGTACACGATCGCAGTTATATGTTTTAAAACATAAAAGTATTGTGCTTCGAATGAATTTGTGTATGCATTTTGTTATAGCAGAATTGGTTTGAACCAAGCCACCTACATTACATTGTTTTGACAAATAACACATTTGAAAAATTGAATTGTTTATACTTATAAGTTCATTCTAACGCCAGTGTGTTCTTTATTTTTTTTAATGTAACCTTATCTATATATTAATAGCCGATAAGGTCCGTCTGAGTGTATGGACGTCCATTTCACACCTCCACTTTTTTATTCATACTAAATTTATATATTAAAAGTCGATAAAATAATCACTCGCTTTTCACTTTTCACAAATGTGTGCGTACTGATGATGTCCTCGAGACATCTTCTTCTTCTACGAAATGTATTTTGTTTGCGTACATTTTCAAATTAATAGATAATGAAATGAAATAAAATAAAATAAAATAAAATAAATTAAAATAAAATAAAATAAAATAAAATAAAATAAAATAAATTGAAATAAAATAAAATAAAATAAATTAAAATAAAATAAAATAAATAAATTGAAATAAAATAAATTAAAATAAAATAAAATAAATTGAAATAAATTGAAATAAATAAAAATAAAATTAAATTAAATTAAATTAAATTAAATAAATTAAAATAAATTTAAATTAAATTAAATTAAATTAAATTAAATTAAATTAAATTAAATAAAATGAATTAAAATAAAATAAATTAAACTAAATAAAATCAAACACAATGCAGCAAAAATCTCCCGTTGCTGGGCAACGGGCTTACAGCTAGTTTCTTTTAAAACTAAAAGAAACTTTCTCATAGCTTTTGTCCACAACAAAATGTCGAATTCAATCACAATAATCTTTTTACTACCAAAAGAACACTTTTTACTGTCAGCCGTAAAAAAATAGTCAGCGTGCTACAGTTTAAAATTATTGTTCTAAATTCGGGATGCAAAATCCGCGGCCCGTTTGTTTATTTATTGTGGCCTTCGAATGTTTCATCTTGAAAGTAAAATATATAACATCGTTTTTGTCATGTAAATTATTGAATTTGACGGTTTTTTATTGTTAAAGTATAATAAATCGTTTTACGACAAATAGTATTCTAAAGAGCTAAACCTTAATTCTTAATAATAAATTTAAATGTATCTGTATTAGTTTGTGTTAACTTTTTTAATAAGGGTACAACATTTTCGGTAGGTTGTCGTTATGGAGTCGCAGAAAATCAAGCAAGAAAACGAAGACGGGTGGGCAAAATACAAAAAAGTACACTACGACGACGTCCGTTTCATAAAAGAAGAAAAGATTGATGTCGATGAGTGTTCATATGATGAACGGAAACTAAAAGAGGTAATTGTAAGTCTCCTATTTCAGGCGGTGGAACGGTGTTCCGGCACTTTTTTCCTGATATTTTTAACGTTACAAATCAAATTTTATTTTCCTTTGAAAACTGATTTTTATACGTTTGTAATTATCTTTTAAATCATGATCTTCTGAAAAAATAATAAAAATAAAAAATAATTATCGATAGTTCGTCTACAAATGCGCGCGCGCATTTTGCATGTTTTGTAAGCGCTCGCTCTCAGACCGTGAAAATTGGAACCCGTCTCGGCTCACGTAAAATTGTCCACGACATGGCACACATAAATGTTTTTTTCTCTTGCTTAAAATGATTTAAAGCTTCGGCCTTGCCTCAAAATGTCATATGGTAAAGAGTCGGTTGTTGAATCCGTCCGATGTATATTGTACTGCTCGGATCACTTTGTGATAGTTTGAGTATTTCGGTCGGGAGCCGAACAAAGCTATGATAAACAATTTGTTCGAATCTATATTTAATAACACGTTCAAATCATTTCTGTTTTGACGAGAGCAAGTTAAGTGGCCTGTGATTTTTCACGATCACGTGGTTTTTACTCTTCCGACAATGTGCATTCAGACGACCAATTTTATTCAATAACTTTTCCTTTATTTCTGTATACAGGGATATAATTAAACATCAAATAATGCGACCTTTATGGGTAAATACTTCCATCTTAATACTATTCCAATCTTCGCCCTTACAAGTTGAATGAGTTATATACCAAATTTATTTTTGTTTTACTATTTTTTCATAGCAAATCACGCAAGACTACAAGAACATCAAGCAAGAAGCCGATATTGAAATGCATAACTTAAAAAGCGATGTTATCGAAGATAGGCGTCCTGTAAAAGTGGAACAGTTTGATGTTGGGGAGTGTTGATATGTCAAAAGGACACCGGATCAGGTAATTAAATCGACATGTCTAGCTTTTGACCGTGTCTTATGCTTTATTCAATAACTTTTCCTTTATTTCTGTATACAGGGATATAATTAAACATCAAATAATGCGACCTTTATGGGTAAATACTTCCATCTTAATACTATTCCAATCTTCGCCCTTACAAGTTGAATGAGTTATATACCAAATTTATTTTTGTTTTACTATTTTTTCATAGCAAATCACGCAAGACTACAAGAACATCAAGCAAGAAGCCGATATTGAAATGCATAACTTAAAAAGCGATGTTATCGAAGATAGGCGTCCTGTAAAAGTGGAACAGTTTGATGTTGGGGAGTGTTGATATGTCAAAAGGACACCGGATCAGGTAATTAAATCGACATGTCTAGCTTTTGACCGTGTCTTATGCTTTATTCATAGTTTAGTAGTCAACGCCGTTGTCTTTGGTTACGGTTCTTGAGAGTTGGAATCTTTGGATGAAAACTTTTATTTATTGTCTTTTCATCTATGTCCACTCCCACTGTGAAGAGTATGGCCTCCTCGTGGAGGTATTTAAGTACAATATTTTCTAAAAGATCTGTTGGTAACTCAGTCGCTCGACATTATTTTTTTTCAAAAAAAAAATGAAAGAATAAGGCAAGATAGGATTATGCAACTCCATGCCCGCCACGGCCGTATATCTGTGTCCAAAAGCCTCGGCGGCTTACATTTAAGTTTGCGAAAGACTGCGCCATAAAAAAGTACGGAGGTACTTCACGTGTAAATCTGCTCTTTGTCCGTATGACACCGCAAATTGACTGCATTCAAAGTAGTTTGTGAAATTTGTATTGTGAGGCGAATTTGAACCAGGTACCATCTTATCTACTCTCATCATTCCAACTCTATATCCACTGAATCACTCTTGGTTAGAATTTGTGGTTAGACTAGAAAATACTAAAAAATGTCTTTCGGAAAAGAAAAAAAAAACGAAAAATACGAAATAAAAAGTGGATATAAACATTATCTATTTTCGTTGTGAAGAGTTCATCATACGAAAAATCCATATATTTTATGACTGATTTTCAAGGTTGACCATTGACTCGAATGTATATTTTACGACCACTTTAGTTTTACCAAATAAAGTTTGAGTCCTCTTAATAATTTCTTTACGTAGATATATAAATATAGATAGATTATTTATTTTCATATAGATTGTTTTGTTTTATTTTTGTTTCAGCCTCAAACTACAAATACAAAATCTGAAGATCCCATTGAACCACCAGCGATAACTTCATCGAAAACTGATTTACCTTTCACGTCTTATATAAACCAAGTGCATATTAAAAAAGAATATTTACCACAAGAAGTGAGCGTTGTAATAACGCTTAACAATGGTGTTTTCAATGAGCGAAATTTCGTATGCAAGATTTGTGACGGTATATTCCCATCATCGCACTTACTTGAGCAGCATGTTGCTAACCATGCTTTATTAGAATATAATCAGGGAAACAGGTTCGTCATATTTTTATTATGTTGATATTATTATAAATTAGTTGAGTTAATTATAATATCAGAGAATTTTTTGTCAAGTTTTTAGCAATTTTTTCGTTATTTTATTTTAAAAAATGATACATTTAATGAATACAAAGACAGTGTTATTATATTGACAATCATTTTCTTAAACTATAAAAAAATATGAAAACCTTTAATATTGCAGTATACAATCATTTTCACCATGATGGGAAATAATTTTTCTTTCGAGTTTTGATTTGTGCTCGAAACCATCACAATCTTTTGACGTTTGATGTTTAACTTTTTATTTTGTTTTTCATGTAACAATTAAGTGAGAAGCTCAAAACGGATATCAAAATAGAACCAGAGCATGAATTCCTGTCGTCCTCTTATCAGAACTCTTGTGAGAGCGATAGTCACCAAAATAATATGAGTGTCGCATTAAGTGAGGATCATTCAATTGCCATCAAAAACGAGACACTCAAAGTCCACGAAACAATAATTGACCATGACAATCAACATCAGTCGAAAAAGGTATTCCAAGCTCACATTTATTTTCTGAAACGGTTTTCTTTCAAAGTAACGTATATTTTGTTATAAGAATTTTCAAAATGTAGTATTTTAAAAAAATATATAAAAATTTATAATAAGCCGTAGAATTTGAATGGCAATGTAAAGCTTAACGTTAAAACGCCCGCGCGCTGTGCCCAAAAGGAGAAGCACACTGCCCGAGCATTCTTTCGCGACAAACGCAACCGTTAAAAAAACGATATCTCTAAAACTAATCCTATTTGAGTCAAACAAAAAGCTTACTTTATACTTTACAAAAACTTTATTTGTATTTTTTATACTTTCTACAAATTAAAATCAAAGAATTAAAACGATTAAAATATTATTATCGATTATATTATTATATCGCAGGTTTTTATATTATGTATGACAAAAATATTTATCGAAACCGAAAATAAAATTACGGATCGGTATCTGAAAGACATTATTTATGTCAGCTTATATTCATATCTTGAATAATGTTATCATAAATCAGTGGAATCCGATAGCAAAATGAACCATAATCAACGGTCCCTTAAGGGACCGTTGGACATTGAACGGTCCAAATTTGGGCAAATTTGGGCGACTTTGAGCAAATCTTCGGTCCCGTCCATTGGATGGACAAAAGTTAAGCATTTTAGTTTGTAAATAACATAAAATGTATTCAAGAAGCAATAAAAGCTGTATACTGTTTAACTTTTTGTTTCTTATCATCAAAATCAATCTATGCTCACCCTTGTATAGTACAATCTTCCTCTTGTATTTGATTTCAAATATTGTTTTTGCTTACAGACAGAAACATTACTTCATTCTGGGAAAAAGAGTTTTGATTGTGAACAATGCACCTATAAAGCTGTTCATTCCTATAACCTGAAAAAACATAAAATGTCACACACTGGAGAAAAGCCTTTCAAGTGTGACCAATGCAATTATAAAAGTGCTTATAACGGTGATTTAAAAACGCATAAAAAGTCCCACACCGCAGAAAAGCCTTTCAAGTGTGACCAATGCAATTATAGAAGTGCTTATAATGGTGACTTAAAAACGCATAAAATATCACAAACTGAAGAAAAGCCTTTCAAATGTGACCGATGCAGTTATACAACCGCTGTGTCTGGTCGCTTAAAAACGCATAAAATGTCCCACACCGCAGAAAAGCCTTTCAAGTGTGACCAATGCAATTATAGAAGTGCTTATAATGGTGACTTAAAAACGCATAAAATATCACAAACTGAAGAAAAGCCTTTCAAATGTGACCGATGCAGTTATACAACCGCTGTGTCTGGTCGCTTAAAAACGCATAAAATGTCCCACACCGGAGAAAAGCCTTTTAAATGTGACCAATGCAATTATGAAGCTTCTCGTTCTCGTTACCTAAAAAGGCATAAAATTTTACACTCAAGAGAAAAGCCTTTTAAATGTGACCGTTGCAACTATGAAGCTTCTCGTTGTCATTACTTAAAAAGGCATCAAATGTCACATACTGGAGAAAAACCTTTTAAATGTGACCAATGCAGTTATAGAACTACCGATGCTGGTAACTTAAAATCGCATAAATTGTCCCACACCGAAGAAAAACCTTACAAATGTCACCAATGCAGTTATATGACTGCTGTGTCTGGTCGCTTAAAAACGCATAGAATGTCGCACACCGGAGAAAAGCCTTTCAAATGTGACCAATGCAACTATGAAGCTTCTCGTTCTCATAACTTAAAAAGGCATAAAATGTCACACACTAGAGAAAAGTCATCCAACCAATGAATATGACCAATGCAGTTATAGAGTTGCTGCGTCTAGTTTTTAAATAAGGCATAAAATGTTACACACAAGAAAAGTTTTTCAAATGTGACCAATACAGTTTTAAAACTACTTGGTCTGGTCACACACTGAAGAAAAAGCTTCCAAAGAGTCCGATCATAGTTCTTTCACGTTCCAAGCCGTGCTTAAGAAAGTAACTGCAATTCATAAGTGGTCCGTTGAATCTAAGCCTCTACTTGACAATTGTTTGACGGTAATCCGTAGATCGACTCTCAGTTCCGCAAATTCTTGGAATTTAACTTGTTTTTATGTTTAAAAAATTTCACGTATGAAGATTTCGTGATTCTTCCATATGTGCAAATTAAGAGATTATTGAAATTGACTCCTTGATTTAAGCGTTTATCAAATATTAATTTTCACTATTTTTTTCTTTTTTGTAGTAAAGAATAACAATAATAACCTAAACAATATAAACTATCGGATCTTATGTAATATTATATTTGGTTAAGGCGCCTCTTATCATCTTATTCATGTATAAATGAAGGCTTTGTTTTTTTGTTCTATGATAATGGCACTTTACTGTTTTTGTGTAATCTTTAACAATATAATTTATTTATAGGAAGTAAGTTGTGATGCCTCATTTTTTTTGTTCAACTGTTATTATCGCTAATCATTTTTTTATTAACAGGTATTTGAATAACCTTTTGTAATAAAAATGGGTTTATAAGAACATTTTTATGAAAAAAAAAATTAATGTTAAAAATGTATTGAAATATCGAATTGAAATAAATTTTGAAAAATGATTTTTTTTTTTTTTTCCTTTTTATGTCCAAAATTTTTATTCAAAAATTTAAAAAAATTTAAATTTTGAATAAAAATATTCAATAAAATAATTTTGTTTCATAATGTGGTTTAATAATATAATACTAAAAGATTTGAGACTTAAGCCTACTCATCTGAAAAAAAAAACTATGTTTTCAAGTATTCAGCATGAGTTGTTATTATAGGGGACTTTTGAAGAATTCAGTTTTTATTTGCATACACTTGTGTTTTTGAAAAGCATCAAAGATGCAGGCAGGAGGGAAACCTTTCAATACACTTATTCGTTTCTTGACAAAATCTATTTGCAGATCTTTTCTGTTACGTTTTCTGACCATGTAGAAGTTTTAATTGTTTAAAGATTTTGGTCTACCTGAGAATACATATTATATTTAAAATTATTGAAAAAGACTTCGATCGGACCCGGATATAGGTCACACGGAGATGCAATTTATTTCGCTCTTTACAGTGATCTTTTTCCGCGCTTTATGTTGTACTATGTGACTTAGTTTCAGGCGAATTTTGTCATCAAACAATTTTTCATCGCTTCGATATGTTTGAAATTTGAGAAGTTCTTTCTTTTGTTTCGTGCTGCAAAGAAGGTGGTCAATCAATCTGCGTCTTCGTGTGTTCATCAGGAGAGGTCCATGTGTATTTATGGATACCTTTATGCGGGAAGAAAGTTACGCCAATGGTGGTTTCATTCAATAGGTCTATCGCCATCTATCGACTTCTTTTTCAGGTATGACATCGTGTATTTAAATTTAATAATTCTCTTAATAAATGTGATTTTCTTAAAAACTCTTACGTTGTTTGTTAATAAATTATACATTTGCATGCATTTTACACTGCTTTCGTGACAAAAATAATTCGGCAATAGGTCAGGGAGGCCTGAGCATGGAAATACCCCGAAAATTCATGTCTCGTGCATTGTTTTTAAATGATAAGCCACTACGTTTGTTTTGGATTTGCTGTGAATAATGATAATGCATTGAATAGCTAGAAAGTGTGAGACAGGCGACACTCTTTACATGTGTATTAATGTAATTATGTAATCACAGTACGGACAGTTTTATAAATTAATTGCACACATATAATTTAGTCGCCCAGTCTTTGTTTTCAAAGAGAGTTAAAAGATGGACTGACATCACAAAAGATACAGTATGCGATTAAGTGTGTACTAGCTGTAAGCCCGTTGCCCAGCAACGTGAGATTTTTGTTGCATAGTATTTAATTTAATTTAATCTTATTTCATTTGATTTTATTTTAATTTATTTTATGTTTTTTTTTATTTTTTTCACTTTATTTAATTTAATTTAATTTAATTTTATGTTATTTTAATTAATTAAATTTAAATTTTTCTTATTTTGTGTTATTTTGTTTTATGTTATTTTATTTTATTTTATTTTAATTTGTTTTATTTAATTTAAATTTTATTTTATTTTATCTGATTTTATTTTATTTCATTTAATTTAATTTTACTTTATTTTATTTTATATATATTTTTTTTTTATTTTATGTTATTTTATTTTATTTTATTTTTTATTTTTATTCGATTATTTAATTTTTCGAATAATGTTTGCTAATAATCGTAGCCGCAGAAATTTCAGAAAAAATAAATAAAATAAAATAAACTAATTCAGAAATAGGCCTCTATTTTATTCGAGTATTTTTTGAGTGAACGAACAAATAAAAAACGCAATTTTCACATGCAAAATAGTATAAATTAATTTCACATTTTATCAAAAATTATCAAAATGTTGACTTATTCTCCAAATAGAATTTTTGAAAAACTTAGTTCGCTAGTCAATCGAATTTTATTATTTTGATAGCATTTATTTTCATACGATCAATATGTACTGTGTTTTAAAAAGAAAGTTTTCAAAAAAAAATAATGTTATAAACCCAAAAAAAGTTGCTCGAGGCAAGATTCGAATCTACGCCTAAAATCTTGAATACCTACAAACAACCGAAGTCACTTTCAATCGCAAATATCGTTCCGTTTTCAAATGTTTAATTTATATGGTCAATTTTTATCACTATGGGTAACTACCTAGTTAGCTCAGTTGATAGAGAGCTCGGCTGGTAATACAAGGGACGACGGCTCAAACCTCGATTGACGATGGTGTTTTTTTGTATGGGATTTTCAGAGATTTTTAATGACACCAAATTTGTTTCATCAAATAACAGTATATGACGTCATCGAAAAGGTAGGAATAAAAAATGGCGACATCGGGGATGGTGAGGGGTAGGGGGAGGGTGAGAGGAAATCGAGGAAAATCATAAATAACAGTGTATTGGAAAAATATGTCTTAAGTATGAATTAAAAAATGGAGACAGTGGGGCTGGGGTGGAGGAAGGGGAGGGGCAGCGGCAGGGGGAGGGGAAATCGGGGACATCACACATAGACGTCAGAGAAAAATGAATGAATGGCGATAGCGGGCAGAAGAGGGGAGGGGGGAAGGGGACCGTCTTTCTTGACGTCATCGAAAAGGTGAAATCGCGACCATAGTTCGAATAAAAAAATGGAGACAGCGCAGCTGGGGAGGAGGGGAAATCGAGGACATCCTTCACTAACTCACTCAAAAAACAAACAAACGGACATTATCGACTATTAATATATAGATGTTGTTCTTTAATTCCTTGGATGTCCAACAGCAACCATGTTCGTTGTGTCATCTTCAAGTATTCCAATATCTTACTGTGGCGATAAAAAAAACTGTTCTCTTTTATTTAAGATTTCGACTGAATCATTCAAACTATCGACATTCTTACAGATTTTGTCACTAACGACCCGAGTTTCGCTTTTCGGCATCTTCAGGCATGTTTAAGCGATTCAAATTTATTCTCTTTTATCTTTTAAAAAGAAAGGGCTCATGGTCTTCTTCTCTTTCTTCTGATGAGGTTTGATGTTATTTTTTAGCTGATGATAAATTTCTCACTGGTCAAATTTAAGCGGCATTCCTCCTGCGTGTGACATTTTATGGTTTTTTAAGTCACTAGGCCAAAATGTTCTATAATTGCAATGGTCACATTCGAAAGGCTTTTGCCCAGTGTGTGATATTTTATGCCTTTTTAAATTACCAGATTCGGCAGTTTTATATCTGCATTGATCACATTTAAAAGGCTTTTCCCCAGTGTGTGTCATTTTATGCCTTTTTAAGCTACCAGACTCACCAGTTTTATATCTGCATTGGTCACATTTAAAAGGTTTTTCCCCAGTGTGTGTCATTTTATGCGTTTTTAAGTTACCAGAATGAGCTGTTTTATATCTGCATTGATCACATTTGAAAGGCTTTTCTCCTGTATGTGACAGTTTATGCGTTTTTAGATTACTATATTGTATAGATTTATAACTGCATAGGTCACATTTAAAAGGCTTTTCGCAAGTGTGTGGCATTTTATGCCTTTTTAAGCTACTAGACTCGCCAGTTTTATATCTGCATTGGTCACATTTAAAAGGTTTTTTCCCAGTGTGTAACATTTTATGCCTTTTTAAGTTACTAGACCAAGATGTTTTATAATTGCATTGGTCACATTTGAAAGGATTTTCCCCAGTGTGGGACATTTTATGGGTTTTCAAGTCACGAGACTGAATGGTTTCATAATTGCATTTGTCACATTTAAAAGGCTTTTCCCCAGTGTGTGACGTTGTGTGATGTTTTACGATACCCGAATGGGCAGTCTTTCCGTCACGTGTGAAAGATTTTCCTGCAGTTTTAAAGATTTTATCTTTTTTTAAGAGAGCATGATAAACATTTTTAGAAGTGCCTTGTTCATATTTGAAATTCATTTTTCGAGAATGCAGTAATGTTTTCGTCTGTAAGCAAAAACAATATTTTTTATAACATGTATCTATATAATTAAGTATTTCGACTGAGGGTGCTTGATGGAATTTCAATATCAAATTTGAATTGTTTGAATTTTGTACTTTTCCATGAGTTTTGTCGCTAACGACCCGGGTTTCGCCTTTCGGCATCTTCAGGTATTCCAAGTGCACGGATGTACTTGAACTGACGCGTAGTAAACAGTTTGTATCGTTTATAAACAAAATTATAAGTAGATCACCAAGTTATAAGGCTATTAGAATGTAAATTAGCGAAAATTGAATGTATACAATTTTCAATGAATTAAGTGGGTTTGTAATAATTATGGGGATTTTTCGAAAATATTAATGACCAGATAATAACATAGGAATGTTTACAAGGAATTTTAAACGAGCAATATTATCTACCGAATTCCCCTTTGTTGTACCCCCTTTAAATAATTGTCATTTTATTAATAATTCAAGCACTTGCTATCATTAAATATTAATTCAAAGGCTTAAAAACAAATCAACTCGTTAATAATAGGTCGGATAAAACCCTAGATTTATTTTAAACATTCCTATGTTATTATCTGGTCATTAATATTTTCGAAAAATCCCGATAATTATTACAAACCCACTTAATCCATTGAAAATTGTATAAATTCAATTTTCGCTAATTTACATTCTAATAGCCTTATAACTTAGTGATCTACTTATAATTTTGTTTATAAACGATACAAACTGTTTACTACGCGTCAGTTCAAGTACATCCGTGCACTTGGAATACCTGAAGATGCCGAAAGGCGAAACCCGGGTCGTTAGCGACAAAACTCATGGAAAAGTACAAAATTCAAACAATTCAAACATGTATCTAATTCAATGCTTGCTTTCTTTTTTCTTTTTAAAATGACATGAATCGATAGACATTGAGTTTATAAAAAGTCATGACAATGTTTGTTGTTACTGGTGTATTTACCGTTTGGCTGCCGTGAGCCGATATTATCGGCTTTTGCTTACTAGAAAGAATTGCCTCGTACGTTGGCTCGCATTCGTGAAACATTTTTTTTTTAAATTAGATATTATTTTAATTTGAACAGTATTGTAAATGTAAAGATAGACAATTTAAACGAACACCCTTTTAACACATATATGTAGTACTAAAACAATTTCGAAGCTGACCAGAACTACAAATCACACAGATTATTTCCAATCGACCAGGTAATTTTCGTATAGCAATAGGCGATTCACGGCTTTTATTGTTCGAGGTAAACTAGTGATTTTTCAGTATCATCCACTCCTTTTCAATTGCTTCTATAATTCTTGATATAAATATATCTTGATAAACGTTTTTGCGTGTATTTTCTTTATATATAATCAGTAGCGGCCGGTCAATGTGGCATTCGATCAATGCACCACTTGTATATGCATGGGCGGCTATATTTCATGAAATAATATTCAAAAATAACATTTATGACATTCCTTAATTTTAAATTTAATAAAATAATGTTTTGAATTAGATAAAAAAGAAATCTGAAATATTTATTATAGAAATGAGTGAATGGTAAACATGTTATGTTTGAATATTATTTTATGAAATATAACCGCCTCTGCATGTACAATGGGTGCATTGATCGAATGCCACATTGCCCGGCCGCCACTGTATTTAACATATGAGTTGATATATGAAAATAAAAATTTACAACAATCTACGTTTCTCTATAGAACTGGTTATAATTAAAATCATCATGGCTGATTTATGACACAAACATAGTCTGAAATATTTTTCTGAATAACAAATTCCTTACCCGGGCCCGGCCTGAACCCGAATCTCAATTGCGCTAACCCGCTCAAACCCGGCCCGTGCAGACCTCTAGTCTCGACCAATCACTGGTCCACGCTAATAAACTGATGTGAAACATAATGTTGTCGAAATATTTTATTAGCATAATCAACTAACGGTTGAAGTCTACCCATTATTTTGCAAAGAAGCACGCATTGTTTCATAAATATGCATCAATATTTAGGAGCACTGCAAAGTGAAAAAATCTATAAACAACTCGTTGCATAAAAAAAAACAGAAAAAAATGCGTCGGGCAAAAAATGGCAGTGCTATGTACATAGTGTTCAAACGGACATATTATTCGAATAATATCGGCTGAAAATACATATAAACAAATATACCTTTTTAGAAATATAAATAATTTGAAGAGTAAATATAATTTCTCGAAAAATATTGAATAAGTTTTTGAAAACGCCGCCTGCCACCGCCTTGCCACTACTGAGGACTAAAAATAAGTATGTACATATATTCAACGAATGGTACTCACTGGTTAAAAAAAAATATTGAACACTTTTATCTTATTATTTGTTATGTCAGAATCGCGGCGATTTTGGCAAGTCATCAAAACAGTCGCGGCAGCCAAAGGGTTAAGCAAACGATTGTTTTTGTTCACATTAAATTATTTAAATGAAAATGTTACTGTTATTAGTTCTGGTAATTTTTTTTAATCAGTTTTACATTGTATTGTATTATGGTGACAAGGTCTCGACATTGATGGTAAGAATCGAAAAATCAAACTGCGCTGTACTATTATTACTGTTTCAATATACAATGTGCTTAGAAGTTTTTTTAAATCCACATTTTTGATAAAAAACTTAAAACAGTGCTAAAAAATATACGTTATTTTTAAGACAAATCGTGTGTCCATATTCAAGCAACTGTTTTTTCGGAAAATAATAGCTTGGAATACCTTTCTAGACTGGTGTTGATTTTCATCTACAATTACTTTTTCGAGTGCCTCGTGTTTGATGTCAATTGAATGATCCTCGATCCATATGTCATTCATATTATTTTGGTGACTATCGATATCACAAGAGTCCTGATTGGACGATGACAATAATTTATGGTCTGGTTCTATTTTGATATCCGTTTTAAGCTTCTTACTGAATTTTCACATAAAAACAAAAATAAGAAGTTTGATATCAGCCCCCTGATTTATTAAAAAAATAAAAGTGGTAACGTAGTATACAATAATTTTGCATTGAAAATTTTGGCATAGCACGAAGTTTGGAAGAGATTTCATTTTTGCCACGGCAACGTAAGATATCGAATAATAAAAAAGTAACGAACCAATTTTTCCCATCTATTTTTAATATATCATGGCTAATGAGATGCTGCTTCAGCATATTTGATGACGGGAATATATCATTACAAACATTACAGATGAAATTTTTCTCATTAAACACAGCATTTTCAATCTCAATAATGGCGACCATTTTCTCTTGTAATATTTTCGTAATTATGTTATGTTCATGTATATTAACGTTTGCTTGTTTTTCATTTTGAGGCCAATTAATCGAAGGTAATTCAGTGTGAACTGAAGAGTCGACACTTTTAGTTTGCAACTGAAAATAAAAATTAGACACAACATAAAAACAAATAACTTAAAAAAAACTTATTTAAATATATAATTTATATGATCTCTGATACAAAATAAATGACATGGATATTATTCATTTCAAAAAAGGGATTTGACAGGCGTAAGGTCATCAAATAAACATAAATAGAAGATGTGAAACAAAACTTGACAACAATAAAATGATTAAAAATAGTTTTCGGTTACCTTTATAGACTTGTGATGAGTGTCGAGTGCTTCAACATTGATGTCATCCACATTGCTTCTAAAATGATCGCTTTCATAAGGGTTATCTGTTGTTTTTGCTGACACTGAGTCGTCGTCCAGTTTAATTGTGACATAAGTTCGAAGCTTTACTCTAAATAGGAATATAAAAACAAAGAAAAAGTGAGCACGATTAATAAAGTTTGACTGTTTCTACATATGTGTTATGGATTGAATCGTCATTAACTTGGTAGACATTTATCGAAAAAAGGTGAACAGTAATGTTAGTTTTAAATATCCACAAATATTACATTTTATATTGTTGATACGTCAGAACTTATTTCAGTTGTGATGCTCCGATGAAGGCATTAACCAAATTAGCTATCAGCAATGTAAAAAAATATGTCTCTTTACACCTAATATAAAATGATAGCAATGGTATCAAATCAAAGAAACGCTTGTGAGCGACCTGCTTATTGCCTCATTTTACTCACCTGCTTTCCTCATCATATTTTAATTTAGCATGGCTAGTAACATGCTGTTTAAGTAAAAGTGATGATGAGAATATATTATAGCACACACTGCAAACAAAGTTTCGCTCGTGGAAAACAACGCTTTTAAGATTTATAACTACGTTTATTTCCTGCAGTAAAATTTCTTCTTTGATATGCACATGGTTTATGTGAGACAACGGAGATACAACAGTTTGAGTCGAATTTATCGGGTCGGGTTTAACGAGATCTTCAGAGTTGGTATTGGTCGTTTGAAACTGAAACAAAAAGAAGCCGCCATTAAAAACCTACAAAAACTAGAAGATATATTCACTTTTCAAGACCACAAAAGATGATGATCGCTTAGTTCAAACATGTCCAGCCGGAGGTTTTGTGTGGCTTTTTCAAGGTTTCGAACTGTCATTGTTTTTATATAGACGGTGCTAGCTGACTGAGCAAAACAGATCGAATGTGGTGCAGTATGTTTTTATGGCTCTCGTCTACGACGCTTTTATGAGCTTCATAACAAAGAGACGGCTGTAATTCAATCAAAGGACAATGAATCGGGAATCTGGAGTAACGTGACCCACCAAAGAGATGCAATATGTTACTTCAGTTGGACAGCCCTGGTTTAGTTATTGAGGTTAAACATTCAGTTACAATCGCTAAGAATTTATATTTTTCTGCAAAAGCGCTTATGAAAATTATGTCTTATTTGTCCATAAAGAAATGTCTATTTCCTAGGTATTATATTCATTTTTACTTGCAGAAAACAGCTATTTGCTATCATTGCATATAGCATCAATGGACTAAGCGAATTTTTCTTAGTGATATTATATATTTTTTTTTAATCCAAAGCCTTTACTAATTTATTTGAGGTTATGATGGCTGCACGTGTTAATCACGTAATAACCATAACGATGTATTTGTATGATTTGTCAAACAGCTGACTGAGTTAATAGTGTTTAAGATTACCTTTGTAGTGTCGTGATGATCTGTTTCGTCAACAATTTCTTCCTGCTTGACGAGCGTCTCGACTTTGATATGTATCGACTGTTCCTCATTCGAGATAGCATTCGCGTTGTTTTGACGATTATCGCTGTTATAAGCATTGTCAGATGCATTTGTTGGCGTTAGTCCGTCGTCTGGTTCTATTTTGATATTCATTTCAAAAGAATTTTGATTAAGTCAGTAAGAAGCAATGTAGAAACTTTATAAAATAAAGGGTTACCATAGACAATAAATATAAATATTTTTCTCAGTTTATCATAGTCAAATAGATTGATGTATATAATTCGACATAAAATTATAGTTAATAGTTATTGCAATACAAATGATAAGGACTTGAAGAATGCATCTAAAATTTTGTTTCATTTATATCATATCTTTATATGTAAGACACATAAAAATGACTAACTTGAAATAAAAACGAGAAAGTTTGTAACTTGATCGTACAACTTGAAATACTTAACAAAAGCGCAAATACTATATTTGGTTTTTTCAAATAAAACAATTCTCATTTTATTAAATGTATTTTTAAGCCATGTATTTCGTTTGTTTCTTACATTTTACAGGTGTTACATTACAGCAAGATTTATTTTTGAGTCTACGCATAGCATTTTTTGCGACGATTATAATTACGTATGCTTGACGATAGAACTTTTTCAATAAAATAAAAAAAAACCTTTAACTAACCACAGGTTGCTAAAACTGATAACGAAAGATTCATAAAATGCATATAAAACGACTGGGTTTAGTGGTTACATTTTAACAAGAGCAAAAAGCGATAAACTATCAGACATGAAACCGCTTTTAAGTCGATATTAAAAAGTCTGACAACCCCAGTGATAATAAAATATTTCAATAAGAAATGAAAACGTTTGACATATTATTTGGATGCTTTGGTAGCATCAATTGAAATGTCACTGCTTCATCGTAAACTTAAATAAAACAATTCCTCAAACAATCGAACACGAGCCAATAAAAATAATATTGTCTATGGTCAAACTATATTCTGACATTATCGTTTATTACGTGTTTCGCTTCAATTATTGAGTCAATACTTCGAAATGAACATCAAGATAGAACAAGACGATGAATTGCTTTCATCGCACGGCACATCAGGGATCGACAAAGATGGTGAGATGAACGTTGACATCCTTAGCGAAGGTCATTCACCTGGCAATGGATTTGGCGTACGTGTGAAGCAGGAAGAATTTCACGAAGACGATTTCAACAAAGAACGAAATGTAAGTTTAAATTTAGGGCTAGAGTGCTTGAACGCTGTCATGTTTTTGTACACATTAAAGTACGTGTTGCTTAGTTTTTACGTAAAACAATTAAGTCCGCTTGTAACATTAATCGATTTCGAAGAAATTTATGTGTGCATTTCGTTAAAGCAAAATTGGTTTAAACCTAGCCACCTTCTTTACATTGTTTTGAGAAAAAATACATTTGAAATATTGAGGTTTTGTTATATTTACAGCTTGAAACATTTGTATTCAAATCAAATAAGATTCATTATCATATTATAACTACTTATGTGAATCAACGTTTTCCACGATGAAGGTGGTTAAGAGTAAGCATAGAAACAGACTCACAGATGTGCATCCTAATAATTGAATTCGGACGAAAGTGGCATGGTACCACCTAGACTTGAAAATATTATGGAGGAAAGTGAATGCCATTCTTTTCACTAATTATTTTTACACGTTATTTTTACTTTTATTTTTATATTTATTTTTACTCACACTTATTTTTCAATTATTATTTTGTTTGTAAATAAATAATTAAAGATCGCGTTTTATGTTCTATTAGAAAATATGATGTTCTAATTTATTTTTAGTAATATAATAATATTATGTATGGTACGATAAAGGCTGATGATAAAAATAACTACCAAGAAGGAATATGTAGAGGTAGCTCACAAGACAATTTCAATGCCTGAAAGTAACTCACATCCTTATTGAGTTTGGAGACCACTGACGTAAATCATTGAATTTGAATTTAAATTCAAAAAAATTAACTAAATATTTATCGGTATTAGTTTGCGTTATTTTTTTAATTATAAGTATTTAACATTTGTTTAGGTTGCCGTGATGGAGTTACAGAAAATCATACAAGAAAACGAAGACAATTGGGAAAAATACAAAAAAGACTACGACGACATCCGTTCCATCAAAGTAGAAAAGATTGATGTCGGCGAGTGTTCATATGCCGTACGGAAACCAGAAAAGGTGATTGTTAGACTCCCCATGTAACGTGGTGGAACGGCGTTCGGGCACCTACTTTTTGATTTTTTAATGTTCAAATCAAATAAAAAAATATTTTGATTTACTTTATTTTGTGCTATAATACGTTTAAAAATATTTTTTATTTCGTGATCACTATTCCGTGATCACCCGAAAAAAAAATAAAAAAATAATAGAGCTCAGATCAAATCTGCTCGCAGGCATCTGTGTATATCTATACTGTGTGATATCTACATCTACCCCTTCTTTTAAATATTAAACATCAGGGCAAAGCGAGAGCGATTTACTAACCACTAGTCCTTAACTAGAACTGCTTACTGTCTTTCTATCCTGTTTACCTTTGAACGCTGCCAGTGTGGAGCATATAGCCCCCTTATCGAGATATCTCGGCAGGAGCTATTTTCTTCGATAACTGATTGTTACTCAGTCGCTCAACCTCTTTTTCAGAGAGAGTAGAAGGTTTAGAAAGATGAGACTAGGTCAGAGTTTGTTGTGAAATAATCGTTTTAGCTTCGCCCAACTATTAAAGAATCAGAAGGCTGGAAGGAATTTTAAGACATCATAAACACCCATGCTTTCGAAAAGCAATCGAAAAATGCTGTTCGTAATAAAAATCGAACCCGTGAGGTCCGGAACGAAAGCCCACGACGCCAACTGTTGCGCCATCTGCCCCGACATCCTTACTTTAAAAAAAAAGAGAGGTTGAGCTATTTACTTACAAGTAGTTAGAGCGTAAACTTCTGTGGAGATACCTATATAAGGAAGCCATATCCTTCACATTGAGAACGGACATGAATTACTTAAACAGTGTAGGGGAGATAACTTTACCAAATTATTTAAAAATATTGATGCAACCTTTACGCATAAATTCTTTCATCCTCATACTATTCCAATCTTAGCCCTTACAAGTTAAATAAGTTAATACTTAATCTATTTTGTCTAATATTTTTATTTTCACAGAACGTTTTGCAATACCACAAAAACATTAAGAAAGAAGACGATACTGAATTGCAAAACTTTAAAGGTAATGTTATCGAAGATAGGCATCCTGTAGTGGAACAGTTTGACGTTGGGGAATGTTCAATTGTTGAAAAAACTCCAGATCAGGTAATAAAATCGTCATTTCTATATACATATAATATGAATCATATATGGAATTAGGATCATTTTATTGACATCAAACACGAGGCACTCGAAGTTCACTATAAAATTATTGAACATGAAAACCATCACCAGGTTAGAAAAGAATTCTTAGCTCTTATTCATCTCCAAAAAACAGTTGTTTGAATATAAACAAACGTTATTTTTCTCTAAAAGTATTGTATGTTTTCAGAATAAGTTAGCCACTTGATACTTTTTCTCCAAAGTTCTCGAGATAGAGTTACAAATTCTAAGAGAATGTGATTAGTGATTTTGCCATTCAAATGAAACCCTTATAATGTACAAAATTCAGTAATAATTATTGATGCATTGCACTGACAAGTTTAAGCAGTTTTTTTCAAATATACAGTAATATAAACTCTTAAATAGTACTCTTGTCGCCTGCTGTGGCCCAGTTGGCTAGAGCTTGCTCTACCAATCACGCATGTCTGAGTTTGATTCCCGGTAAGTTCACAGTGAATTTGAGAAGTAATAATTTCAAAGTTGTGATCTGGGGTGCTTGTTGTATCAATTCAGATCAATTTTCCTCTCCTCCCATCCTTCTGATCATTTAATTATTGGGTAGCAATTAGTCAACCACTAGTTCTGTTCTAGCCTTATCCTCGTTTCTCCACTACTCACTTTGAAAAATAGGTTGAGCGACTGAGTAACAAAAAGTTCTTAGAAAATATAGCAAGTTGGAGGTCTGCCTTGCTCTGTCGACTGCCGCTGTGTCTCAACACTTATTTAGTTATCAACAAACGATCTGATACAAAATTTATGGGGGACCGTTTTTGGAGGATTCTTCACAATTTTTTTTTCAGTTTTGTATTTATTTTTCATGGAATATTTGAAAAAGCCTCATGTAACCCGCGGACCGAGGTTTGTGCTTCACTGCTTTAAATGGTTAACTAAGTGCTGTCATTTTCAATATTTTATTAAAATTTACTTTTTGGTTTAAAAACCACCTCGATATTATCTGAAATAATATTCAATTGTTATCACAAAATTTCTGTCGTTTCTTAATTTTTTTCAGCTTCGAAGTTTCACTACTTATTTTTCATCACAAAGCGAACCGAATTCGACAAAGTCGTCTCAGAATTCATCAGTTTCGACGAAGCATACAATCGAAAAATGCATTAAAACAGAAATTTTACAGTGCAAAGTCGTCGCTGTAATAAGTCTGGAAAATGGTATCTTTTATAGACGAAATCTCGTGTGCAGTCATTGTTTTGACATATTTCCATCGTCACGTTTACTAGATAAACATGTGACGCTTCACGGAAAATCAAAATATAATGAGGAAAGGTACGTTAAACCATTAATTAAAAAATATATATTTGGAATTTTCGCTGTCATACAATTCGAAAGTGTACTTTTGGGTAACTACTACTAAAAAAAAACCTTTTAATTGAATTTTGTTGATTTTTAATCTTCGAATTCATCTTGTCTTGTGAGCATGAATAAAAAATAAATCTAACGTGACTATTCACCGAGTTTTGGACCAGTTTAGTTTCTTTTTCTTACCTTGAAATCTATTTAATTAAAATAAAACCCAAAGAAGCTATTCATTGATTGAACTCTTATTCTGTTTTCATGTATTTAAGTCAAAATCTTCAAATGGATATCAAAATTGAACCAAAAGATGAATCAATGTTATCAGAAAACCCTGATGATAGCGAAAGTCACCAAAATAATATGAGTGACATTTGGATTGAGGATCATTCAATTGATATCGAATTCGAAGCACCCAAAGTTCACGTTAAAAATATTGATCATGAAAATTATCGCCAGTCTAGAAAGGTATTTCTCAATAACTATTATTTGCTGGATTGACACTTTTTAAATTCCAAAATGATATTTTTTTTCCTTCTCTTCGAGCTTGACACTTCTCGGGTTATCAAAATCAAAATTTAACCTGACTTTGTGTTGTGTTTAGGAGCAGTCAAAATATCTAAATAGTTGACCTCTTTTAGTAAGATCGATGTCATTTGAAAACTGCTCATTCTCTTCATTTCAGACATATTCAAAACATCATTCTACAAAAGAGATTTTTCAATGTGACAAATGCAGTTTTACATCTGCCCGTTCTGATTCCTTCAAACTTCACAAATTGTCGCACACTGAGGAGAAACCATATAAATGTGACCAATGCGAATATAAAAGCGTCACTTCTTATCAATTAAAAAGACACAAAATGCAACACACTGGAGAGAAACCTTTTAAATGTGACCAATGCAATTATAACACTATCACTTCTTATCAATTACAACAACACAAAATGTCACACACTGGTGAAAAGCCTTTTAAATGTGACCAATGCAATTATAAATCCATCTTTTCTGATTCCTTAAAAAAACACAAAGTTACACACACGGGTGAAAAGCCTTTTAAGTGTGACCAGTGCAGTTTTAGAGCTGGTCGTTCTAGTGAAGTTAAATTGCATAAAATGTCACACACTGGTGAAAAACCTTTTAAATGTGGTCAGTGCAATTTTGAAACTATTCATTCTCGGAACTTTAAAGTGCACAAAATGTTACACACCGATAATAAGCATTTTAAATGTGATCAATGCAGTTTTGAAACTGTCACTTCTTATTATTTAAAGAAGCACAAAAAGACACACACTGATGAAAAGTCTTTCAAATGTGAGATCTGCAGTTTTAAAACTATTCGTTCGTGTGATTTAAAACTGCACAACATGTCACACACTGGTGAAAAGCCTTTTAAATGTGACCAATGCAGTTTTAAAACTGCTCGTTCGTCCAACTTAAAAAAACATAAAATGTCACACATTGAAGAGAAATCCTTAAAATGTGACAAATGCAGTTATGAAACCGTTCATGCTCGTGCATTGAAAGAGCATATAATGACACACACTGGTGAAAAGCCTTTCGAATGTGACCAATGCAGCTTTAAATCTATTCGTTCATACAACCTTAGACTCCACCAAATGTCACACACTGGTGAAAAGTCTTTGAAATGTGACTAACGCAATTTCATGACTGTCACTTTTAAATTAAAAAGCACATGTCTTACACAAGAAAAAAAGGCCGATGTTATTGTTGTTGCTTCAAGAAAACGGATTACAAAATCATATTAAACTGTAGAACTCATGTTTTTTTCAAAGGTTGGTAGCGCCAAATCGTATTTATTTTTAGATTATTTCGGAACATAGTTTCTGAAAGTGAATATTACAAATATCACATTATTAATTTTGTTTAGTCAGTAAAGAAGTCAAATATATGTTTCTGAAAGAGTCTTACCCAGCTGTATACATGTTTACATATAGAATCAAAATCATTCTGGATTTTATTAGACGTTACCTTAGATACTACCTGCTTAAAAAAACATTAAAACAAGATTGTAACTTATTGCCTGTCATAATCTATATATTAATAGTCGATAAAATAATCACAAATCACAATTCACAACCCACAAATGTGTGCGTACTGATGTCACAAAATTAAAAAATTTACGACATCTGTTCTGCTACTACTGCGAAAATTCGATAATTCACGAAATTTCTGCTACTACGAAAAATGGTTGTTAGCAAACTTGAACATTATTCCAAATATTAAATAATTTACGTAATTTCTGCTCCTACGAAAAATGGTTGTTAGCAAACTTGGACATTATTCCAAATATTAAATAATTTACGAAATTTCTGCTCCTACGAAAAATGGTTGTTAGCAAACTTGAACATTATTCCAAATATTAAATCATTTACGAAATTTCTGCTCCTACGAAAAATGGTTGTTAGCAAACTTGAACATTATTCCAAATATTAAATAATTTACGTAATTTCTGCTCCTACGAAAAATGGTTGTTAGCAAACTTGAACATTATTCCAAATATTAAATCATTTACGAAATTTCTGCTACTACGAAAAATGGTTGTTAGCAAACTTGAACATTATTCCAAATATTAAATAATTTACGAAATTTCTGCTCCTACGAAAAATGGTTGTTAGCAAACTTGAACATTATTCCAAAAATTCAATAATTTACGAAATTTCTGATCCTACGAAAAATGGTTGTTAGCAAACTTGAACATTATTCCAAATATTAAATAATTTACGTAATTTCTGCTCCTACGAAAAATGGTTGTTAGCAAACTTGGACATTATTCCAAATATTAAATAATTTACGAAATTTCTGCTCCTACGAAAAATGGTTGTTAGCAAACTTGAACATTATTCCAAATATTAAATCATTTACGAAATTTCTGCTCCTACGAAAAATGGTTGTTAGCAAACTTGAACATTATTCCAAATATTAAATAATTTACGAAATTTCTGCTCCTACGAAAAATGGTTGTTAGCAAACTTGAACATTATTCCAAATATTAAATAATTTACTAAATTTCTGCTCCTACGAAAAATGGTTGTTAGCAAACTTGAACTTTATTCCAAAAATTCAATAATTTACGATATTTCGGCTACTACGACAAATGGTTGTTAGCAAACTTAAACTTTATTCCAAAAATTTAATAATTTACGATATTTCTGCTCCTACGAAAAATGGTTGTTAGCAAACTTGAACTTTATTCCAAAAATTCAATAATTTACGAAATTTCTGCTACTACGAAAAATGGTTGTTAGCAAACTTAAACATTATTCCAAATATTAAATAATTTACTTAATTTCTGCTCCTACGAAAAATGGTTGTTAGCAAACTTGAACTTTATTCCGAAAATTCAATAATTTACGATATTTCGGCTATTACGAAAAATGGTTGTTAGCAAACTTAAACATTATTCCAAAAATTCAATAATTTACGATATTTCGGCTACTACGAAAAATGATTGTTAGCAAACTTAAACATTATTTCAAATATTAAATATTTTACGAAATTTCTACTCCTACGAAAAATGGTTGTTAGCAAACATGAACATTATTCTAAATATTAAATAATTTACGAAATTTCGGCTACTACGAAAAATGGTTGTTAGCAAACTTAAACATTATTTCAAATATTAAATATTTTATGAAATTTCTGCTCCTACGAAAAATGGTTGTTAGCAAACTTGAACATTATTCCAAAAATTCAATAATTTACGAAATTCCTGCTACTACGAAAAATGGTTGTTAGCAAACTTGAACATTATTCCAAAAATTCAATAATTTACGAAATTTCTGCTACTACGAAAAATGGTTGTTAGCAAACTTGAACATTATTCCAAATATTAAATAATTTACGATATTTCTGCTCCTACGAAAAATGGTTGTTAGCAAACTTGAACATTATTCCAAATATTAAATCATTTACGAAATTTCTGCTACTACGAAAAATGGTTGTTAGCAAACTTGAACATTATTCCAAATATTAAATAATTTACTAAATTTCTGCTCCTACGAAAAATGGTTGTTAGCAAACTTGAACTTTATTCCTAAAATTCAATAATTTACGATATTTCGGCTATTACGAAAAATGGTTGTTAGCAAACTTAAACTTTATTCCAAAAATTCAATAATTTACGATATTTCGGCTACTACGAAAAATGGTTGTTAGCAAACTTAAACATTATTTCAAATATTAAATATTTTACGAAATTTCTACTCCTACGAAAAATGGTTGTTAGCAAACATGAACATTATTCCAAATATTAAATAATTTACGAAATTTCTGCTTCTACGAAAAATGGTTGTTAGCAAACTTGAACATTATTCCAAAAATTCAATAATTTACGAAATTTCTGCTACTACGAAAAATGGTTGTTAGCAAACTTGAACATTATTCCAAATACTAAATAATTTACTAAATTTCTGCTCCTACGAAAAATGGTTGTTAGCAAACTTAAACATTATTCCAAAAATTGAATATTTTACGAAATTTATGCTTCTACGAAAAATGGTTGTTAGCAAACTTAAACTTTATTCCAAAAATTCAATAATTCACGAAATTTCTGCTACTGCGAAAAATGGTTGTTAGCAAACTTGAACATTATTCCAAATATTAAATAATTTACTAAATTTCTGCTCCTACGAAAAATGGTTGTTAGCAAACTTGAACTTTATTCCGAAAATTCAATAATTTACGATATTTCGGCTATTACGAAAAATGGTTGTTAGAAAACTTAAACTTTATTCCAAAAATTCAATAATTTACGATATTTCGGCTACTACGAAAAATGGTTGTTAGCAAACTTAAACATTATTTCAAATATTAAATATTTTACGAAATTTCTACTCCTACGAAAAATGGTTGTTAGCAAACATGAACATTATTCTAAATATTAAATAATTTACGAAATTTCGGCTACTACGAAAAATGGTTGTTAGCAAACTTAAACATTATTTCAAATATTAAATATTTTACAAATTTTCTACTCCTACGAAAAATGGTTGTTAGCAAACTTGAACATTATTCCAAAAATTCAATAATTTACGAAATTTCTGCTACTACGAAAAATGGTTGTTAGCAAACTTGAACATTATTCCAAATATTAAATAATTTACTAAATTTCTGCTCCTACGAAAAATGGTTGTTAGCAAACTTGAACTTTATTCCAAAAATTCAATAATTTACGATATTTCGGCTACTACGACAAATGGTTGTTAGCAAACATAAACTTTATTCCAAAAATTTAATAATTTACGATATTTCGGCTACTACGAAAAATGGTTGTTAGCAAACTTGAACTTTATTCCAAAAATTCAATAATTCACGAAATTTCTGCTACTACGAAAAATGGTTGTTAGCAAACTTAAACATTATTCCAAAAATTGAATATTTTACGAAATTTATGCTTCTACGAAAAATGGTTGTTAGCAAACTTAAACTTTATTCCAAAAATTCAATAATTCACGAAATTTCTGCTACTGCGAAAAATGGTTGTTAGCAAACTTGAACATTATTCCAAATATTAAATAATTTACTAAATTTCTGCTCCTACGAAAAATGGTTGTTAGCAAACATGAACATCTTAACATTAATAGCCGATAAGGTCCGTCTGTAAGGACGTCCGCAGTAAGGTACAGACCAATGATTTCGATTTATTCTGAACAGCACATTTTTGAAATGTTGTTCTATCCAATGGGAGCGGCTTATTTTAAACCGGGCGTGAATGTTCTGATATCGCCACGTTTGAAAATTTGATATTTCTTGGTGTAGAGCTAAAGTATAGTATCACCATACATCATAATATTCGAATAATCAAAGACTTTAATTCGACTATTGCAAACTATGATTATAGGGCTATCGAAAGAATCGTTTGATCGTGTGAGTCGATGTGAGACTAATATTTTTTGGAGCGGATTTGATCAATTGAATCATAATGATGAATCATTTCACGTCTGACCTTGAAAATCTGTTAGAATTCTTTAATACATTAAGAATATTCAAATTATGATATGAATATATCATAGAATAATATTTTGCTTTTTTCATACACTTGGACAAAATGTGCAACTGATTTTTTATTGAAAAATTGGATTTGATCTTTTGATTTTTATTGGAAATAATTGTTAAATAATTTAAAATCCGAAAAATAATTGTTGGCAAACTTAAACATTATTCCAAAAATTAAGTAATTTACAAAATTTCTGCTACTACGAAAGATGATTGTTAGCAAACTTTAACATTATTCCACATATTAAATAATTTACGAAATTTATGCTACTACGAAAAATGGTTGTTAGCAAACTTAAACATTATTCTAAAAATTAAATATTTTACGAAATTTCTGCTACTACGAAAAATGGTTGTTAGCAAACTTGGACATTATTCCAAATATTAAATAATTTACGAAATTTCTACTCCTACGAAAAATGGTTGTTAGCAAACATGAACATTATTCCAAATATTAAATAATTTACGAAATTTCTGCTTCTACGAAAAATGGTTGTTAGCAAACTTGAACATTATTCCAAAAATTCAATAATTTACGAAATTTCTGCTACTACGAAAAATGGTTGTTAGCAAACTTGAACATTATTCCAAATACTAAATAATTTACTAAATTTCTGCTCCTACGAAAAATGGTTGTTAGCAAACTTAAACATTATTCCAAAAATTGAATATTTTACGAAATTTATGCTTCTACGAAAAATGGTTGTTAGCAAACTTAAACTTTATTCCAAAAATTCAATAATTCACGAAATTTCTGCTACTGCGAAAAATGGTTGTTAGCAAACTTGAACATTATTCCAAATATTAAATAATTTACTAAATTTCTGCTCCTACGAAAAATGGTTGTTAGCAAACTTGAACTTTATTCCGAAAATTCAATAATTTACGATATTTCGGCTATTACGAAAAATGGTTGTTAGAAAACTTAAACTTTATTCCAAAAATTCAATAATTTACGATATTTCGGCTACTACGAAAAATGGTTGTTAGCAAACTTAAACATTATTTCAAATATTAAATATTTTACGAAATTTCTACTCCTACGAAAAATGGTTGTTAGCAAACATGAACATTATTCTAAATATTAAATAATTTACGAAATTTCGGCTACTACGAAAAATGGTTGTTAGCAAACTTAAACATTATTTCAAATATTAAATATTTTACAAATTTTCTACTCCTACGAAAAATGGTTGTTAGCAAACTTGAACATTATTCCAAAAATTCAATAATTTACGAAATTTCTGCTACTACGAAAAATGGTTGTTAGCAAACTTGAACATTATTCCAAATATTAAATAATTTACTAAATTTCTGCTCCTACGAAAAATGGTTGTTAGCAAACTTGAACTTTATTACAAAAATTCAATAATTTACGATATTTCGGCTACTACGACAAATGGTTGTTAGCAAACATAAACTTTATTCCAAAAATTTAATAATTTACGATATTTCGGCTACTACGAAAAATGGTTGTTAGCAAACTTGAACTTTATTCCAAAAATTCAATAATTCACGAAATTTCTGCTACTACGAAAAATGGTTGTTAGCAAACTTAAACATTATTCCAAAAATTGAATATTTTACGAAATTTATGCTTCTACGAAAAATGGTTGTTAGCAAACTTAAACTTTATTCCAAAAATTCAATAATTCACGAAATTTCTGCTACTGCGAAAAATGGTTGTTAGCAAACTTGAACATTATTCCAAATATTAAATAATTTACTAAATTTCTGCTCCTACGAAAAATGGTTGTTAGCAAACATGAACATCTTAACATTAATAGCCGATAAGGTCCGTCTGTAAGGACGTCCGCAGTAAGGTACAGACCAATGATTTCGATTTATTCTGAACAGCACATTTTTGAAATGTTGTTCTATCCAATGGGAGCGGCTTATTTTAAACCGGGCGTGAATGTTCTGATATCGCCACGTTTGAAAATTTGATATTTCTTGGTGTAGAGCTAAAGTATAGTATCACCATACATCATAATATTCGAATAATCAAAGACTTTAATTCGACTATTGCAAACTATGATTATAGGGCTATCGAAAGAATCGTTTGATCGTGTGAGTCGATGTGAGACTAATATTTTTTGGAGCGGATTTGATCAATTGAATCATAATGATGAATCATTTCACGTCTGACCTTGAAAATCTGTTAGAATTCTTTAATACATTAAGAATATTCAAATTATGATATGGATATATCATAGAATAATATTTTGCTTTTTTCATACACTTGGACAAAATGTGCAACTGATTTTTTATTGAAAAATTGGATTTGATCTTTTGATTTTTATTGGAAATAATTGTTAAATAATTTAAAATCCGAAAAATAATTGTTGGCAAACTTAAACATTATTCCAAAAATTAAGTAATTTACAAAATTTCTGCTACTACGAAAGATGATTGTTAGCAAACTTTAACATTATTCCACATATTAAATAATTTACGAAATTTATGCTACTACGAAAAATGGTTGTTAGCAAACTTAAACATTATTCTAAAAATTAAATATTTTACGAAATTTCTGCTACTACGAAAAATGGTTGTTAGCAAACTTGGACATTATTCCAAATATTAAATAATTTACGAAATTTCTACTCCTACGAAAAATGGTTGTTAGCAAACATGAACATTATTCCAAATATTAAATAATTTACGAAATTTCTGCTTCTACGAAAAATGGTTGTTAGCAAACTTGAACATTATTCCAAAAATTCAATAATTTACGAAATTTCTGCTACTACGAAAAATGGTTGTTAGCAAACTTGAACATTATTCCAAATACTAAATAATTTACTAAATTTCTGCTCCTACGAAAAATGGTTGTTAGCAAACTTAAACATTATTCCAAAAATTGAATATTTTACGAAATTTATGCTTCTACGAAAAATGGTTGTTAGCAAACTTAAACTTTATTCCAAAAATTCAATAATTCACGAAATTTCTGCTACTGCGAAAAATGGTTGTTAGCAAACTTGAACATTATTCCAAATATTAAATAATTTACTAAATTTCTGCTCCTACGAAAAATGGTTGTTAGCAAACTTGAACTTTATTCCGAAAATTCAATAATTTACGATATTTCGGCTATTACGAAAAATGGTTGTTAGAAAACTTAAACTTTATTCCAAAAATTCAATAATTTACGATATTTCGGCTACTACGAAAAATGGTTGTTAGCAAACTTAAACATTATTTCAAATATTAAATATTTTACGAAATTTCTACTCCTACGAAAAATGGTTGTTAGCAAACATGAACATTATTCTAAATATTAAATAATTTACGAAATTTCGGCTACTACGAAAAATGGTTGTTAGCAAACTTAAACATTATTTCAAATATTAAATATTTTACAAATTTTCTACTCCTACGAAAAATGGTTGTTAGCAAACTTGAACATTATTCCAAAAATTCAATAATTTACGAAATTTCTGCTACTACGAAAAATGGTTGTTAGCAAACTTGAACATTATTCCAAATATTAAATAATTTACTAAATTTCTGCTCCTACGAAAAATGGTTGTTAGCAAACTTGAACTTTATTACAAAAATTCAATAATTTACGATATTTCGGCTACTACGACAAATGGTTGTTAGCAAACATAAACTTTATTCCAAAAATTTAATAATTTACGATATTTCGGCTACTACGAAAAATGGTTGTTAGCAAACTTGAACTTTATTCCAAAAATTCAATAATTCACGAAATTTCTGCTACTACGAAAAATGGTTGTTAGCAAACTTAAACATTATTCCAAAAATTGAATATTTTACGAAATTTATGCTTCTACGAAAAATGGTTGTTAGCAAACTTAAACTTTATTCCAAAAATTCAATAATTCACGAAATTTCTGCTACTGCGAAAAATGGTTGTTAGCAAACTTGAACATTATTCCAAATATTAAATAATTTACTAAATTTCTGCTCCTACGAAAAATGGTTGTTAGCAAACATGAACATCTTAACATTAATAGCCGATAAGGTCCGTCTGTAAGGACGTCCGCAGTAAGGTACAGACCAATGATTTCGATTTATTCTGAACAGCACATTTTTGAAATGTTGTTCTATCCAATGGGAGCGGCTTATTTTAAACCGGGCGTGAATGTTCTGATATCGCCACGTTTGAAAATTTGATATTTCTTGGTGTAGAGCTAAAGTATAGTATCACCATACATCATAATATTCGAATAATCAAAGACTTTAATTCGACTATTGCAAACTATGATTATAGGGCTATCGAAAGAATCGTTTGATCGTGTGAGTCGATGTGAGACTAATATTTTTTGGAGCGGATTTGATCAATTGAATCATAATGATGAATCATTTCACGTCTGACCTTGAAAATCTGTTAGAATTCTTTAATACATTAAGAATATTCAAATTATGATATGGATATATCATAGAATAATATTTTGCTTTTTTCATACACTTGGACAAAATGTGCAACTGATTTTTTATTGAAAAATTGGATTTGATCTTTTGATTTTTATTGGAAATAATTGTTAAATAATTTAAAATCCGAAAAATAATTGTTGGCAAACTTAAACATTATTCCAAAAATTAAGTAATTTACAAAATTTCTGCTACTACGAAAGATGATTGTTAGCAAACTTTAACATTATTCCACATATTAAATAATTTACGAAATTTATGCTACTACGAAAAATGGTTGTTAGCAAACTTAAACATTATTCTAAAAATTAAATATTTTACGAAATTTCTGCTACTACGAAAAATGGTTGTTAGCAAACTTGGACATTATTCCAAATATTAAATAATTTACGAAATTTCTACTCCTACGAAAAATGGTTGTTAGCAAACATGAACATTATTCCAAATATTAAATAATTTACGAAATTTCTGCTTCTACGAAAAATGGTTGTTAGCAAACTTGAACATTATTCCAAAAATTCAATAATTTACGAAATTTCTGCTCCTACTAAAAAATGGTTGTTAGCAAACTTGGACATTATTCCAAAAATTCAATAATTTACGAAATTTCTGCTCCTACGAAAAATGGTTGTTAGCAAACTTGAACATTATTCCAAAAATTCAATAATTTACGAAATTTCTGCTACTACGAAAAATGGTTGTTAGCAAACTTAAACTTTATTCCAAAAATTGAATATTTTACGAAATTTATGCTACTACGAAAAATGGTTGTTAGCAAACTTAAACATTATTCCACATATTAAATAATGTACGAAATTTATGCTACTACGAAAAATGGTTGTTAGCAAACTTAAACATTATTCCAAATATTAAATAATTTACTTAATTTCTGCTCCTACGAAAAATGGTTGTTAGCAAACTTGAACTTTATTCCGAAAATTCAATAATTTACGATATTTCGGCTATTACGAAAAATGGTTGTTAGCAAACTTAAACATTATTCCAAAAATTCAATAATTTACGATATTTCGGCTACTACGAAAAATGATTGTTAGCAAACTTAAACATTATTTCAAATATTAAATATTTTACGAAATTTCTACTCCTACGAAAAATGGTTGTTAGCAAACATGAACATTATTCTAAATATTAAATAATTTACGAAATTTCGGCTACTACGAAAAATGGTTGTTAGCAAACTTAAACATTATTTCAAATATTAAATATTTTATGAAATTTCTGCTCCTACGAAAAATGGTTGTTAGCAAACTTGAACATTATTCCAAAAATTCAATAATTTACGAAATTCCTGCTACTACGAAAAATGGTTGTTAGCAAACTTGAACATTATTCCAAAAATTCAATAATTTACGAAATTTCTGCTACTACGAAAAATGGTTGTTAGCAAACTTGAACATTATTCCAAATATTAAATAATTTACGATATTTCTGCTCCTACGAAAAATGGTTGTTAGCAAACTTGAACATTATTCCAAATATTAAATCATTTACGAAATTTCTGCTACTACGAAAAATGGTTGTTAGCAAACTTGAACATTATTCCAAATATTAAATAATTTACTAAATTTCTGCTCCTACGAAAAATGGTTGTTAGCAAACTTGAACTTTATTCCTAAAATTCAATAATTTACGATATTTCGGCTATTACGAAAAATGGTTGTTAGCAAACTTAAACTTTATTCCAAAAATTCAATAATTTACGATATTTCGGCTACTACGAAAAATGGTTGTTAGCAAACTTAAACATTATTTCAAATATTAAATATTTTACGAAATTTCTACTCCTACGAAAAATGGTTGTTAGCAAACATGAACATTATTCCAAATATTAAATAATTTACGAAATTTCTGCTTCTACGAAAAATGGTTGTTAGCAAACTTGAACATTATTCCAAAAATTCAATAATTTACGAAATTTCTGCTACTACGAAAAATGGTTGTTAGCAAACTTGAACATTATTCCAAATACTAAATAATTTACTAAATTTCTGCTCCTACGAAAAATGGTTGTTAGCAAACTTAAACATTATTCCAAAAATTGAATATTTTACGAAATTTATGCTTCTACGAAAAATGGTTGTTAGCAAACTTAAACTTTATTCCAAAAATTCAATAATTCACGAAATTTCTGCTACTTCGAAAAATGGTTGTTAGCAAACTTAAACATTATTCCAAAAATTGAATATTTTTCGAAATTTATGCTTCTACGAAAAATGGTTGTTAGCAAACTTAAACTTTATTCCAAAAATTCAATAATTCACGAAATTTCTGCTACTGCGAAAAATGGTTGTTAGCAAACTTGAACATTATTCCAAATATTAAATAATTTACTAAATTTCTGCTCCTACGAAAAATGGTTGTTAGCAAACTTGAACTTTATTCCGAAAATTCAATAATTTACGATATTTCGGCTATTACGAAAAATGGTTGTTAGAAAACTTAAACTTTATTCCAAAAATTCAATAATTTACGATATTTCGGCTACTACGAAAAATGGTTGTTAGCAAACTTAAACATTATTTCAAATTTTAAATATTTTACGAAATTTCTACTCCTACGAAAAATGGTTGTTAGCAAACATGAACATTATTCTAAATATTAAATAATTTACGAAATTTTGGCTACTACGAAAAATGGTTGTTAGCAAACTTAAACATTATTTCAAATATTAAATATTTTACAAATTTTCTACTCCTACGAAAAATGGTTGTTAGCAAACTTGAACATTATTCCAAAAATTCAATAATTTACGAAATTTCTGCTACTACGAAAAATGGTTGTTAGCAAACTTGAACATTATTCCAAATATTAAATAATTTACTAAATTTCTGCTCCTACGAAAAATGGTTGTTAGCAAACTTGAACTTTATTCCAAAAATTCAATAATTTACGATATTTCGGCTACTACGACAAATGGTTGTTAGCAAACATAAACTTTATTCCAAAAATTTAATAATTTACGATATTTCGGCTACTACGAAAAATGGTTGTTAGCAAACTTGAACTTTATTCCAAAAATTCAATAATTCACGAAATTTCTGCTACTACGAAAAATGGTTGTTAGCAAACTTAAACATTATTCCAAAAATTGAATATTTTACGAAATTTATGCTTCTACGAAAAATGGTTGTTAGCAAACTTAAACTTTATTCCAAAAATTCAATAATTCACGAAATTTCTGCTACTGCGAAAAATGGTTGTTAGCAAACTTGAACATTATTCCAAATATTAAATAATTTACTAAATTTCTGCTCCTACGAAAAATGGTTGTTAGCAAACATGAACATCTTAACATTAATAGCCGATAAGGTCCGTCTGTAAGGACGTCCGCAGTAAGGTACAGACCAATGATTTCGATTTATTCTGAACAGCACATTTTTGAAATGTTGTTCTATCCAATGGGAGCGGCTTATTTTAAACCGGGCGTGAATGTTCTGATATCGCCACGTTTGAAAATTTGATATTTCTTGGTGTAGAGCTAAAGTATAGTATCACCATACATCATAATATTCGAATAATCAAAGACTTTAATTCGACTATTGCAAACTATGATTATAGGGCTATCGAAAGAATCGTTTGATCGTGTGAGTCGATGTGAGACTAATATTTTTTGGAGCGGATTTGATCAATTGAATCATAATGATGAATCATTTCACGTCTGACCTTGAAAATCTGTTAGAATTCTTTAATACATTAAGAATATTCAAATTATGATATGGATATATCATAGAATAATATTTTGCTTTTTTCATACACTTGGACAAAATGTGCAACTGATTTTTTATTGAAAAATTGGATTTGATCTTTTGATTTTTATTGGAAATAATTGTTAAATAATTTAAAATCCGAAAAATAATTGTTGGCAAACTTAAACATTATTCCAAAAATTAAGTAATTTACAAAATTTCTGCTACTACGAAAGATGATTGTTAGCAAACTTTAACATTATTCCACATATTCAATAATTCACGAAATTTCTGCTACTACGAAAAATGGTTGTTAGCAAACTTAAACATTATTCCAAAAATTGAATATTTTACGAAATTTATGCTTCTACGAAAAATGGTTGTTAGCAAACTTAAACTTTATTCCAAAAATTCAATAATTCACGAAATTTCTGCTACTGCGAAAAATGGTTGTTAGCAAACTTGAACATTATTCCAAATATTAAATAATTTACTAAATTTCTGCTCCTACGAAAAATGGTTGTTAGCAAACATGAACATCTTAACATTAATAGCCGATAAGGTCCGTCTGTAAGGACGTCCGCAGTAAGGTACAGACCAATGATTTCGATTTATTCTGAACAGCACATTTTTGAAATGTTGTTCTATCCAATGGGAGCGACTTATTTTAAACCGGGCGTGAATGTTCTGATATCGCCACGTTTGAAAATTTGATATTTCTTGGTGTAGAGCTAAAGTATAGTATCACCATACATCATAATATTCGAATAATCAAAGACTTTAATTCGACTATTGCAAACTATGATTATAGGGCTATCGAAAGAATCGTTTGATCGTGTGAGTCGATGTGAGACTAATATTTTTTGGAGCGGATTTGATCAATTGAATCATAATGATGAATCATTTCACGTCTGACCTTGAAAATCTGTTAGAATTCTTTAATACATTAAGAATATTCAAATTATGATATGGATATATCATAGAATAATATTTTGCTTTTTTCATACACTTGGACAAAATGTGCAACTGATTTTTTATTGAAAAATTGGATTTGATCTTTTGATTTTTATTGGAAATAATTGTTAAATAATTTAAAATCCGAAAAATAATTGTTGGCAAACTTAAACATTATTCCAAAAATTAAGTAATTTACAAAATTTCTGCTACTACGAAAGATGATTGTTAGCAAACTTTAACATTATTCCACATATTAAATAATTTACGAAATTTATGCTACTACGAAAAATGGTTGTTAGCAAACTTAAACATTATTCTAAAAATTAAATATTTTACGAAATTTCTGCTACTACGAAAAATGGTTGTTAGCAAACTTGGACATTATTCCAAATATTAAATAATTTACGAAATTTCTGCTCCAACGAAAAATGGTTGTTAGCAAACTTGAACATTATTCCAAAAATTCAATAATTTACGAAATTTCTGCTACTACGAAAAATGGTTGTTAGCAAACTTGGACATTATTCCAAAAATTCAATAATTTACGAAATTTCTGCTCCTACTAAAAAATGGTTGTTAGCAAACTTGGACATTATTCCAAAAATTCAATAATTTACGAAATTTCTGCTCCTACGAAAAATGGTTGTTAGCAAACTTGAACATTATTCCAAAAATTCAATAATTTACGAAATTTCTGCTACTACGAAAAATGGTTGTTAGCAAACTTAAACTTTATTCCAAAAATTGAATATTTTACGAAATTTATGCTACTACGAAAAATGGTTGTTAGCAAACTTAAACATTATTCCACATATTAAATAATGTACGAAATTTATGCTACTACGAAAAATGGTTGTTAGCAAACTTGAACATTATTCCAAAAATTCAATAATTTACGAAATTTCTGCTCCTACGAAAAATGGTTGTTAGCAAACTTAAACTTTATTCCAAAAATTCAATAATTTACGAAATTTCGGCTACTATGAAAAATGGTTGTTAGTAAACTTAAACTTTATTCCAAAAATTGAATATTTTACGAAATTTATGCTACTACGAAAAATGGTTGTTAGCAAACTTAAAAATTATTCCAAAAATTAAATATTTTATGAAATTTCTGCTCCTACGAAAAATGGTTGTTAGCAAACTTGAACATTATTCCAAAAATTCAATAATTTACGAAATTCCTGCTACTACGAAAAATGGTTGTTAGCAAACTTGAACATTATTCCAAAAATTCAATAATTTACGAAATTCCTGCTACTACGAAAAATGGTTGTTAGCAAACTTGAACATTATTCCAAAAATTCAATAATTTACGAAATTTCTGCTACTACGAAAAATGGTTGTTATCAAACTTAAACTTTATTCCAAAAAATCAATAATTTACGAAATTTCGGCTACTACGAAAAATGGTTGTTAGCAAACTTTTTTTTTATTCCAAAAATTCAATAATTCACGAAATTTCTGCTCCTACGAAATATGGTTGTTAGCAAACTTGAACATTATTCGAAAAATTAAATATTTTACGAAATTTATGCTACTACGAAAAATGGTTGTTAGCAAACTTGAACATTATTCCAAATATCACATAATTTACGAAATTTTTGCTCCTACGAAAAATGGTTGTTAGCAAACTTGAACATTATTCCAAAAATTCAATAATTTACGAAATTTCTGCTACTACGAAAAATGGTTGTTAGCAAACTTAAACTTTATTCCAAAAAATCAATAATTTACGAAATTTCTGCTACTACGAAAAATAGTTGTCAGCAAACTTGAACATTATTCTAAAAATTAAGTAATTTCCGAAGTTTCTGCTACTACGAAAAATTGTTGTTAGCAAACTTAAACATTATTCCAAATATTAAATAATTTACGAAATTTCTGCTAACTATAAAAATAAAATAAATTAAAATAAAATAAAATAAAATAAAATAAAATAAAATAACATAGAATAAAATAAAATAAAATAAAATACAATAAAATAAAATAAAATAACATAGAATAACATAGAATAAAATAAAATTAAATAAAATTAAATTAAATTAAATTAAATACCATAAAATAAAATAACATTAAATTAAATACTATGCAACAAAAATCTCACGTTGCTGGGCAACGGGCTTTCAGCTAGTATACAGTAATAAGTAGCCAAAATAGTATTTGAAAACGATGTTAATTTTGTCATCTGACACCCGGTACGTTTCTAAACCTTTACTATTTATGGCTAAGCCACGCAAACACGAATGACGTTCGTTGCCGAATATTGCCCCGAGTGTAGATCGTATCTACACTCACACTTGCATACTAACTGGCGCGCAAGATGGCGTGTCTGCGGTTCAAATTCCTTTACTTAAAAACACGACACAAATAAACGTATTTTTTAATTTTAATAAAATAAAAAAACATTGTAGTATAATATTTTAATGCCTGTATAACTAATAAATAATAATTATTTTATAACACTAGATATGATAAGAAATAATTATACGAAAATTCGAAACTTTAAATTGAATTATAATATTTTATTTCGTCTGAAAAAATAATATGTAGATATTATTTCAATAAGATCTATTTCAAAGTAAAAAAATATTAAATTCAAACTTTTCCATACAAAGTGGATAATATGAGTTTTTATTATTGAGAAGCATTGAAATATATGTGTGTGTGTTACTTCGTACTAGTAGGCAACTATTTATATAACTTTTTAGAAGAAAATATTCATTCAAAGTGTACTAATTTGTTTTTAGTTTAATATATTTATTTCAGGATAAAATTTTTTTTTGTTATTTTGTAAGAATTTCATTCGTTTATATATTACTAGCCGGTACCCGGCAAGCGTTGCAATGCCATTCGAAGAAAGAAAGTGATTGTATTTTAATTCTGTTTATTGAAGTGCTTTTGGATATTTTTTTTCCGTCTGGTGCGTATACGAATAGATCTGAAGGTTTTCCAACGGGTGAGCAGGTCACATACAGCTGTCCATGTGAGAAGCATAGATTTTCTAAATTTAGTCCTCACCCTTGTAGAGATTGTCCCTGTGCTTTGTTGATGGTTATTGCAAATGCGAGTCGCACCGGAAACTGCAAACATTTCAATTCGAATGTCATATTTGTTGGAATCATTGAGATGCTTGGCAACAGTACATTGTGCCCTTTATATGTTCCTTTTAATTTGTTTAGCTTCAATGATATTGTGCATTATCTTTTTCAATGAATGTCTGGTACCGTTGCAAAGTGATGGATTTATATTTCGGAGAAGTATGATAGGTACGCCAATTTTCAATGTTAAAACGTGTGACGGCATGGCTGGCAAATCAAGTGAGTTTAAGAATTCAGAAGAATTTATTGCGATATTTTTGGGAAAACTTTTTGAATCAATTCTCTTATTGTTTTTGTAATTTTACAGAAGTTTGTTGGCAATGTAATACATTGTGTGGATTCATCTATTTCCAATTTTCCATTCCCAATATTCAACAATTATTTTGCGAAACGTTCAGCGGATGTGTCATATTGTAGTTCTACACGCATGCTGGCCTTAAAAGCCAATTTCTGCACGTGTCGCAAAAAAACTGATGATTTGAGACATGCATTTAATAATTTGAACGTGGTATAACTGGTAGGGTTTGTATAAAATCACCAGACAATAAAATAAGTGCGCCACCAAAGACAACTATTCATTTCCTCTTAAATCTTTTAGTGGATAGTATACAGCTTACAATGATTTTTTGTACGCCATAGTACATTCGCCTCATATTATGAGTTGGCATGATTGAAGTACTGCACCCATTCCGATTTTTTTTGATATTGCATGTTAGTGTCTCAGTGATTTGCATTAAAATGCAATTTCAGTGCTGAATGCGCTGTTCGACCACCATCCAAAAATTTTCACACCAAAGACACGCTAAACTTTATGAAACACACACATTTGCTAAATTGAGAAAAGTCACCAGAAAAAGCGATAATTCTTAGAAAATGCGCCACAGAGAATCCTAAAAATAGCCAATCAACGGGTCCAAATTTCAATTTTCGCGACTGACGATTTGCCATGAAACTGACAGCCGTGGCATACAGATCGCTTTATTCGGCGAAATTTTTCATTGTAAAATGGCTGCACTCGGGGGTGGGCTGGAGGAAGCTCAGAGGGGTTCGCGCAAGCCCTTTGTGAAATTTTGTAAGGTCAGCCAGCCCCTTGTTAATTTAAGAGAAAACAATATTCTCAAATCAAATGAGTACATAACTGCAATTTCTGACTTACATACATTATCGATAACAGCATCAGTATACACAGTATTACATTTTCGGCCATTCACATTGATGAGTTTACAGTAAATTGCGTATTGGTACATATTGTAAATGTATTAAGTAAAAATCGATTGCTTATTTAAGTGGTTCATCAAAGTGATAAAAAACTCACTGCTTCCTAGAATACCAATAATTGCTTTGATATAAAGCGAGCCCTTTGTAAACGCATTGGCAGCCTACCACTGGCTGTACTAATTTAGAAAACTTTGAGGTTGTTTGCACAAAAAATCATCAAAGTTTTATTGCAATCGGATGAACGGTATAGAAACAGGAACACATAAAAGAAAAACTACCAAATTACCGTATTGGCAGCCCATCGTTGTATGTTTTGATTCAAAAACCTTTGCTGGTGTCCGCAAAACAACTCACCAAAGCTTTATCGCAATCAGATGAACGGTATAGGAACGAATACGGAACAAACGAACAAATCAACGTATTGGAAGCCCACCGCTGGCTGTACTTATTCAGATACCGTTACGGGTGTTTGCACAACAACTCACCAAAGTTTTATCGCAATCGGATGAACGGTATAGGAACAGGAACGCATAAAAGACAAACTAACAGATTAACGTATTGGCAGCCCACCGCTGATTCATATACATTCGCGAGCCTCCGCACAACGGCTCGCCAAAGTTTTATCGCAGTCCGATGAATGGTATAGGATTGCATACGGAAAAAACAAACAAATTAACGCATTGGCAGCCCACCGCTGATTTATATACATTCAAGGGCGTCCGCACAACAACTCCTCAAAATTTTATCGAAATTGGATGAACGGTATAGGAACGCATACCAGACATACAAACAAATTAACGCATTGGCAGCCCACCGCTGATTCAAAATCCTATTCTGGTGTCCGCATAACAACTCCTCAAAAAAATTATCGCAATCGGATAAGCAGTATAGGAGCGCATAGGTAACAAACATACAAACATTCATTTTTATATATATACTAGCGAGTACCCGGCATGCGTTGCAATGCCACTCAAAGAAATAACGTGCTTGTTTTTTAATTCTGATTATTAAAGTACTTTTGGATATCTTTTGTTTTTCCGTCTGATGCGTATACGAATAGATCTGAAGGTTTTCCAACGGGTGAGCAGGTCACATACAGCTGTCCATGTGAGAAGCATAGATTTTATAAATTTAGTCCACACCCTTGTAGCGATTGTCCCTGTGCTTTGTTGATGGTCATTGCAAATGCGAGTCGCACCGGAAACTGCAAACATTTAAATTCGAATGGCATATCTGTTGGAATCATAGAGATGCTTGGAAACAGTACATTATCCCCTTTAAATTTTCCTTTTAATTTGTTTAGCTTCAATGATATTGTGCATTATCTTTTTCACTGAATGTCTGGTACCGTTGCAAAACGGTGGATTTATATTTCGGAGAAGAATGATAAGTACGCCAATTTTCAATGTTAAAACATGTAACGGCATGGCTGGCAGATCAAGTGAATTTAAGAATTCAGAAGAATTTATTGCGATATTTTTGGGAAAACTTTATGAATCAATTCTATTATTGTTTTTGTAATTTTACAGAAGTTTGTTGGCAATGTAATACATTGTGTGGATTCATCTATTTCCAATGTTCCATTCCCAATATCTAACAACTATTTTGCGAAACGTTCAGCGGATGTGTCATATTGTAGTTCTACACGCATGCTAGCCTCGAAAGCCAATTTCTGCACGTGTCGCCATAAAACTGATGATTTGAGACATGCATTTAATTCATCAACAGCTGTTGAACGTAGTATAACTGGTAGGGTTTGTCGAAAATCACCAGACAATAAAATAAGTGCGCCACTAAAGACCACTATTTATTTCCTCTCAAATCTTTTAGTGCATAGTGTAGTGCTTACAATGCCTTTTTGTGCGCCATAGTACATTCGTCTCATATTATGAGTTAGCATGATTGAAGTTCTTCACCCATTCCGATTTTTTTTTGACATTGCATGTTAGTGTCTCAGTGATTTGCATTAAAATGCAATTTCAGTGCTGAATGACAACCATCCAAAAATGTTCACACCAAAGACACGCGAACTGACGCTAAACTATATCAAATACAGATATTTGCTAAATAGAGAAAAGTCACCAGAAAAGGCGATAATTCTAAGAAAATGCGCCACAGAGAATACTAAAAATAGCCAATCAACGGGTCCAAATTTGACTTTTCGTGACCTATGATTTGCCATGAAACTGATAGTCGTGGCACGCAGATCACTTTATTCAGCGAAATTTCTCATTGTAAAATGGCTGCACTCTGGGGTGCGCTGGAAGAAGCTCAGAGAGGCTTGCGCAAGCATTTTGTGAAATTTTGCTAAGGTCAGCCAGCCCCTTGTTAAGAGAAAACAATATTCTCAAATCAAATGAGTACATAACTGCAATTTCTGACTTAAATATGACATCTATGATAGCATCAGTATACACAGTAGTACATTTTCGGCCATTCACATTGATGAGTTTACAGTAAATTGCATATTGTTAAATAATGTAAATGTATTAAGTAAAAATCGATTGCTTATTTAAGTAGTCCATCAGAGTGATAAAAAAACCCACTGGTTCCCAGAATACCGAGAATTACTTTGATATAAAGCGAGCCCCTTGTAAACGCATTGGCAGCCTACCACTGGCTGTACTAATTTATAAAACTTTAAAGGCATCCGCACAACAAATCATCAAAGTTTTATTGCAATCGGATGAACGGTATAGATACAGGAACGCATAAAGGAAAAACTACCAAATAACCGTATTGGCAGCCCATCGTTGTATGTTTTGATTCAAAAACCTTTGCTGGTGTCCGCAAAGCAAATCACCAAAGCTTTATCGCAATCAGATGAACGGTATAGGAATGCATACGAAAAAATACAAACAAATAAACGTTTTGGCAGCCCACCGCTGATTTATGTACATTTGCGGTGTCCGCACAACAACTCACCAAAATTGTATCGCAATCGAATGAGCGGTATATGAACAGGAACGCATAAGGCACAAATTACCAAATTAACGTATTGGCAGCCCACCGATGATTTATATACATTTGCGGCCGTCTGCACAACAACTCACCAAAGTTTTATCGCAATCGGATGAACGGTATAGGAACGAATACGGTAAAAACCAAAAGAATAATGTATTGGCAGCCCACCGCTGATTTATATACATTCACGGGCGTCCGCACAACAACTCACCGAAATTTTATCGCAATTGGATGAACGGTACAGGAACGCATACCAGACAAACAAACTAATTAACGCATTGGCAGCCCACCGCTGATTCATAAACCTATTCTGGCGTCCGCATAACAACTCCTCAAAAAAATTATCGCAATCGGATGAGCGGTATAGGAGCGCATAGGTAACAAACATACAAACATTCATTTTTATATATATAGATAGATATATAGATGGCATTACCATAGACAATACCTATAAATATTTTTCTCAACTTTTCATAGACAAATGAATTCATGTATGATTAGACTTAAAATTATAGAGAAAAGTAACTGCAATACAAATGATAAGGACTTGAAGTTTAATACCTTTTATATCATATCTTTATATGGAAGACACATCAAAATGAATGACTTGAAATAAAAACGAGAAGGTAAGTTACTTGATCGAACAACTTTAAATACCAAACATAAACCCCAATACTATATGTTTGTTCTTTACTAAGCAATCTTCTTCTTCAAAAAAAATAATTCCAATTGTATAAAATGATGCTTTGCTGGTGTAAACCAAAATTGGTAAATGAATTTTATAGCCATGGATTCTGTTAGTTTTTCACATTATGAAAACAAAGCTCTTTGAAGATGTTGCATTACGGCAAAACTCTTTTTTGTGTCTACGGTTCCTTTTTTTTGCGACAGATATTATAATTACGTATGTTTGACGATAAAACTTTTTCAAAGAGGTTAAAAAAAACTTTTACTAACCGCATGTTGCTCAATATGATTACAAAAGATGTATTAAATGCATTTTAGGCAACTGGGTGTAGTGGTTAAAAAAATACTTTTCTATTTTTATATTTTAAGTTTTAGGTTAAACGAGAAAAAAGAGAAAAAGTCATTCATTCCAATCGACTAAATACAGAAAACAGCATCGTAATCACGAGAGTATTTTTAATATTCTACCCATTTGATACCACATCAATTTTATTGTCTATGTGAGAAGAGGTTAATAAAAAATAGTCATTATAGTCTATGGTAACACTGCTTGCAGCGTAGTTTATGATTTCCACGTGATTTTTACTATCCAGTTATCAACTCGGTAAGTGAAAAGAAGGTTATGATGGATATCAAAAGGGAACCGGAATATGAATTGCCGACTTCAGACATACCCGACAGCGGTGAAAATCCACAGACTAATATGAATGACTTCTGGAAAGAGGAATATTCCGTTAAGATCGAATACGAGGCGCCGGTGAGTCACGGCGAAATAATCGATAGTAAAGATGACTCTCAAAAGGTAATTTTATACGCTATTTGTGGTAAATATGTCATTTAGCATCTCATGGGTTATTTCGGCGAAATACTTTACAACTAAGCTTAAAACGGTAATCTTTTACACTAGAGTCGAAGATTATCTTAAAGAGCGACGTCGTGAAGCATTTGACGTGTAATCTAAAATGGCCTTTGTGTCAGTGACGCCAACACAGACAAAAAAACAGAAATCGTTTGTGAATTCATTTTTTGAATTAATTATACAAATCGTAGAAACGTTATGATCTCTGATTGCTTTCAGAATAAAAGAAACAAACAAATGTATATTCAACCTTATCTTTAAAAAGATTTATAAGTAGTCAGTAGCGTAGCATGGGGGGTGCCCGCCCCGCGTGGCACATTTTTGGTGGCAGCATTTTCAAAAATAAATACAGAATTTTGCGAGAAATTATTACCATACATAAAAAATTAAGCCACCTGTGGTTAAACTCGACATTCATAGTTTATAAATAGTTGAAGTAATTTAAAAACATAATTAGAGAACATATTGGGGGCGGCAAATTCAAGGATCGCCCCGGGCGGCAGGCCCCCTTCCTACTCAAAGTAGTTTCACATAGTTTCCATTTTATTACCGATTTTGCAGCTAAATCGGAAAAATTGGTAAGCTACGAGTAACTACTTAAACATCTTAGTTAAGAAAAGATTTGTTTTTTTTTATTTATTCTGACAGTAATCGGAGATCATAACGTTTTTAAGATTTGTATAATTAATTCACGAACGATTTCTGTTTTTTGCATGTCTGTGTTGGGGCCACTGTCACAAAGGCCAATTTCGATTAAACGTCAAATGCTACATGAAGTCGTTCTTAAAAAATACTGAGCCGAAAACTCACTGACGTTAAATTCAACATGGCCGTCGCGTCAGCTACCAACACAAAAATATACGTCACTTGAACAAAACATTAATTATTATTGTAATTATAATTATTTTTTTTATTTTTACATAAATGTCGTTAGTTTTGAATGTACCAAGATGGAAAATGCTTTCTTATTGGAGTGGCAGACCGATCTGCATGTACTTTGGCACAAGAAATATTTCGACATATACTGCCTGACGGTAGGCAGCGTACGGAAATATGCCACGCATTGGGGGTGTCATATACACTCATTCGCTTGCTATCCACCAAGACAACTTTGTGGACCCAAACGATAATGAATTGCATATGCAAAGCTTGGAAAATATGTGAATGCGTGCGAAACGAAAGCTGAAACGTCAATTCGGAACAAGTAGGGATTGATTCGTGTCCTGTTTGGACGAATTTATGTTTAGGAATTCGTTTCGCTCTCCGTGTAGTGTTTTGTTATTTCTGACGCTTATTAAAAACAATTACGACTCTAACGTAAAAGATTATCCTTAACACAACGCCATGATTTAAAATTATTATTTGAAAGCTTGAAAATCGCGTTACAATCACAAATTAATAGGAAGAACACCTATAAATTGTGAAAAATATGTAATATTTTTTACTACCAAGGACGCTTTCATACTTTGATAATATTCAGAACATTCAGATAAAAGATTGTCGTCGTAGACTATAAAAAAATAACTGCAAGTAATCAGCGTTGTATGTGTTTTTTTTTATTTATAGGTAATTTCAGATTTTTTTGCACATTAATAATTTTAAGGAATATTTTTTTGCATAAAAAAAATTGTCTTACTTTTTGGTTTTAGGTTCAAACAACTAGTGTTAACTCTGCGGTTCACTCTGAATCACCGCTGATGAATTCCCATCAAAATAAATTGCAAGCAACTAGTCATATTCGTGAACAAAACATCATTAAGGAAATCTTACAACGGAAAACGGTCGCCATTATTAAGATAGACAATGCTGTTTTTAATGGACAAAACTTCGTGTGTAGTATTTGTTTTGATCTATTCCCATCATCAAACATACTAAAGCAGCATGTCGTTGGGCATTCTAAATCAATCCATGATGGGGAAAACAGGTTCGTCAGCTTTTCATTATTTAATAACTAATGTTGCCGCAGTTAAAATTAAATCTCGTCTCATCTTCGTGCTATGCCATAGATTTCAATGCAAAATTTGTTAATTATTATTTTTTACTACGTTCAAACCATGTTGTATTTAATGCGAACACTTTTTATGTAATTGATGTAACATTTCAGAGTGAAGCTTGAAAGCGATTTAATAATGAAACCGGACGATGACGTAGTGCCATCAAATGATTCAGAGAACTCCTATCGTATAAAAATAAATGACGAACATTCCATTGACATCAAACACGAGCCACTGGTGAATCATGAAAAAACAATCAATGACCAAGATCAACATCAGGTAACAAAGGTTATTTTGATTATTTTAATATAATTACATACCGCAAATATCACTATGAGATTAAATCACACATTATTTTGAAAAATACTTACTCATGTCCAAATTACCAATTATTTCCCCGAAAACGTCGCAGCCTGATGAATTATGGACTGATATATGCTAATTAATATCGTGTTTTTTTCAGTTTCGAAGTGCCAGTATTAACTTTCCAATAACTATTAAACTTAGTTGGATGAGCTTGTCTCAGAATCGTCTAGTAACTACTGTTTATAAACATTAACTGGTTTATACAGTTTTTCGTTTCTTAACATCAAATTCGAGACCTTGTTACCCTTCCAAATACAATGAGAAACTATGTCTTGCTATCCTTTTTTTACATCTAAATCTATAAACATAGAGTTTATAGAAAGTCGTGACATATATGTTGCTAATAGTGTATTAAACAAACGATTCTTTTTCAGAATTCTGACTGGTTCATATCAAATTATTTCTAAGAAAATTTTGTTTTTTCTTACAGACGGAAACATTACTACATTCTGAAAAATTCAATTACGAATATGAACAAGGCACTGCTAAAACTGTCTATCCTAGTAACATAAAGAAACATCAAATCTTTGAAACGGTTTCAACTGCCCCTTCAGGTAACATAAAACATACAACGTCACACACTAGAGAAAAGCCTTTTAAATGTGACCAATGCAGTTATAGAACTGCTGTGTCTGGTCACTTAAAAGCGCATCAAATGTCACACACCGGAGAAAAACCTTTCAAATGTGACCAATGTAACTATAAAACTACTCAGTCTTGTAACTTAAAGAGGCATAAAATGTCACACGCTGGAGGGAAACCTTTAAAATGTGAACAATGCAAATATAAAACTGCTTATACTGGTGAGTTAAAAAGACATAAAATGTCACACACTGGAGAAAAGCCTTTCAAATGTGATCAATGCAATTATGAAACTGTCTATCCTGGTAACTTGAAAACGCATAAAATGGCACATCCTTGCGAAAAACTTTTCAAATGTGACCAATGCCATTATCAAACAGTTTATTCAAGTGCCCTAAAATCGCATAAAAAATTTTACTGTAACAAAAAAACTTTTTAATGTGACCGATGGAGTCTTTAAACATCATCGGTCGTTTATGTTAATAATATATCATACACTAAAGAAAATTCTTTCAAATGTTACTTTGAATTTGTAAATTTTCATATGTAAATGGAAATGTAAAATACCATAGATCGTCGCACAAAAGGTACGCTTTATAACCTTGCCAAATCCAATTATTCAATTGTTTTCCAGCGCATTTGAATTGCCTCAAATGTCACACACTGAAGAAAACCCATGCAAATTTGACCAATCCCGTTATACAATTGCAATAAAAAAATAATAAATATGTTGTTAAATTTAATTTTTTGACTTTGTCAACCTTTTTGAATTTGTGACTATTAAAAATGAGTATCAATGAATTAATAAAATTGTTTTAAAAAACTGTGTGTGTGAATTTTCAATTTAAAATATTTATATGCAAGATATTTGTTTTCGATATTATTTAAAATACAACACTCTTTTCGTAAATGAAAAAGCCAAGGTACGTATTCAATGATGAAAGGTTAATTAAAGAAATACACGGTGTTACAGATGTTCAACAAACCGCTTTTTCATTATTATCTTTAAATAAAAATGTATTTTTACCTTATATTCTTATAACCAATGTTAAAATACACAATTTTTCTTCAGGTTGTTGCAAAAGATGTCTTGTCTATACGTGCTTAGCCTTTTTTTTTTATCTGAATTCGAACTGAGCACGTCAAATTTGAAAGGTTTTACTCTAGTGTGTGACCTTTTATGGGTTTTTAAGTTACTAGCCAAATCAATTCTAAAATTTCATCGGTCACATTCGAACGGTTTCTCTCCAGTGTGTGACATTTTTGCTATTTAAAGTTACTAGTTTTGGCAGTTATAAAACTGCATTGGTCACATTTAAAAGGCTTTTCTCCGTGTGTGACATTGTGTGGCTTTTCAAATCACCAGAAAAAGTAGTTTTATAATTGCACTGGTCCCATTTGAAAGGTTTTTCTCCTGTGTGTGACTTTGTATGCATTTTGATGTGATTAGTACCCGAAAAATGAGAATTGCATACGTTCCTTTTGAAAATGTTGTATTGAATTTGTTTTATATCCTAAATGCACATACTACAGCCCGTTTATTTATTTTTTGTGGTCTTCGAATGTTTAATCTTACAAATAAAATGTAAAATATGTTTTTTTTAAGTTATACTTCTTTAGTCGTGTTATGCAAAAATGATGAAGAAATTTTAAGATTCGCGCGCATCACTGTCACACATAAAATTCACAGGTTTGAGTAGGTCACGCATGTTGGCACGCTCGTTCAGTAGTAAGGTATCCAATCCCGAAGCCTTTTTCCAATCCCGGGATTGATTTATTTTGAATCCCGGATTAAGATATTTTCACCGAGGAATTTGAAATCCTTAATTTGCTATACTTTTTCCCAGAATCTCACAGAAACTCGTTTTTTTTTTTAGCTCACCGAGGAATTTGAAATCTTCAATTTGCCAATTTCGTGTAAATTTCGAGAAATTGCTCAAAATTTCTCAATCCCGGGATCGCGGCCGTTTCAATCCCGTAATTTCGCGATCAGAAAATTGAACGGGATCCCGGGATTGGATGCCCTACTACCGACTAGTGAAAAAAAAAATGTGCTTATATATTTTTTAAAATGCTTCAATATAATTGAGGGTAACTATCCGTATGTATTATTAATTGATATAACACTATTGTTTATTGATGCAATACTAGCGGGCGGGCGGTATCGAGCGTTCTTGATATTTTTTTATAACCTACAAACGTCAAACGTTCTGTATTAGACCTTATAAAACCCCTTCTTAACATTCGATGTCTCTGTTTGTTTATGTCTCTATCTGTCTGTCTATCTGTGAATGTCTATTTATGTATTAATTGTATTTATTTGTCACGTGCGTAATAGTGCAATAGAGAGAGTGGCTTTGCGAACGCCGTTGAACACGTGTCGATTTCGTTCCTTGTTCCCAGAGTCGCGATTCCGAACGGAATTGGCCGTGTTTTTTTATTTATTTGTTATATTTAATTCTCTACAATAAATCTCAATCATCAATCAAAGATTCTTTTAGTTTAGATTTGATGACTGTTAATAGTACTATTCAATTTCTATTCCAGTTTTCAAGATGGGTAAAACAAATGCAGAAATGTGTAAAGACTATTACAATCGAAAGAAAGCTGCCAAGGAAGCTGAAAAAATTCGGCAAGGCTTGTCAGTACAAAAACCAATAAAGAAAACAGTTGCAGAACGTTCTCGTGCTTATAGGCTGCGAAAAAAAATGCTTTCACAAGTAAACGAATCATCAACTTAAAATTCACGAACAAGGACTTCTGAACCATCATTTCAGTAAGCTACCACCAGTGCTAGTACAAATCGAGCAGGTGTCTCAACGGTGCCCAGTACTGGACAATGATCGTGATAATTTACACGATTCTTTTTTTTATGTCGAAATAGAGTAAATCAATTAGTAAGTATAACAGTCAGCATATAACTTGCAACTCAATACGACAAATATGAAGTTAAATAATAAAGAATTAGCTTAAAATTTATCGGTATTATTTCGCGTTAACTTCATTTTTATGTTTCAAATCACTTGATATTTTATGCTTTAAATAATAAATTAATTTAATTAAATGATTCATTCACCATCGCTATCACTTACAATTCTATATGTAAGACTCATTTTCGATATCGGTTGTGAGTTTTCATCATCGGAGGATTTTTGGATTTAGACTAAAATTCTGTAATAATCGATTGTCTGATTGTAGCGTAGACATCTTATTCCCTTAAGAATCTCATATTTTTGGTTGCCTGTATTCCCGTTTTCATATATAAGTTTTTAGACAATTATTTCGAAATTCATTACTCGAAAAAAAGTAAGAAATTGAGAGATTCCTAAATAATTTTATATTTTTTTCAAAATTTTGCTTTCTGGCATTTTTCAAAAATTTTCCCTGCAATTAACGCAGTTTCCTAAATAAAAAGATTTGAGATCTTTTATTTAGGCTTTTCGAGTAATTATAATTTTGAAAAACCGAAAAACTTTTTTAACCTTACCTGGGAGTTACCAATCGATTTTACCGTAGCCTCGTAAAATTGTGCCGATGTTCTGAAATTTTTTATTATCTGTGCCCTACCGTTGAGAAACTGTGCTCTACCCTAGATTGAACAAGTGAAAAAGTATTGAATTATTGAGGTTTTGCGAATATTAATTTATTCATAGATGACCACTTATTCATCGAATGCTTTCATTAGTGAATTCGTTTGTTTGATGTTTTGAGATGATAATCGACAGTCAATCTTCGAAACAATTCGATAACTGAGACCTTTGACGTTGCAGTATATATTTTTTTTTTAAACCATGTCCGCTCCCAATGTGGAGCATATGGACTCCTAATGGAGTTTATCTAAACAGAAGTGTTTTCTACGAGAACTGTTTGTTACTCAGTTGCTCAACCTCTCTTTTTACAAAGAGAGTAGGGATAGAAGGATAGGGCTAGGACAGGATTAGTGGTAAGCTAATCGCTCTCGATACGCCCCTTTCATAGGATAGGATGGGTGAGAGGGGGGAATTCAAGACATCACATATATCCATGCCTTTGAACAGAAATTCAAAAATTGATTGAAAAATCAATTTATAAAACTGTCCGTATCGGGATTTGAACCCGAACCCTCTGTAGCCGAAGCCTACACCGTTGACCACTCTACCACACAGTTGGCTAATAAAAAAAATAATCACTACTAATCTTTTAAATGTATTTAATCTGATTATGCCGCCTGTGTGGTCAAGTGGTCAACGTTGTTGGCTTCGGTGACGGGGGTCATGGGCTCGAATCTCGGTACAGATAGTTTTATAAATTGATACAAATTGATAAATGAATTTCTGTGCGATGTCTTGAATTCCGTTTAAGGAACCAAACCACAAACACCGCAACTGAAGACCACGATGATGACTAGACTCATTGACTTGTGATCACTGATCAGGAAAAATGCTGTAATACATCAACGGTGATAAAGTAAATCTTTGTTTTTTATTAAAATTAACATGATATTCCATTTATTTGTATCACATGGTCAAACTATGTAATTAAAAATGATAGTTAAAAAAATCAATTCATTATTTTTTCTCCCCTGCACAATACCGAATTTTAACTGTCGAAAAATGAAAAAAAAATACAAACGGCTGGAGGCAAAACGGATCGCTGTTCAATCTAGTTGAGTGTACTCTGCCTCATCGTTTGAGCCTCGATCCAGCTCACTGTAACAAAAAAAACGTCTATCCTTCTCTCACCCTCAACTTTTGCATATACAGAGCAGCCCACTCATTGTATTTACTGCTACTTGTGATTGCGTGCGGTCAATAAAGCATCCAATCCCGGAGCCTATTTGTAATCCCGGGATTAAACATTCAACCTGAAATCGTGTCTAAATTGGGATTTGGAATTGACAAAACTTTTTGTTTGCGATTAGGAAATCAAATAATTTTGCAATTTCAAAAACCCATGAACTTTTTGATTTTCCTCAATGTCACTCGTTTTGTTTTTAGCTCTTCCAAGAATTTCCGAATCCAAGAACCAATGGAATTACCAATTTGCCCAAAATACCAGCGTGGCTCGTTTTTTATTCTTAGCTCTTCCAAGAATTTCCAAAATCTTAAGAATTTACGGATTTGCTAATGAAAATCTCAATCCTGAAATTGGTGCGGTTGCAATCCCAGGATGACCACCTGACATCGGGCGGCCCTCAAAATGTAAATCGCTTCAAAACATCACCAACGATATTTTTATTCATAAATGATTAAGATTTGACAGACAACGACCCCTCGTTGTCTGGTAATTCTTACACAACAAAATAAAAAAGCTGACTGATAAAAGCAATGACACGTATCGAATTGTTCTTGATATTTAAAACATTCGTTAGTCAGCGCTCGGTCTAGAAGTAGTCTTCATGAGACAAGGTTTGGCGGAGCGTCTTTGCAGTGTGAAAGCTTATTTTTCATTTAAATCTCCGTTTTTCTTCCACTGGATTATGAAATAAACACAGACAAAGAATTTTATTTCTGAATTATACCAGTTTACTACAAAAATGGTATTTGAGTGTTGAAAACAAGTTGTAAGAGGTTTTTGGAAACAAAAGTGTTATTTTTTTTATTTCTTAATAGACCGACTGAAACAACCAGAACAGCTTTATTTCAATTTTCCGGTTGCAAGTGGTTTATACTTCAGTGGCCCACATCATTTCAAATGCAAAGCGAATCAAAATTACAGTATTAAATTTTAGCTGTGACATAACGTCTCAAAAAAACATTTTTGTTCCATCGTTAATACTTTCATTCAAGATAAAACTATGTAGATAGATACAAGATAGTTACCAGACCAAGTAGCCGCCTGTGTGGTCAACGTTGTTGGCTTCGGCTACGGAGGGCCCGGGTTCAAATCCCGGTACGGACAGTTTTTATAAATTGATTTTTCAATCGATTTATGAATTTCTGTTCAAAGGCATGGGTGTATGTGATGTCTTGAATTTTCCCCCCTTTCACTTATCCTATCCTATGAACTACAGGGCGTATCGAGAGCGACTAGCTTACCACTAATCCTGTCCTAGCCCTATCCTTCTATCCCTACTCTCTTTGGAAAAAGAGAGGTTGAGCAACTGAGTAACAAACAGTTCTCGTAGAAACACTTCTGTTGAGATAAACTCCATTAGGAGTCCATATGCTCCACATTGGGAGCGGACATGGTTTAAAAAAAAAAAAAAAATGTTTTTTATACAGTTTTGAAAACAAATGTACTTGGTTGCCTAAAGCAGTTTTCAGCAAACTAATTAGCCAAAGAACCAAATATGGACATTATAACGTTTAAAAAAATTGAGAACCAAATCTGTTTATTGATTAAGCAAATCTTTATTTAAATTTTTACACTTCATTAAGTTACGGGTACACTGAATAAAACTAATTTCCATATTAAATTCGAATCGTTCAAACTAAGAACATTCTCACAGATTTTGTAACGACCCGGGATTCGCCTTTCGGCATCTTTAGGTATTCAAGTGCACGGATGAACTTGAACTGACAGTTCAAGTTCATAGTTTGAACGATTCAAATTTAATATTGCAATTCTACCAAGCACCTTCAGTCGAAATCTTAAATGAATAAAACTAGATTTTATACTAACTTAATATTTTTTTTTTTAATAATAAAAAATAATATGCAATCAAGGAATCCATATATTATGAAAAAATATATACAAAAATAAATCATGACAATGACTGACAAGCACTGAATGCAAACAATGTCTTTGCACCTCCTTGGAAAGTTTGAAGCAGTCAGGTTTTAGGTTGCTGTTCTTAATTTTAGGCACGATTCCATGTTCTCAATAATAATACGACGTTTCAGTTTTTTTCTAAATAAAGTTTACGCTTGTAAAAGATTGTTCACATGAATTTGTAGAACCGAAAAGGTAAAGAACAGCAAACGCAAGTTTTTTCAGCTGATCATAAGAGTCGGAAATACTATTCAGAGCGTTGAAGATAATCATTTTTTCCTTTTCCAGGTCTATCAATGCAGACCACTTGTGTTGTGTACGGAGCCCACATTTGTTATTCTCCAATATTCTCAAATCAACAAAAATACGTTCAAATTAAGAGCTCCATATTTTCATGTTTTTTAAAATCCAGCGATTGTATGTAAGAGTTACCAATGTCAAGGCCAAAAGTAAAAAAATTCAAATCTGTTACCGTAGCATTAGGAGAATGTTTGACAACGCTCCGCTGTTTTTAACATCCTTAAACCTTTTTCTTAATTTAAGATTTCGACTGAAGGTGCTAAGTGGAATTTCAATATTAATTCAGGCATTCAAGTGCACGGATGAACTTGAACTGTCAGTTCAAGTTTATCCGTGCACTTGAATGCCTGAAGATGCCGAAAGGCGAAACCCGGGTCGTTAGTGACAAAATCTGTGAGAATGAACATAGTTTGAACGATTCAAATTTAATCCTTAAACCTGCTGAAAAATACTTCCCTTATATTTAAAATGGTTACTAAGAAAAAGTTTTATTCTTTGACTATTTTTTTCGCGTTATTGGTCACATTAGAAAGTTTTTCGTGGGTGTGACATTTTATGCATTTTTTAGTTACCAGACACAGCAGTTCTATAACTGCATTGGTCACATTTTAAAGACTATTCTCGTGTGTAAGATTTAATGCCTTTTTTAGTAACTAGAATCAGCACATCTAAAACTGCATTAGTCTTAATTGAAAAGCTTTTCTCTAGAATGTGACATTTTAGGCCTTTTTAAGCAACCAGACACGGCAGTTCTATAATGGCATTGGTCACAATTGAAAGGCTTTTCTCAAGTGTGTGTTATTTTATGCGTTTTTAAGTTACCAGACCGAGTAGTTCTATAACTGCATTGGTCACATTTGAAAGGCTTTTCTCCAGTGTGTGTAATTTTATGCGTTTTTAAGTGACCAGACCGAGAAGTTCTAAAACTGCATTGGTCACATTTGAAAGGCTTTTCTCCAGTGTGTGACATTTTATGCGTTTTTAAGTTACCAGACCGAGTAGTTCTATAACTGCATTGGTCACATTTGAAAGGCTTTTCTCCAGTGTGTGACCTTTTATGCATTTTTAAGTTACCTGACTGAGCAGTTCTAAAAGTGCATTGGTCACATTTAAAAGGCTTTTCTCCAGTGTGTGACATTTTATGAGTTTGTAAATAGTAAGAACGAGTTGTCTTAAAACTGCATTGGTCACATTCGAAAGGTTTTTCTCCAGTGTGTGATAATTTATGCATTTTTAAGTTACCAGACACGACAGATCTATAGCTGCATTGGTCACATTTGAAAAGCTTTTCTCCAGTGTGTGTAATTTTATGCGTTTTTAAGTTACCAGACCGAGTAGTTCTATAACTGCATTGGTCACATTTGAAAGGCTTATCTCCAGTGTGTGTAATTTTATGCGTTTTTAAGTTACCAGACCGAGTAGTTCTATAACTGCATTGGTCACATTTGAAAGGCTTTTCTCCAGTGTGTGTAATTTTATGCGTTTTTAAGTGACCAGACCGAGAAGTTCTAAAACTGCATTGGTCACATTTGAAAGGCTTTTCTCCAGTGTGTGACATTTTATGCGTTTTTAAGTAACCAGACCAAGTAGTTCTATAACTGCATTGGTCACATTTGAAAGGTTTTTCTCCAGTGTGTGTAATTTTATGCGTTTTTAAGTTACCAGACCGAGTAGTTCTATAACTGCATTGGTCACATTTAAACGCCTTTTTTCCAGTGTGTGACATTTTTCCAAAATGTAGTAATGTTTCTGTCTGTAAGAAAAAATAATATTTTTTATCACTGCTTACTCTTGGCTTTTTAAGAAATTGATTAGTTGCTTAAAATGCAATGAGCATTTTCACAGATTACGATTTTTAAAAAAATATTTAAATTGACGAAAAAATTACATTTTGTTATTGTTTTGATATAAACAAATATCACGATTTTTTAAAAATTCAACATTTATCGATTTAATTGTCATATTTTAAGAAGAAGGGTAGCAAGACAAGTTAAAGGGTGGTATATTATTGTATTTAATAAGGGTGAGGGCCTATAATTTGATGGTAAGAAATGAAAAATCAAACAGTACTGAACTATGATTGCTGTTTGAATAAGTTATTTGCACGCTTTAAAGTTAAAAGCTCGAAATTTAATTTACATTTGGTGACATCACTGACAATCTTTATTTTATGCCAAAAGTAAGAAAAACCTTTTTTGACTGGTGAAGAAATCCATATTTATTTTATAAGTTAACAAACGTGATTTTTTTAAAAAAGGTTAATTGGTAATCCGAGAATTTTTAGGACAATAAGAAGTGTCAAAATTAAAGGTTACATTGCATACATTAATCGAAAGCTAGATTAAACATTTGTTAACTACTTTATGCAATTTCAGTATGATTGTAGTTTTAAAAAATTTATCCATAAAATAATGTTATACTTAAATAATGTTTGTTAGACAACTGTTCTTGGTCTTGTGTTGAAAGTCCGAAACAAGAAATCAAACAGAACAGAAACATATTTGCTATTATAACATTATTTAGGTTCAGGTAAAACTTCGTTTTCGATATCCTACGAACTCTTAAAAAATAATTATCTTTTTGGAATTTTTAAATGTTTATCCAAAAAATAATAAATAATAACGAATACCTTTCTAGACTGGCGATGATTTTCATGGACATTTTTTTTTTCTTGTACCTCGAGCGGTTCGAATTTGATGTCAATTGAATGATCCTCGATCCATATGTCATTCATATTGTTTTGGTGACTATCGATATCACAAGAGTCTTGATTGGACGATGACAATAATTTATGGTCTGGTTCTATTTTGATATCCGTTTTAAGCTTCTTACTGAATTTTCACATGAAAACAAAAATAAAAGTTTGAAATCAGCCCCCTGATCCCCTTCTTCTGATTTACTTAAACGATTAAATAAATATATTTCTCAACTGCTAAGTAGTATTTTAGAATGATTCAATTAAAAAATAAAAATGGTAACGTAGTATACAATAATTTTGCATTGAAAATTTTGGCATAGCACGAAGTTTGGAAGAGATTTAATTTTTGCCACGGCAACATAAGATATCGAATAATAAAAAAGTAACGAACCAATTTTTTCTGTCTATTTTTAATATAGCATGGCTAATGAGATGCTGCTTCAACATATTTGATGACGGAAATATATCATAACAAACATTACAGACGAAATTTCGCTCATTAAACACAGCATTTTCCATCACTATAATGGCGACCATTTTCTCTTGTAATATTTTCGTAATTATGTTTTGTTCATGTATATTAACGTTTGCTTGTTTTTCATTTTGAGGCCAATTAATCGAAGGTAATTCAGTGTGAGCTGAAGTGTCGACACTATTAGTTTGCAACTGAAAATAAAAATTAGACACAACATAATAACAAATAACTTAAAAAAAAACTATTTAAATATATAATTTATATGATCTCTGATACAAAATAAATGACATGGATAATATTCATTTCAAAAAAGGGATTTGACAGGCGTAAGGTTATCAAATAAACATAAATAGAAGATGTGAAACAAAACTTGACAACAATGAAATGATAAAAAATAGTTTTCGGTTACCTTTATAGACTTGTGATGAGTGTAGAGTGCTTCAACATTGATGTCATCCACATTGCTTCTAAAATGATCGCTTTCATAAGGGTTATCTGTTGTTTTTGCTGACACTGAGTCGTCGTCCAGTTTAATTGTGACATAAGTTCGAAGCTTTACTCTAAATAGGAATATAAAAACAAAGAAAAAGTGAGCACGATTAATAAAGTTTGACTGTTTCTACATATGTGTTATGGACTGAATCGTCATTAACTTGGTAGACATTCATCGAAAAAAGGTGAACAGTAAAGTTAGTTTTAAATATCCACAAATATTACATTTTATATTGTTGATACGTCAGAACTTATTTCAGTTTTGATGCTCCGATGAAGGCATTTACCAAATTAGCTATCAGCAATGTAAAAAAATATATCTCTTTACACCTAATATAAAATGATAGCAATGGTATCAAATCAAAGAAACGCTTGTGAGCGACCTTCTTATTGCCTCATTTTACTCACCTGCTTTCCTCATCATATTTTAATTTAGCATGGCTAGTAACATGCTGTTTAAGTAAAAGTGATGATGAGAATATATTATAGCACACACTGCAAACAAAGTTTCGCTCGTGGAAAACAACGCTTTTAAGATTTATAGCTACGTTTATTTCCTGCAGTAAAAATTCTTCTTTAATATGCACATGGTTTATGTGAGACAACGGAGATACATCAGTTTGAGTCGAATTTATCATTGGGGGTTCAACGAGATCTTCAGAGTTGGTATTGGTCGTTTGAAACTGAAACAAAAAGAAGGCGCCATTAAAAACCTACAAAAACTAGAAGATATATTCACTTTTCAAGACCACAGAAGATGATGATCGCTTAGTTCAAACATGTCCAACTCGTGGCCCAGCCGAAGGTTTTGTGTGGCTTTTTCAAGGTTTCGAACTGTCGTGGTTTTTATATAGACGGTGCTAGCTTACTGAGCAAAACAGATCGAATGTGGTGCAGTATGTTTTTATGGCTCTCGTCTACGACGCTTTTATGAGCTTCATAACAAAGGACGGCTGTAATTCAATCAAAGGACAATGAATCGGAAATCTGGAGTAACGTGACCCACCAAAGAGATGCAATATGTTATTTCAGTTGGACAGCCCTGGTTTAGTTATTGAAGTTAAACATTCAGTTACAATCGCTAAAAATTTATATATTTCTGCAAAAGCGCTTATGAAAATTATGTCCTATTTGTCCATAAAGAAATGTCTATTTTCTAGGTATTATATTCATTTTTACTTGCAGAAAACAGCTATTTGCTTTCATTGCATATAGCATCAATGGACTAAGCGAATTTTTCTTAGTGATATTATATATTTTTTTAAAATCCAAAGTCTTTACTAATTTATTTGAGGTTATGATGGCTGCACGTGTTAATCACGTAATAACCATAACGATGTATTTGTATGATTTGTCAAACAGCTGACTGAGTTAATAGTGTTTAAGATTACCTTTGTAGTGTCGTGATGATCTGTTTCGTCAACAATTTCTTCCTGCTTGACGAGCGTCTCGACTTTGATATGTATCGACTGTTCCTCATTCGAGATGGCATTCGCGTTGTTTTGACGATTATCGCTGTTATAAGCATTGTCAGATGGATTTGTTGGCGTTAGTCCGTAGTCTGGTTCTATTTTGATATTCATTTCAAAAGAATTTTGATTAAGTCAGTAAGAAGCAATGTAGAAACTTTATAAAATAAAGGGTTACCATAGACAATAAATATAAATATTTTTCTCAGTTTATCATAGACAAATAGATTGATGTATATAATTCGACATAAAATTATAGAGTATAGTTATTGCAATACAAATGATAAGGACTTGAAGAATGCATCTAAAATTTTGCATCATTTATATCATATCTTTATATGTAAGACACATAAAAATGACTAACTTGAAATAAAAACGAGAAAGTTTGTAACTTGATCGTACAACTTGAAATACCAAACAAAAGCGGAAATACTATATTTGGTTTTTTCAAATATAACAATTCTCATTTTATTAAATGTATTTTTAAGCCATGTATTTCGTTTGTTTCTTACATTTTACAGGTGTTGCATTACAGCAAGATTTATTTTTGAGTCTACGCATAGCATTTTTTTGCGACGATTATAATTACGTATGCTTGACGATAGAACTTTTTCAATAAAATAAAAAAAACCTTTAACTAACCACAGGTTGCTAAAACTGATAACGAAAGATTCATAAAATGCATATAAAACGACTGGGTTTAGTGATTACATTTTAACAAGAGCAAAAAGCGATAAACTATCAGACATGAAACCGCTTTTAAGTCGATATTAAAAATTCTGACAACTCCAGTGATAATAAAATATTACAATAAGAAATGAAAACGTTTGACATATTATTTGGATGCTTTGGTAGCATCAATTGAAATGTCACTGCTTCATCGTAAACTTAAATAAAACAATTCCTCAAACAATCGAACACGAGCCAATAAAAATAATATTGTCTATGGTCAAACTATATTCTGACATTATCGTTTATTACGTGTTTCGCTTCAATTATTGAGTCAAAACTTCGAAATGGACATCAAGATAGAACAAGACGATGAATTGCTGTCATCGCACGGCACATCAGGGATCGACAAAGATGGTGAGATGAACGTTGACATCCTTAGCGAAGGTCATTCACCTGGCAATGGATTTGACGTGAGTGTGAAGCAAGAAGAATTTGACGAAGACGATTTCAACAAAGAAGGAAACGTAAGTTGAAATTTAGGGGTAGAGTGCTTGAACGCACTCATGTTTCATTATACATTAAAGTACTTGTGGCTTAGTTGTCACGTAAAACAATTACGACCGCTTGTAACATTAATCGATTTCGAAGAAATTTATGTGTGCATTTCGTTAAAGCAAAATTGGTTTAAACCTAGCCACCTTCTTTACATTGTTTTGAGAAAAAATACATTTGAAATATTGAGGTTTTTTTATATTTACAGCTTGAAACATTTGTATTCAAATCAAATTAGATTCATTATCATATTATAACTACTTATGTGAATCAACGTTTTCCACGATGGAGGTGGTTAAGAGTAAGCATAGAAACAGACTCACAGATGTGCATCCTAATAATTGCATTCGGACGGGATAGGCAAGGTACCACCAAGATTTGAAAAAATTGTGGAGGAAAGTGAATGCCATTCTTTTCACTAATTATTTTTACTCGTTATTTTTACTTTTATTTTTATATTTATTTTTACTCACACTTATTTTTCAATTATTATTTTGTTTATAAATAAATAATTAAAGATCGCGTTTTATGTTATATTAGAAAATATGATATTCTAATTTATTTTAAGTAATATAATAATATTATGTATGGTACGATAAAGGCTGATGATAAAAATAACTAACTACCAAGAAGGAATATGTATAGGTAGCTCACAAGACAATTTCAATGCCGGAAAGTAACTCACATCCTTATTGAGTTTGGAGACCACTGACGTAAATCATTGAATTTGAATTTAAATTCAAAAAAATTAACTAAATATTTATCGGTATTAGTTTGCGTTATTTTTTTAATTATAAGTATTTAACATTTGTTTAGGTTGCCGTTATGGAGTCACAGAAAATCATACAAGAAAACGAGGACAATTGGGAAAAATACAAAAAAGACTACGACGACATCCGTTCCGTCAAAGTAGAAAAGATTGGTGTCGGCGAGTGTTCATATGCCGTACGGAAACCAGAAAAGGTGATTGTTAGACTCCCCATGTAACGTGGTGGAACGGCGTTCGGGCACCTACTTCTTGATTTTTTAATGTTCAAATCAAATAAAAAAATATTTTTATTTACTTTATTTTGTGCTATAATACGTTTAAAAAGATTTTTTATTTCGTGATCACTATTCCGTGATCACCCGAAAAAAGAATAATATCGGAGCTCAGATCAAATCTTATCAGATCTAATAAGATCGATTACTGTTCGTAGGCATCTGTGTATATCTACACTGTGTGATATCTATATCTACCCCTTCTCTTAAATCTTAAACATCAGGGCAAATCGAGAGCGATTTACTAACCACTAGTTCTAAACTAGAACTGCTTACTGTCTTTCTATTTTGTTTACCTTTGAACGCTGTCAGTGTAGAGCATATAGTCTCCTTATCGAGATATCTCGGCAGGAGCTATTTTCTTCGATAACTGATTGTTACTCAGTCGCTCAACCTCTTTTTCAGAGAGAGTAGAAGGTTTAGAAAGATGAGACTAGGTCAGAGTTTGTTGTGAAATAATCGTTTAAGCTTCGCCCAACTATTAAAGAATCAGAAGGCTGGAAGGAATTTTTAGACATCATAAACACCCATGCTTTCGAAAAGCAATCGAAAAATGCTGTTCGTAATAAAAATCGAACCCGTGAGGTCCGGAACGAAAGCCCACGACGCCAACTGTTGCGCCATCTGCCCCGACATCCTTACTTTTAAAAAAAAAGATAGGTTGAGCTTTTTACTTACAAGTAGTTAGAGTGTAATTTTCTGTGGAGATACCTATATAAGGAAGCCATATCCTTCACATTGAGAACGGAAATGAATTACTAAAACAGTGTAGGTGAGATAACTTTACCAAATTATTTAAAAATATTAATGCAACCTTTACGCATAAATTCTTTCATCCTCATACTATTCCAATCTTAGCCCTTACAAGTTAAATAAGTTAATACCTAATCTATTTTGTCTAATATTTTTATTTTCACAGAACGTTTTGCAATACCACAAAAACATTAAGAAAGAAGACGATACTGAATTGCAAAACTTGAAAGGTAATGTTATCGAAGATAGGCATCCTGTAGTGGAACAGTTTGACGTTGGGGAATGTTCAATTGTTGAAAAAACTCCAGATCAGGTAATAAAATCGTCATTTCTATATACATATAATATGAATCATATATGGAATTAGGATCATTTTATTGACATCAAACACGAGGCACTCGAAGTTCACTATAAAATTATTGAACATGAAAATCATCACCAGTTTAGAAAAGAATTCTTAGCTCTTATTCATCTCCAAAAAACAGTTGTTTGAATATAAACAAACGTTATTTTTCTCTAAAAGTATTGTATGTTTTCAGAATAAGTTAGCCACTTGATACTTTTTCTCCAAAGTGAGATAGTGTTACAAATTCTAAGAGAATGTGATTAGTGATTTTGCCATTCAAATGAAACCCTTATAATGTACAAAATTCAGTAATAATTATTGATGCATTGCACTGACAGGTTTGAGCATTTTTTTTTAAATATACATAGTAATATAAACTCTTTAATAGTACTCTTGTCGCCTGCTGTGGCCCAGTTGGCTAGAGCTTGCTCTACCAATCACGCATGTCTGAGTTTGATTCCCGGTAAGTTCACAGTGAATTTGAGAAGTAATAATTTCAAAGTTGTGATCTGGGGTGCTTGTTGTATCAATTCAGATCAATTTTCCTCTCCTCCCATCCTTCTGATCATGTAATTATTGGGTAGCAATTTGTCAACCACTAGTTCTGTTCTAGCCTTATCCTCGTTTCTCCACTACTCACTTTGAAAAATAGATTGAGCGACTGAGTAACAAAAAGTTCTTAGAAAATATAGCAAGTTGGAGGTCTGCCTTGCTCTGTCGACTGCCGCTGTGTCTCAACACTTATTTAGTTATCAATAAACGATCTGAGACAAAATTTATGGGGGACCGTTTTTGGAGGATTCTTCACAATTTTTTTTTCAGTTTTGTATTTATTTTTCATGGAATATTTGAAAAAGCCTCATGTAACCCGCGGACCGAGGTTTGTGCTTCACTGCTTTAAATGGTTAACTAGGTGCTGTCATTTTCAATATTTTATTAAAATTTACTTTTTGGTTTAAAAACCACCTCGTTATTATCTGAAATAATATTCAATTGTTATCACAAAATTTCTGTCGTTTCTTAATTTTTTTCAGCTTCGAAGTTCCACCACTTATTTTTCATCACAAAGCGAACCGAATTCGACAAAGTCGTCTCAGAATTCATCAGTTTCGACGAAGTCGACAATCGAAAAATGCATTAAAACAGAAATTTTACAGTGCAAAGTCGTCGCTGTAATAAGTCTGGAAAATGGTATCTTTCATAGACGAAATTTCGTGTGCAGTCATTGTTTTGACATATTTCCATCGTCACGTTTACTCGATAAACATGTGACGCTTCATGGAAAATCAAAATTCAATGAGAAAAGGTATGCTTAACCATCAATTAAAAAAAAATCATTTGGAATTTTTGCTGTCATACAATTCGAAAGTGTACCTTTGGGTAACTACTACTAAAAAAAACCTTTTAATTGAATTTTGTTGATTTTTAATCTTCGAATTCATCTTTTCTTGTGAGCATAAATAAAAAAAATCTTACGTGACTCTTCACGGTGTCTTAGACAAGTTTGGCTTCTTTCCCTTATGATAAAATCTATTTAATTAAAATGGCCATTAAAAGGCTTTTGATTGATTTAACTCTAATTCATGTATTGCAGTAAAAATCTTCAAATGGATATCAAAATTGAACCAAAAGATGAATCAATGTTATCAGAAAACCCTGATGATAGCGAAAGTCACCAAAATAATATGAGTGACATTTGGATTGAGGATCATTCAATTGATATCGAATTCGAAGCACCCAAAGTTCACATTAAAAATATTGATCATAAAAATTATCGCCAGTCTAGAAAGGTATTTCTTAATAACTATTATTTGCTGGATTAACACTTTTTAAATTCCAAAATGATATTTTTTTTCCTTCTCTTCGAGCTTGACACTTCTCGGGTTATCAAAATCAAAATTTAACCTGACTTTGTGTTGTGTTTAGGAGCAATCAAAATATCTAAATAGTTGACCTCTTTTAATAAGATCGATGTCATTTGAAAACTGCTCATTCTCTTCATTTCAGACATATTCAAAACATCATTCTACAAAAGAGATTTTTCAATGTGACAAATGCAGTTTTACATCTGCCCGTTCTGATTCCTTCAAACTTCACAAATTGTCGCACACTGAGGAGAAACCATATAAATGTGACCAATGCGAATATAAAAGCGTCACTTCTTATCAATTAAAAAGACACAAAATGCAACACACTGGAGAGAAACCTTTTAAATGTGACCAATGCAATTATAACACTATCACTTCTTATCAATTACAACAACACAAAATGTCACACACTGGTGAAAAGCCTTTTAAATGTGACCAATGCAATTATAAATCCATCTTTTCTGATTCCTTAAAAAAACACAAAGTTACACACACGGGTGAAAAGCCTTTTAAGTGTGACCAGTGCAGTTTTAGAGCTGGTCGTTCTAGTGAAGTTAAATTGCATAAAATGTCACACACTGGTGAAAAACCTTTTAAATGTGGTCAGTGCAATTTTGAAACTATTCATTCTAGGAACTTGAAAGTGCACAAAATGTTACACACCGATAATAAGCCTTTTAAATGTGATCAATGCAGTTTTGAAACTGTCACTCCTTATTATTTAAAGAAGCACAAAAAGACACACACTGATGAAAAGACTTTCAAATGTGAGATCTGCAGTTTTAAAACTATTCGTTCGTGTGATTTAAAACTGCACAACATGTCACACACTGGTGAAAAGCCTTTTAAATGTGACCAATGCAGTTTTAAAACTGCTCGTTCGTCCAACTTAAAAAAACATAAAATGTCACACATTGAAGAGAAATCCTTAAAATGTGACAAATGCAGTTATGAAACCGTTCATGCTCGTGCATTGAAAGAGCATATAATGACACACACTGGTGAAAAGCCTTTCGAATGTGACCAATGCAGTTTTAAATCTATTCGTTCATACAACCTAAGACTCCATCAAATGTCACACACTAGTGAAAAGTCTTTAAAATGTGACTAAAGAAATTTTATGACTGTCACTTTTAAATTAAAAAGCACATGCCTTACACAAGAAAAAAAGGCCGATGTTATTGTTGTTGCTTCAAGAAAACGGATTACAAAATCACATTTAACCGTAAAACTCGTGTTTTTTTCAAAGGTTGGTAGCGCCAAATCGTATTTATTTTTAGATTATTTCGGAACATAATTTCTGAAAGTGAATATACAAAATTTCATTTTATAAATGTTGTTTAGTAAGAAAAGAAGTCAACTATATGTCTCTGAAAAGGTCTTACCTAGCTGTATACATTTTACACCTAAATAATTAAAATCATTCGAGATCTTATTAGGTATTACCTTAGATACTACCTGCTTAAAAAAACATTAAAACAAGGATTGTAACTTATTGCCTGTCATAATATACAGTAATAAGTAGCCAAAATAGAATTTGAAAACGATGTAAATTTTGTCATCTGACAACCGGTACGTTTCCAAACCTTTACTATTTATGGCTAAGCCACGCAAACACGCAATTCAAGTTCCTTTACTTAAAAACACGACCCAAATAAAAGTATTTTTTAATTTTAATAAAATAAAAAAACATTGTTATATAATATTTTTATGCGTGTATAACTAATAAATAATAATTATTTTTTAACACTAGATATGATAAGAAATAGTTTTACGAAAATTCGTAAAACTCGTCGAAACATTAAATTGAATTATAATATTTCAATTCGTCTGTAAAAATAATATGTAGATATTATTTCAATAAGATCTATTTCAAAGTAAAAAATATTAAATTCAAACTTTTCCATACAAAGTGGATGATATGAGTTTTTTTTATTGAAAAGCATTGAAATATATGTGTGTGTGTGTGTGTTACTTCGTACTAGTGAGCAACTATTTATATAACTTTTCAGAAGAAACTTTTCATTCAAAGTTAACTGATTTGTTTTTAGTTTTATATATTTTTTTTGTCATTTTGTAAGAATTTCATTCGTTTATATATTATAATTTGATTACATATTTCTTAAATTATTTTGTTTTATAAAAGAAGTTCACATTTCTAAGCTGATAAGAAAAAAAAATAACTAATAATTGGGATTATAATCAATCAATGTTAAAACTCAGTTTTGTCATCATCTTTTACTGTTTAATATAGGGTCAAACGATCTTATTGACCTGTTAGATCTTGTACTAAGGCTCAGTTTTTTGGAACGAATCAATCGACACAATTTCTTTTTCATTTAGTCATCTGTTGACAAAGAAAATAATCAAACTGCGCTTCATACCTCAACACCTCCGTGCCCATGGTATAGGCATAGCCGGTCAATTAAACATTCAATTTTTCTCTTAATGTTGTCAATAATTATTCATCATTTCAGGTATTCCTAGAAAAAATAGTTTTACATCCAAAAATAAATTCAAAAATATTACGTCTTCTGCACAAAATTATTGAAATTGTATTGCTCTAAACGATTTATCGATCTTTGAATGCTAAAATGCGATAGACATATGAATTGAAATATGCAAGAAGAAAAGACATCACAAATAGCTTAGAGGGAGACCTACCAATATCCATTTAAGTCAAACAAAGACGACGATATAAAAATCCTAACACCTAAAAGCTTAAACTTTCGTTGGTAATTCAATAGAGTTTTTTTCATCTTTTGCTTATACAAGTGTACAAAAGTCGAGTGTGCTCTTTTTTCTAACATGTGCACCGAAAGCAAATATTTTTGTTTATTGTCGCGAGAGAAAACTAAATGAAATAACATGCTATTATAGGCAGAAATTGTTGTTAAACCTTATTGTGACTTATGTTGTAAACTGGGTAATAAAACATTATTGGTTTGCAGAAAAGTACAATTACGCCTTCAGTAAATAGTTGCCGACATCTTCAAAGACAACATACTTTTAAACATTGCTAAATAGGGCAATGAATCAAAAATTATATGACTATTTATTATAATATTATGCTTTGCGTCTTCATTTCCTTAACATATTTTTTTTCTAATGCTAATAAATTTACTGCAATGAGAAAAATATAAATCTATTCAATAAAGTCCAACATGTGATTACATGAAGACATGGTGAATAATTTGAATAGTTCGTTGCTTTTATTTAATTTAAATATATATGTATGTACCTATTTATAGTTAATCATCTTTTTAAACGGTGATATTAAATATAAAATATTCAATTAAGATTTTAAGATGAGATACTCAATGAACTCATCTTTAATTTAAAACTCATGAATAATTATTAGGATATGTAAACATATTATCATATAAGCAAATAACCTGTAAGGAATAAGTTTAAAAGTCAATAATGATACTTTTTTTACTTGTATATATATTTCACTAAATATTAACAGTCTATAAAACTTGGATTGTATCTGATTGGTAAATTGTATTCATGTTAAAAACAACAATTTGTAATATAATTAAAATCAATATAAAATATCGACACACTCTGCAATCTTACCTTTTTTCTTTATATAATATAATATGCAATAAATAAATGACTTCTTATTGACGAAATATTTTTGGGATAGTCCAAATAATATTTTGAACTTCTCAAAGAGCTGTATAATCAACTTATGTTTGGCTATCGTTACATCCGCTTCAGCGGGGCAAGTTTATGACCAAAAAGGTACATTTTTTTCATTCATCGTTAGACCTTCACGTATGAAACATGCTTGAGACATCGCTTTGAGGCCGAGGTTTGAATATCGCGTTCAAAATATTTGAATTTAATTAAAGCTGATTTTATGCCCTTATTAAAGCATTTCTAATTAAAATGAAGGTGAAAATGATACCTAGAATATATTTGCAAGCAAAAATAGATTTTTTAAATTATTTTTTAGCTTCTAAAATAGGTTTAAATACTGTCAATAAAGAGTGAAACTGAGATGCCATCGTGGCAGGAAACGTGATTTTCTAGCATGGTATGTCACGGGTTAAGAATGGTATGCGAGAGACAGCTTAAGCAAGAAAATTTAGAAAAGTTTAAATTAGAACATGGGAAAATAAGGGATGAAATAAATAAGATAGAAGGTAGGAACATCAAATATGAAATTAGTAGTGCTGAATCCGACATCAAACTGTCAGATTCTACAGATTTAGAAGTTGCTAGTACTTCCATCACTGTGAGTATAGCAGGAGTACTAGAGTTCAGTACCCTTGCGATAGATCCGAATTCAATTGGTGCAAATTCTAGCCCGCATGATTCTGTATGCTGCTCTGCTGATAAATATTAGGCTATAATTTTAAAATGGAGAAAAACAGATTCTTTACTTAAGTTTATTATCTGAACTGACCTACTTGTCGAGGCCTAGGTGAAGCAAATCTTAACTACAAATAAGCGAGATGTTGAGGCGTTTCAACAAGGACAGTACTACGAAGCAATTGCCATTTGGCATGAAGCTCTTAAGATATCTGATGCTGATAATACAATAATTTAGTCTCGACAGTTAAATGTAAATATTCCATGCGTGTCATATATATATAAGCTGACGGCTTCAAATGAAATATTTTACGTTTTAACAGAGGGTATTTAAAACAAAAATTTAGTAAACGATTCTATGCTTTGGACAAGGTAAATTTATGCTCAAATACTAATATAAATAAAGTAAGCGAAATAGTTTGATAGATTGGGGTCAACAAGACTAAAATACGGCAAAGTGAGCTAAGTTAGGATGATAGGAAAAGGTGAACTGAACCCACCCCTTTTATTGCATAATTTAAATATTTTTTCTCTAAAATACATTATTAGCGCTTTCGATGGATTCGTCAGTAGCTTTGTTTTATATGTTTTACGCAGCCCCTAAATTTTTCTGTACCCTAAAGGTAGAGTGCTCGCTTGATAATCTGTAGGGAGATGATTCGAATCTAGCCTTGAGCGTTTTTTTTTGGGTTTATAACATTGTTTTTTTGAAAACATTCTTTTTAAAACACAGTACATCTTGATCGTATGAAAACAAATGCTATCAAAATAACAAAATCCGACTGACTAGCTAAATAAGTTTTTCAAAAAATAAATATAAGACGCAATTATTTCAAGATTTGTTTTAAATCTAGGGTACATACGTGGTATAGTTAGTTGTTGGCGAAAGCATAGTTTTAGTATGTCTTCTAAAATAACGTCAGTAAAAATCATTATACCTATTCTAAAAAACAAGTTCTTTTTGGAGAACAAGTCAACATTTTGATAATTTTTGATTAAATGTGCAATTCATTTATACTATTTTGCATGTGAAAATTGCATTTTTTATATAAATGTAATTTAATATTTTGCCCATTTATTTTCCGACTTTTTTCTCACATTCGACTGGAGTGATAGTAAATAGTTCAATAGATATAAAATTATTCTAAAAATTCCAAAATCTATACATTAATAGTCGATAAAATAATAATCACAAATCACAAATAATGCCCTCGGGTCTTTTTCTTCTTCTGTGAAACATATTAAATAAATAGTGGGCGCTGGTGAATCAAGACGATAAAGACCATCTCAATTCTAGCACTGCTTGTTAGTTCAATCGTTTTTGTAATCAAATAAAAGTGATTATGCTTAACAGTATGCTACTGTTTTTCTACCAAAAAAATTGCCAAATGCTGCTTATAACTATGCAACTATGTACAAAATTTTATTTTGAATAGAGAAATGCTAAATTATTATGATTAAAATCAGATAAACTGATAATATACGCAATAAGGAGCTTTTTTCAATATGGCGACCAATTTTCTTATCATGAATTATTGGTTTCCTTTATTCCAACGTTGTTGATGTTATCGTATCTCCATATTAGATTCTCAAAGAATAATGCTTCATTGTTTTTTGTGGGATTATTCAATTGCTTGGAGAGAAAAAGATTAGCGTGTTGTAAAGCATATTTACCAAAATCATAAAGCGCTATTTTTAGATTGTTAGAAGCATTTCATCTTTGAAATAATTTAACTTAAGTCAAAAATAAAGCCAAATATATTTAATTTGTATATAAATGAAATAAATAAACTGATATTGAATATTTTTATTTTCAATCATGGAAAACATTCACATAATAAAAACATTACGACATGCCAGAACATAATCTACACTCAGAATAGAATTGAACTGCCGGATCAGACCTAAATCGATGTAAGTCATGAACATTGGACAAACAAACTACTTACTGCTTGATCGTTAATCACCTATCGAATCAGATAAAAGTTCGATTGGTTAACAGTTTGCATTCTCACGGAACATTGGAATTGATATGAAACCTTAGAATTAAGGATTTAGAATTAAAACAAATAGAACCGACTAATCAATGATAATACAAGGGCTTTAACCCCTCCGTGCCCATGATACAGGCATATCCAGTCTATCCATTAAGACCTTCAATATTTCTCTTAATTTTGTCAATAATTATTTTTTCTTAGAATTCAGTAGAATTCTTTTAATGTTTATTTTTATTTCATTTCAATTTTTCTGTTTATTAAATTATTCAATACAAAAAATGAGAAGTGAATGCAATGCTCCATCTCTCAATATAAGATAAGAATGTATATTCTGTACAAGTATAAGATTATGGAACCTACAGAATACAAAAGCAATCGTTGACCATTAAAAAAAGCATCTGCGCTGCCATGTAGAAGTATTGCATAAAATCATCTCTTACTTCTTTTGATATTGACATACAATTTTTTACCATGGGATAAAGGAAAAGGGATTAAATACATTTCACTATCGAAATCTCAGACGGAGTATGTTTAGTTTCTGGTATTTTTCTATGCAAAAAAATATGTAAATATGCATAAGTCATTATCACTTCAATAAGCTGAGGCTCACACTGTTTGGCATTTCAATGCAAGGGCAGCTTTTTATAGAATGAAATAAAATTATCATATTGCAATACTTGAATACGTGTGTTTTGTGCCATACCATATTAATGTCAAAAGAAAATCTAATGTAATTTGTTGTTTGTCTTTATGTTTGTAGTATACTATTTCCAATATTGAATTCAACAATTGAACAAAAAGATAACTACTATATTATTCCTTCAGCAAAAATAAAATCAAAACTGGAAATGTTCTATGAATGCTTGTTTTATTGCGTTCATACTATCTCTTTCATTGATTGCGATATGTCGTGTAGAGCAAATATTTTATGTTGCAATAGAATTTGTACACATTGTTATATTAAATACAATCAATTACTGTAAGCTGATATGGATAAACACATTAAAATTAATTTGTATTGTAGAAATTTGGTTTTCTACACTTTGAACAATACTACAGTCATCGGTATTCGGTATGGGCTGCCTTTCTAGTCTTCTTCTCGGTGTGTTTCTCGAATCGGTAATTTATTTAGGTATTATTATTACAAATGCAGTTAGAATGATGGCAGATGAATATGTTAACAATCACATAAAATACCTATCGCGTTAAGATTGATTATTTCATCGCATCGAGGCAACACGGTCTTTTGGTAAGCACTTCTTCTTTGTGACGCATACCTGCAGAGACTGTTTCGCATTCGCTTTCCGCACATCTGCTTTGACTTTCTTTCAGACCTGAAATCATTTCAACAATAAATCAACAAATGTTTGCACATTTAACGTGCATTACGAAAAATTGTGGAAAACGAATTTATTATTAAGAAAATAAATATAAAATAATGCATTTAAAGCTTTGTGAATGAGGTACTATAGCAATGTCCAAACAGTCATACCGCTGAATCGCCGTTTAATGAGTTCCAATATTGATTGCAAATTTTCTTCATGATTTCAGTTAGTATTCGATATGCGTGAACATTATGACCAGTCATTTTGTTTCTATAAGAGGATGTCTGCTGCAAAATGGCTTACGTCTGCTTGTTTCCGTTTTCGTTGCTCAGTATGCAACTATAATTAAGAGAAGAAAGTAAACTGTTTCTGTTATGATTGCAAACTAGATACAAATCCTTAAGTGGGTTGAGTTATATTTGTTGCTAGTGTTGTCAAAATATTCATTTTTGTAATAGTTATTTACCTCACGGGATGAAGGGGCAACAGCAAGGACATCACAGGCCATATAATTTTCAACGAAAACAATATTTTCAGTCAAGTTCCACCTCACAAGGTAAGTTAGGATCTGCAATGAAAGTAAAACATAATTTAACTTATCTCCAAGTTGATTAAATAATTTATATTCATAATTAAAAAACATAACTTTGTTGTACGATTTTTTTTATGTTCAATGTATGCAATGAAAATATGGGAATTTCAGTTTTATGAATGGTTGGTTTGTTATGTGGAATATGCTATTTAAATAGAAAAAAATAATAAATGAACAATCAAATCATATTGAGGAGGAACTCTGAAAACTCCTTATTTAAACTAGATATTCTTGTGTTGTTAAATGTTCAATAAGTAGTGTATAATAATAAATGAATGGAAATTATTGTCAATAGGAATCAATGCTAACATCAAATACAATTCAACTAAGTGGCAAACTTAACTTTAGAATGCATCCCTGGCATATTTTCAACACATTATTTGTTGATGACTATTATAGTTTTCATGTTACAGTATACAATGTATACATATTTCACATTCAATTACTCTTGTTGTCTTTCGACAACGTCCAGCATGCCTCTAATAAGAATAAAATATGTATTTTACTTATAAACAAAGAAAAACCAATGAACACATCTTTTTTTAATTAACAAGATAATAAATATTCTTGCTGTGTAAATAAAAACAATTATTGTTTATACCAATACCTCATATTGTCAAAGGACTAAATCATTTGATATTCTTTCCGTCTCATTTGCAGCACTGTTTAGGTTCGAGTGAACCGTTGGATCGGCAACAACTTCCACTTACCCTTTTTTTGTTCTTTGGGGATTGCATAATGATTTACTTTCAAACATATTGGGTGCTGTTTGATAATTAATTCATCGGAACTATTATAAGATATGTCATTTTGATGTAGGTACCGACACCACACACACTATTACCATTAACGTGAGTACTTACAGGGTGAGTATCATTTTGTATATCAAAGTAATGTTAGCATTTAAGTATTATGATATGCATATATTTTAGGCT